>OZ024897.1:5770359-6175359 GCA_964017195.1 Siderastrea radians | reverse complement strand
CCCCTGCTACCTCGAACAAGCAAGGCAAACAGAACATTTTTCGGAGAGCTGTGCATGATTTCGTTTGCTTTCTTTGTTAAACAAAGACATACTTAGATTACTGAGATTTAGTACTTAAGTACCTCACAACACGAAACTATATGTAAAGAGTTTAACTGGTGGAAAGAACAAATAATCCCTTTATGCTCTCTTTTATATTCTGTTATTTTCTAAAAGACTTTGAAATTGGCAATTTTTTTGTACGGTCCGGGGACTTTAGAGTGGAAGTCTTAACTGCAGCGGCTTTCATAAGTGAAATTTCTTCCTTTGTGCCGTGTAATTTGTCAATATTTGTTATTTTGGTCATTTTCTGGATACCGTTAAATCAATGCTACACTGTCCAAAGCAGGATTACGTTTAACTTGTTATCCTTCAAGCTCATGAACCGTTCTGGTCATCACCCGTTCAAACTTTTCATCTGACAGAACAAAAGACTCTCCAACGGAACTTTTGACTTTCAGGAGTCCATTACCCGACTTCTGATTATAGTGCTGCGGTGGACACGATTTACTGAAGTTTAAGCTGTTTAACTAGCCCTCGTCAAAATCACCAGTTGCAGATGACAAACCTTTGCAAGCCCTGGCCGTCCCATTAAAATTGCTATCAAATCGCCGTCAAATTGCTCAAACTGCCGGCAGTTTACTCGAGCGAGTTACACCGCAGGCAGGGACGACAACTTTTCAGATTTTAAGTCTGTTCTTGACGTGAATTTTCATTAATTTCTAAAAAGCGTTTAGATTCACACTTACGTTTGTTGCTTTTTGATGAAGAGTATCAACCACCTGGGTACCGTCCACCCAATTTTTTAACCGGAAATGTTTCGGTTCTTGAGGCCTCATGTTGAATTCTCTAGGCGTATTACTACACAGGCAGTTCGCTTGTGATGCCTCAGCCATTGGACAAGCTTCTTGCTTCTTAGTGGTTTCGTAACCAGCAGGTCCTTAAACAAAATGATATTAACAAAAAACAGAAAACGATGGCCAAGAGAAAGCAAACAGAGAAAAGAAAGTACGGTTCACAACGAGTTTCAGAGTTGGCAGAAGGTTTTACTTAAAGAGCAAAAGCTTTTGAAGGTCATAAGAACCGAGGAATATCGCGACCTACTGGCTGCATATGCAAATTACAAAATATAAATTTAACCAGTCAAATGAACCCAAGCGCAGCGAGCAGATTATTTGGCAATGCTAAAGGCAAAAACCGAATTCACCGAGTGCTGGAGGCTGTTTCAAAATCTCAACCTAAATCCTTACCTTCATTTTGACATCTGCTGTTTTCTTGATCTTACTTTCTTGGGTAAGATTCTCGTTCACACTTGGGTTTATTTTCACGTTCTTTATTTTCAAACTGCGATGATTGCGATCTTTTCTTAGCCCTATAAGCCCTAACAGTGACGAAAATGAAATTTCTCTTTACATTATCACTACTTGTTCAAACGTTCATGTGATGAGAATAAAGAAAGTGATAACCAAAGATAAGATGTCTTGATATTTAGACAAATTCTCCTTACTAGTTCCAAAAGAAATGTATGGAGAACAGTAAGGAGAATATGCATTTTTATATCAGGGCTTAAAGGGTTAAACAAGTCTAATTACCCAAACTCGAGGAAATATTAAGGTGACCATGATTCCTTTATTCGAATCGGAAGAATTAAAATTGACGAAGCAGAACTTCTTTTAAAGTGCGTACGTCACAAAATTCTTTCTTCGGTTTTTGATAGTTTTATGTGTATAAACAACTATTATAAGCTTTAAATTGGCATCAAACTTCTCAAACAGCAATTTTTTGCCGTGAGAATAGCGCAAATTTGACTTCAAAAGTGTCGCCGTTTCGCGAGGGCCAAAATGTCACTTGATTAGCTAATGTGACTTCAATCGACTTGATAACAAAACCAACAAAGCGTCAAAGTTGAAGGACCTTAGCTGATACCATCTCATCGTCCCCTCTGTATGTGAGTGCCATATTCTAGGAAGATACTTCCAGCTCCAAAAGGCTTCTTGGTACACGTTGTACAGTAAAACTTTGAACAGATTTTTAAAACCCACATCAGGTAAAAATATCACCAGAGCGTAGGAAGTTGCTGTGACTAAACTTCCTGTTGTGCATTCTGTCTGCATCATAATTTCCTAACTGATAGCCAAGCGCAATGACAACATGTTGATACAGACTCAGGCTCATGAATGGGCGATTCTTAACGCTCTAAAGTGTAAACTATGTTCATGTATAACTTCTCACGAACGAAGGCAACATTGTAAGGGTTTACTTAAGCAGGCCGGAAATTTAAAAAGATGCAACTCATTCAACTCTTTCTTTATAAGAGCGCTGAGATCTAGAATACACAAAAGTCACCTGAGAATATAAAAACGTTAAAGAGAAATCTGTTTAAAAAACAAATGCACCAGCTGCGTATTCAGATTCTATTTAAAGAAGACGGTTATCTTCATCCGTCTTCTATTGTCGCTAAAATTAAAGATATTAAGGAATAGGAAGTAAAGTATCTCATTTATACCCAGACAGCTTCCGAATCAAAGTTTATCACTATTATTTGAAATTTTGAGATGTTTTTACTTTGCTACTTTTCTTCTTTCTCTCTTTATCTTTCGATAATAAAAGAGGCTTAGTAAGATCCCAGTTTGCCGGGCTAGTTTAGATGACTTGACTTTGGAAACTTTGGCTCGAATTCGGCAAGACTTCTTCTCGAATCTAGTAGAATTGTAAAGATTTACATGGGACAATTTCCAGCTCGGCGGATGTCGCCGATCTTCAAAATAACAAACTGTGAACAACAGTACAAAGATTCCGTAGATAGGATGGCCTTAAACCACAAAAATGTTAGAGGAAATTCAGACCTACTGACAGAATTGAAACAACTTATAACATGTAGATTACAGCAAGACATAGCCCCTGACTGTACCATTCCACAGTCATGTGTAACAACTAAAACGCAGAAACTGAACTGCTGAATAGCTCTGGCTTTCAAATTTGAAAAAACGCTTCTGGTCGCTGTGATAGCGCGGTAGAGAAGGATTTACTAAGCAAGAGCTTTTACTAAGCTTTTATCCTAGCAAACTCCGCCCTTTGTACCTGGTGCTAACAAGCCCAACAGATTATCACGCGAGCATCATGCCTCGATATAAATAACATTATGACAGGTCATAATGTTTGCTTTTACGATGGGTTTTGCATGGTTGTCTGTCTCGAATTTAACAGAGCTTGAGATGTCTCGGACATGACACCACGAGATCTGCGAGTGTTCGAACTGGACGTTGATCCTCAGATCTCAAATCCAGTGTAAGATTGATCCGGCCTCCACATCAAAAGGCTGTGTTAACACGAAGTTTTGTCCCTACTCAAATAATGGTACCCAGAATTTGAGTAATAGGTTTTCAGCACTAAAATAGGAAGCACTATCTAGTTACTCTGTTATTCTTGGGGTGAATCAAAAACATAGGGAACAACACCCCGGTGTAGTATAAAACGAGAAAGAGTTTCGCTGGCAGAGAGAAAACTTTTCCATCAGACGAAATTTTCCCAGCGAATAGTATTGTACGCGGACGCCCTGAGACACCATAACAAGACAAAAAATAACAAGAGTACAAAAAAAATTAATAAAAATGAAAACGTGCGAAGAAAAAGATCACTTCTTCCACAGCAAACCCGTGTTACCAACATCGATTGCGAAGGGATGCAGTATTTAAACTGTAGTCGTGGTCTTCTAAGGTCGAAAGCGAAAGACCTCGAATTGGGATATTTCGTCTCCGGAAACGGCTGATATAGTGCCTCTGCATCGATGAAATAGAGCCATGGGAATAACATACCCATTTATTGCCCCCGCAGGGCCTTGGCCCAGAGGCCAAAGCCCGAGAAGGCATTATAGTGGTCCCCACGTATAAGTAGTTACAGAGGGAAAATAAAGAGAAAATACAGTGCATACAGTCAGAAGCCAGAAAAAATCACGACTTAGTTGAAGTGAGGGCGCAAGGTGTTCTCCGGTAATGATGACATAACAATAGGGTTTGCCCTTAAGGTGTTCTCGGGTAATGATGACGTAGCAATAGTGCTTGCCCGTAAGGTGCTCTCGGGTGATGATGACGTAACAATTGTACTTGCCCGCTATGGGTTTTGGGTAATGATGACGTTTAAAGCAGTGTCCCGGATTACGCGTCCCTCACAACTCTCACCTCGCACACTGTGGCAAACCCGAGAAATATTGCGTTACAAGGGTGCATAAGGCCGCGTGGAAACACAACAACTCTAGCACTTGCCCTCAGAAAAAGCTCATGGAAACAGTGAATTTCTTGTGAAATTTCTAGGTCGAAACGTCCAGTTGCAAGTCGAGCTACGACATCATTATTTATAACTTTTCAGACATTGCAAGATAGTTTAAGCGACTAGAAAATTTCAGCACATTAACAGAAATAGCCCCTTTGGCGATTTTACGTGATTGAATTCAATTCATGTAGTTGATTGTCTCTGTGGAAAATCTCGCTTGTAACGTGAGAAATGCGTCCGTGAAAGCGCGTATTGTATCAAAAGTCACGTTCGTGGTACTTTATTTACATGCGTATATGGAAATTATTCTATGTCGCTGGAACTTGCTTTCCCTTATTGTAGTACAATTTCCCCATAAATTTTCCACTACAATGTTTGTTCTAAATAAAGAACTTAGACCATCAAAGAAGAAAACTTTTATTTCAGCAATATAGGACGAACAAATCGTTTGCCCGGCATTACTAAAAATGGCTGATTGTCTTATAGGTTCGACTAATTTGCACCCAAACAATACCCAAGCACAAAGAAGTACCACAGTTGACAGAAAAAAATAGCGCTCATTTGCATTAGTGATCGACGTGTTGCAATTGGCGCGATTCCGTAAGTTCATGAAACCTCTTAGCACTCTTATTCCGGGCTTTTGAAAGCAAACTCGTATTCAAATTTCCCGCTTCATTGGTTATGAATAATTAATGATGTCCAGCCATTCTGCCCGATAGAGTGCTAATCTCAACTTGGCCTGCTTCTGCAGAAACAATCTAAAACCTAAATTACACTACAGAAAAATAAATACCATACAAAGTGTTTCTAAGTACATCAAGAAAAATCAATAAATACGATCACAAAACCTGTTAACAGCGGGGGCAGCTGTAGTGTCAACTATTACTAGTAAAATAACTAAGATACTACGCGCGTTCTTATTGGCTGAGAGGTGCCTTTGCATGAGAGTATCTAAACACAGTTGTGATGTCACGATCTTTAAGAGGACCAAAGTTATTTTCTAAAAGCAATGAAAAACTTTTTCCTGTGTTTGTATAGCTTGATATAAACACTAGAGGGGTTGGGAGAATTCTCGAAAGTTATGCAATTGACTTTTATTGCATAACTGTCTCGAATTCTCCCAACCCCTCTCGTGTTAAGTGTTTATATCAGGCGATGCAAACACGGTTAAAATTACACGAGACATGACTCGCATAATGAAGTAGTTTTAACATGTAAATGATGTTGAATAGAGAACACGTAGCGTACAGGTAGGTAGGTTGTCAAAAAACCAAAGACTTCGTATTGCTGTGTTCTCTTTTGTATATGAACAGAGAAAGCGATGTTCTATCTTCGAGCGAAAGCACTGTTGTTTTCAAGATAACAAATCGAGGATGAAGATTAACTGAACAACACAAAAGTTGACATCACGCGAACAAACCTTTTGACGAGATCCGATTTCCTGTCGCTGATTTTCGCTCCTCTGCGCAAAGGCCATGTTCGTGGCTGCGTTCTCTCGTCGTAGCTTCGCTCATGGTACGCTCAAAACAACATTTACCACGTTTACGACACCCCGCAGCACACTCCGCCGGTTTCTCTGCCGCCGTTTTTTAAACTCTCCACGTCACCTTTGGTCAGCGGTACAAGCTAAATGGGGCTTCTTAAAATGGCGGCCATTCAAGGGGTTGTTAAGATACGAGGCCATGTTTACTTACATTCTAAATTTCATTTGAAGAAACTCTCATCTGAAACGTAAAAGGAGGAAATGTTGCCCTAAGTGCGAAGAGTGGATTTTACGGGATCACACTCTTTATTCAGTGTCGGTATAGAAGCTCCAGGGGCACCCAACGTTTTGCTCCGGGGAACATCTGTTCGGAAGGCCTAAAATCACCTGAGATTTTTGGATTTAATTGAAGTGAAAACTAGATATTTCTTCGGCGATACATCACTTCGGCCTTTCGTAAGAAGAGGACCTATTAGTTCCTATTGTTTTCGGAGGGACAAATATATCGTTTAGGGTGCAAAATAAGGCCAGCTAGTATTTTCGGAGAGACATCAATAGCTCGGAAATTCGGCATATAGGATTCTGCGTCCAACATTTTGAACTTAGAAATCCGAACAGATCAATATGTATTAGCCTGCACAAATATGCCTTTAAGGTGGCCCGATACTATTTGTTTGCGTGAGGGGCAACTGTTCTCAAATCAAATTTTTAGCTGCTCAACAGCATTCGATTGCTGAGATACTTTAGAGGCTGCAAAAAGGAACGCTTTAAGTTTATTTAAAAGTACATTTGTTGAGATTGATAGGAATATAGGAAAATTTTCAGCAATTTTCTTGAACGTGGCTTTCAAAGAAAAAGCGTATTATCGCAAAAATGAAAAGACGTTTTCCTTCATATTACATTGAACAGGTGTTGGAACCTCAAAGATCTCAGGGACCAAGTTTCAGATAAATCAAGCTTTATGGCAAACGGTGATTAGAATTGTTACCTGGATACTATGTACACGCAATTAGCCATAAATACTACGAAAAGGATTAAAGCAACAAACAATCGCACTTACTAGGACAAAGGTAAATATGTCTTGTAACTTATGTATCAGAGTCAAAGCGATAAGGAACGGTTTTGTCGACATTATACGGTAAAGCAAGAGCACGCCTTGCCGGTAAAAATTATGGCAACCACGTTGTTTTCCAAGTTTAAATCAATTTTTTGCTCTTTTTGTCTTATTTCGTAAAACCGTCAGGAGCACCCATAAAACAGTCGATAACAAAGCTCCTGACCAGATTTTGCCATATTCTGACAAAACGCTTTTCAGAAATAAGGAAGCAAATTCGGTTCACTCCCGAGCTGCTCAACCAAACTGCTCTGGAAACCTTTTTGTTGCAAAAAGGAATCAATATCACACATGCTGTTTTGGAATTCTGCACGGAACGATGTGTCAAATCTGCCCCTTGGGAGTCCACCTTGCGGAGTAATTCAGGTGTTATTATTCAGTAGACTCCAGAATACAATTTGTCCATTCTAATAATAGGAAACCTTCATAAGGCTATTAAAAAACCTTCTTTGCTTGCATACATGTAAAGCAACAAAAACAACAAAAGAAAAAAAGTAGACGAATGTTCCAACTCTAATGATATAACAAGTAAGAGATAGACAGGCCTCGCGCCACAATTTTTTTGGGTTTACCTCGGTGTAAGAACCTGACAAGATTTTCTTTGTTTGTTAGCTTTTGTTTTGCTGTACGGTATTGTTTAAAATGTTTTTGTTTCCTTTGTTTTACGTCATCCGTGAGTTTCACAGGTTCTTACACCGAGGTAAAGCCATTTTTTTAGACTAATCCACTTGAATTATAATTTATCCCTTTATTCAATTATTCCGCAAGGTGGACTCCCAAGGGGCAGATGTGACAAATCGTCCGGTGCAGAAGTCCAAAACAGAATGTGTGATATTGATTTGTTTTTTTCAACAAAAGGGTTTTCAGAGCAGTTTGGATGAGCAGCTCGCGAGTGACCCGAATTTGCTGCCTTATTTCTGAAAAGCGTATTGGCAGAATACGGAAAAATCTGCTCAAAAGCTTTGTTATCGACTGTTTTATGGGTGCTCTCGACGGTTTTACGAAATAAGACAAAAAGAGCAAAAAATTGATTTAAACTTGGAAAACAACGTGGCTGCCATAATTTTCACCGGCAAGGCGCGCTCTTGCTTTACCGTATAATGTCGAAAAAACCGTTCCTTATCGCTTTGACTCTGATACATAAGTTACAAGACATATTTACCTTTGTTCTAGTAAGTGCGATTGTTTGTTGCTTTAATCCTTTTCGTAGTAATTATGGCTAAATGCGTGTACATAGTGTTCAGGTAACAATTTTTATCACCGTTTGCCATAAAGGTTGTGTGGTGCCGATTTATCTGAAACTTGGTCCCTGAAATCTTTGAGGTTCCAGCACCTGTTCAATGTAATATGAAGGAAAAACGTCTTTTCATTTTTCCGATAATACGCCTTTTCTTTGAAAGTCACGTTCAAGAAAATTGCTGAAATATTTCGTATAATCGTATCAATCTCAATAAAAGTACGCTTTTGATAAACTTCAAGCTTTCCTCTTTCAGAGTCTAAAATATCTCAGCAATAAGAGGCGCATAACATGACCGCGAGAAAGCCTCTGGCACCAAGGGTATTGCCCCTCACGCAAATAAATAGTATCAGGCCACCTTAAAAAGTCTCAAACAATCTAAGAAAGCAGAAAATGATATTTCAAGTACTTTGCTAAGATTTTCTCGTTGGCCGGTGCCCCTGTAGCTCCCACTGAACTGTAGGTTGTTTGTATCTGGAGTTTTAGGTTCCGAATTCCTCAAAATTTCTGGAGGTGGGAGGATCTTCATAGGATTAACTGTTAAATGGCTTAAATTTTAACTAGCCTGTCCCAGGCTTTCAGATAGTAGGGACGGCAAAAATTAGAAACGGACTGTCAAAAATAAGACGCGTTTTTCGCTTTTCCTACCAACTCGGAATCTGGAACATTGGCTAAATTTTCACTGTCAATCGGTTAATGAGGAAACTTTTTACCTTCAGCTGTCAAACCATAACCGTATTAAAACCTTAGTTTAAACTACCCCATCCCAGTTTTATCTTGGAGGTGAAGGCCGGGAAAAGAAAACAAAACAAGACAAAGCAAAAATGACGAAAAGATATTTTAAAAAACGCATTGAAATACACCCGACTCAGCACTTTACTGTATATCGCAGTCATTGCCTACGTGTCATTCATTAATTGTAACTGAATAAACCCCGCGTAATAAACGCAAAAAACTGTTAAATCCTTTATTTTAAAGTGTCTTAATTTTAATAGCACTTTAAATACCACAGAGGTTTAGTTTTAACTAGTACTTGGAGTACGAAGTCTCTCTTTCTGCTCAGGGATAGTCGTCAAACGGATAAGCGAGCGAGCGCGAAATCGCCTGCCGCGTTCAATCGTCTCCTACACTAGCTGCTCGACACGCGCGTCACGTTTCAGCGCTGCAGACGATTTTCGCGCTCGCTTGCTTGTTCGTTTCCCTCGACTATCCCTGAGCAGAAAGATCACAGAGACTGCTAACTTTTTACTAACAGCTGAAATATGGACTGATGTATCAAAATAACACATTTTACCTAAAACATGAAACATATGTGGAAACCTTATCAGATCCGACTTGCATCACGTTTCTTCTTAGGCTCGATTTCCGACGCTCTCTCGAGTCCGGTCTTTGTAGTGTGAGTGCGGGCTCATTTTCCCGAACAGCGGCTGGTAATCGAGCCTAGTTTCTTCTGTCACTCCTTGTTTCTTATTTATCGGGTATAATCAGCAGATAGAATCATAATTATGACAATTATGACAACGAAAGGTAAGATTTTTATGATAATTGTGCTAGAACATTTAATTATGTAGCAGAATAATGTTATTCTCTTGTTATGTAGCTACGATTTGGCGGAAGCTGAAACAGCCAACCGTTGGTCAATATTGGTTGATACAGTAAAACCGTTGGTCAATAGAGTGAGACCCGTCTCACGACCACGTTGTTATTAAGGCAGCTTTTTTTTTGGTCCTAAGTAAAGCCCTTTCAATAAGTTTCTTATATTTAAACACCCGGTTAATATGGCCACATTTTCATGGCTGATTGGTGGTATTATTAACTCATATCTTAAGGGGTAGTCAGTTTCTAGAAGATAATTGCTTTCTGCTATCGTCTTAAGTTGTAACTAGATTTTTGACCTTATGGGCCGGCTATTTTAACGAACTTTAGACGGTGTTTAGCAAAACTGCTGTCTAAACCAATTTCAGTATGGCCAACTCCTATATTTAAACGTTGATTACTGCAAACAGAGTCAAGAAGGCATACAGCTTTGACTAAACAAAAACGTTTACCTATTTTAAATGACCCGGTAACTAAAACAGGAAAAAAAATTACAAATCGTATAAAATGACTGCCCTATATGTTCTTGGGCGATGCATTTTTAAGTTAATCTAAATAATCCTTTTAACATGTTTATGACAAACACATAATATACCTATTTAATTTACATTTCTATTTCAACAAGAGGTGATCGCTTAAGCATAATCGATTTAATATTTAAACTATTTCGACGCACGTGAGCTTTTTATTTACACCGGACCAATAAAATACTACATAATCTTGAAGCTATTGGCCTCTATTTCCAAAAATTTCTATTTTCAATGTATCAAGGAAGGATTGCTAGATGCACGTTAATACTGAAAAAAAAAATGGAATCAAGTAACCTTTATCTTTCAAATAGACCAACGTGGGACTTCACAAGGTCTCTTGCTTCTTTTTTAACACATCGATGAAAGATCTCTTGAACATGTTAATACTAAAACAATTTCGACTCGTGAAATAGCCAAAGGACTACACACTCTCAAAGCTATCTGTAGCCTTGCTTCTATTTCTAGCCACAAACCTAATGTACTACAGGTTCTTCAGTGAAGCTTCGTTTGACGACCTACTTCACTGAATAGGCCTTGTGCATCGATTAGTAACGTGGGTTGGCAATCAAAACGAATGGTGCTTCAGGATAATAGGTCCAGCAATGGAAAGAGCAGGATAAAGTTGTTAAGCAGTAATGCTAGCCCTAGTGTCGAGAAATAGGCGGAAATTATTGAAGATTTGTACGGTGCAGAACAACTGAAAACTTTTAATTAGTTTCTGATCCTTGTAGCTTATCAGCCTAGCGCTCCGGTTCCAGATTTCTCCGGTTTTCTCAGCATTTGGAGGGGGGACAGGGGGGACAGGGGGTAGGAGCTGGGGAGAAATGGGTGGGAGGTGTACGGGAAGCGGGAGAAGAGGGGGCGGAAAGCGGGATTCCCAAGGTGCAAGATGCGGGAGAAATCGGGAAAGTTACTCAACATAGCGCGATTTTTCGCAATCGAGAAAGTACAAAGGGGCGGGAACCGGGATTTAAGGATATCGGAAGCGGGAAGCTTAACCCCCCACCCCTGTCTCCTGCCCTCCCCCAACGCACACTAGCATGAAGCACCTACGAGTTACATGGAATGGAATGGTAAACAACAAAAGTTGTAACACTTGGCATTTCCT
Organism: Siderastrea radians; assembly: GCA_964017195.1. Lineage (NCBI taxonomy): Eukaryota > Metazoa > Cnidaria > Anthozoa > Scleractinia > Rhizangiidae > Siderastrea > Siderastrea radians. The sequence goes on along the minus strand of OZ024897.1, from coordinate 6,163,983 downwards.
AGGACTTTTCCCCTCCCACAATGGTAATTTACGGTTTTTAGTCTTGTGAAGAGGGAAAGGGGGGCAACATGCAAGTGTTCGAACGGTTCTGTTCGAGATTGTGGTCCATCATCATTTTGATCCTTTTTTTTTTTAAACAAATCATTTATACCCCAAGGTGGAGACGGGCAATGTGGAGCAAGTTCCTCGTCGAAAACACGATACGAGGACAACACCACTTCAAGTTTGGACCTTAACTAGGTGAACGTGGAGCGAAACAAGTTATCCATATTAAAATAAGTACACTACAGTGTTAAAGGGCGAGAACAAGGCTACAATTCGCGCTGCTTATTATTGTTGTCTTACTCTTTCTATTTCTGGAACCCATTATATGCACTGTTTGTCATGACCGACATGACCACGTGACCAATTCATGCAGAAGGCCTGTTACAATACACTTTAGAGCGCTCTTTTCTTGATCTGTTTTCTGAAAAAAAAAAGAAGCAACAACAGCATTGTTACTTACTAAAGCCAACAGTCAGTGCCCAGTGGACTAGTTAAATGGCTCTGAAACCCCACAAACTAAAAAGACGAAAACTGATGTGCAGAGTAACGGGGACGGGGCAGTGGCGAGAACACCCACTTTCTACCAGTGTGACTTGGTTCCAATCTCGGAGACGTAATGTCATATGTGGGTGTAGTTTAAGGACTGTGCCTCATAATACAGACTGAGGTACTTTTGCACAGTTTATGACTTTGCGGGAAAAGGAGATCTTAAGGCGCTGCTGCACGAGGCAATTTTTCCTGCAATTTGCAATGCAATGATGACAAGAACATTGCGAGACAAGATGCAGAATACAAGTAACACGCTCAACATACTTTGCAACGCTGCGAAAAGTAGAAGACTAGTCCACTATTCCTGCCGGCAACTCACAGTGCAATTCTTCGTTAGGAGGCAGGTTGCGAAGAGGGGATGTTACACGCGCAATTTCTTCCTCGATTTATAACGCAACAGCGTTGCGTTGCAAGTTGCAGAGAGAATTGCCCCGTGTGACAGCCCATTTAGCAAAGGCTACTGGAAAAAATTCTGGGTAACCAGGAATTTTCAGAGGTAATCAGCCAACCATAATTCTAAAACAGCTTCAAAATACATAAGAATTGTATGTTATTTTCTTTCCACATGTAAAAAATACGTGGTTGCACACAATGTTCAGTAAAATTTATATCTCACGTCACTCACTGAAGTATTATTATTTTATTTTACAGAATGTTGATTAAATTACCTTATCTCCTTGGGTTCCCTGTTCCTTTGAGCGACACCAAATATATCTTCATGATATCGGTTAGACGACTGAAATAAAAAGAAGATAAAAGAAGGAGTCGTTAAACGCGATCACATTGTAGATGGCTACAGCACATCGGACACTTAGACATAAAGGGTTTTCCATTTTAGATACGACCTGGGCTAACCAATTTGAAAAAGGTGACCGATTAAAATGTTTAGGTAAACGTTTCGAAACGCAATTTTTTTTAGGACTGATGATGCTTTGTATTTTCCCTATCTACGGATGCCCCAGTAAATTGGGGAAACTTGCATAACTAATGGTTCTTCCTCTCTTTCTTTTCTTGTCTTGTCTTTTCTATTTTGTTCTATGGCTGTCCACGCCTTTTTATCATATTAGATTTTTCATGAATATTTACCTTCAGTTTGCGGACAAAATCCAACGCTTCTTCGGGAGACAAGTTGAGGCGATCTGTGATCAAAGCCTGTTTGAGACCGTAGAGAAAACATATGCTATTTGTTAGCAAAAAGATAAGTCTCAGAAACCAAAGCATTAATAAGAATAAAGGTAACACGTTTGTGTCAGCTGATGTTCTGATCAGGGATAAAAAAAAACTTTCAATGGTCACGCATGGCTGTTAAGATAAATAAGAAAACACAAAGGAAATGTTAACATTAATAACTTTCTAAAGGCTTGTTTTTTGCTAACAACGAAGGCAGAAGTATGAACATCAGAGAGCTGGCCTACGTGGAATCAATTAATCTGCATTGCACCAAAAAAGCAGAGGTCATATGTTCGAATCCGTTGAGGGACTAAAATTTCTTGAGAAACCAAACTGTGTTCACAACTGCGAAGATCCTTCAATCACGTCAGTTTTTCTTTTTTGCTGCAATTTCCACTGAAACTCGGCTGTTAAGTGGAGTAACAGTAGTTTTATCCACACAGCGGTCAAAAACACGACACGTGTGCAGTTCCCGCCATAATAATTTTAAAGGAAAATAGAGACAAATGTCGAAAGTTTCACTTTAACTGCACAACTTAACGCCGTTTTTGAAAACTTAAGCTTTGTTATTGAGCATGTGTTCAAAATGAAGTAACTGTCATGCATAAGTTTTGCCGGTGTGAAATTCGGTTTGCTGGGACATGTTATGCATCGTTTTGATACGAACTTCGCGCTTGTAAACGTTTGAACTAGTTCAAACTTCAAGGCTCCGAAAGACCGGAAGTGACGCAACGTTTTGCGTTTGACCGCTATGAAAGTTTTATCAATACCTGTAATGTGGTGTTGACGCCCTCAGCCATGGCAGCAGCGCCACACACATACACATGCGCATTGTTGTTGAGTATCAAGTCACAGATGTCAGAGGAGTCTTCTCTTAGTAGATCTTGAACGTATTTCTGTTGACGAAGGATTTAACAGTGCCATTAGCCGTGACAGTCATATAGTGAGTGTCAAAACGGAAAGTGCTAATAAACTAGTGCGGTGAACGGTTTTAGCATAATGGAGCACAATATCAGTGCCTTCCATCATAATAATTAATAGGCAACTTTTTTCGATTAATCTTCACGTCTCACACTTTTACAAGTCAAGAATTAAAGTTATACCGATCCGGCGTGGTTCTTGAATGTCTAAATGATATCTTGCAGATATGATAATCACACTATACTAGCCTTTGTCTTAAGGTTCTCTTTTTCGCTGTTTCAGATATTTCAGATATCACTTATCATTTATGTTGTCTCTATTGTAGGCTTTTCCCTCCTCTCTGTGTAAAATGCAATAGCAAGAGGATGTTTATGCATTTTAAAACTCGACGGATTTTGACCAATGATATCGCGTCCTCTTGAGTGTTGTATACGACCTTTCCCTCTTCTCCGGGGTACACCACAAAAGCTGTGATTTTAATTGGCTTTAATAACACATGGGTTTCAACCAATCAAATCATGCGCTTTTAAGTGTTTCATATATGTAAATGCATACCTTAGGTTTCCCCTGTTCCCTGGAGTAGGCCGTGGACACACCACTGATTGCCCTGTTATGCACAGCTTTCTGGATTTCATGACGATAAATGTCATCAAGTCGCGAGTTTCTGCAGCCAAAGATCAGCCGCATGTCTCCCCACTGCCTTCGTCCTGTTACTGATGATTCAGGGGGACATTTGTTGTTGGTATCAAACATCCTCTGCTGCCAGAAGGCGCGGAAAGGAGCGATTCCCGTCCCATTACCTACTAGGATGACAGGGACCGAGCCATCAGCTGGAAGATGGAAGGACTGGGCACTAGAAAAATCAAAAGAAATTAATGTTTCTTATAAACACTCTTAAACAAAAAATAAAAGACAAAAAATGACACATTTTTCCTTTATAATGGGTACAAATTTGTTGCCACTATCAATAATATTTTTCTTTCTTTTTTATACGACGAATACAAAGCTAAAGACGTATGTATTTGTACAGGGATAGTCTCAATTTGAATAAAACTATTTAAAACCTGAATGAAATATTTAAAATCTATATCTTGGCTAATTAGAAAGAGGTGGATGATTTTCGTGGATGAAAATTGTTTACCGTACTTGGCCGAGACAAACCTGAAGTAAACAAGTAATGGGAAACGCATTTTGACGCGATCACGTCCATGAATGACAAGCCACCGGGGTACCAAAACTAGTGTGCTCAGCCTTTGTTGAGAAGCAAAACCAAGCCAACAAAAGAAACATTCAACTTCCGGAAGACAGCCGTGGCCTACCAACGTCTGTGCTTTATTTCCCTAATAACCTTATGTAAGTCACTGCAAATAACGTTTCAGTCCAAATGTAAGGAAACACAACTCACTGCCTGATGTAACACGGTACCATGTCCCCACGTTTGAGGCCCTGAAGCCACTTGGAGCACACGCCATGATGAAGTGGTCCTTCACCTCCTGCGAAAACAGTATAACTCGGCAATAAGAGAAAGGCTGTGTGTAAGATACCCGAGTGTTGGCCAATGACAGTACTGTTACATACGATATAAGACCGTTTTACTGTATTTCCACATCATTTGCCCTTTCACACTAGCTTTAAAACGAAAACAAACTTGCTTTAAGTTGGTGTTTTCTCTTACCTCTTTTGTTGTATTGAACTACCGCCGCTGTCACGTGAATTTCGTTGGTATGAATATCGGCTGAAGATGATATTGAGTAGAATCGCTGCAAACATAAAGCCAAGTGAACGTTATTTCATTTTATTACTACCCAGTTGTTTGCCAACTTACATTAGAATTAAAGAAAGTTACCTTTTCCGTATGGTTTTTATTGTTTGTTGTTGTCATTGCTTTCGTTTCGTTTCGCTTTTTGACTTTTCTTAACTATTTTAAAGGGGCTACGTCACGAGTAATTTTATGTCTTGGGGTCAAAATTCAGGCTAAATCAAGACTGAGAGAATTTTCTTATGCATGAATGGTCTTGTAAATCCAAGAAGAAGATATGAAGTGAATTACTGAAAGGAGGACAAAATATAATTATTTTTTAATGGTTTTGCTAGACATGATGGAAAACTTAAAAAAGAAAACGGCCCGATTATTTTTCAAGTTCCAATCCGTTTCTATCCTGACCATCCGTGGCACTTATTCACAGTTTCAGTACACTAGTAGGAATGTTAACTAAACCATTAATCCATCAATACAAACATGTCTTTTGGCTTCTTAAATTAATACTAAAAATTGTTGACGTAGCCCCTTTATAATCTTTGACTAAAGAGAAAACCTATAAACCGTTCATTTATGAAATTATGGTTCATAAAGAGTTTAGTACTCTCTAGAAATGCAAAAACAAGCAAAGAAATGAACAAACTTAAAAGCAAATAAATAAACAAATAATTGAATGGCATTAATATTCATTTCAAATAGTCTACTCACCGGTTGCAACGCAGGAAGCTGCGTTAGTAACAAGTCAGCGGTCACTTGCACAGAAGGAAATTCCTGCAGAGTTTCGACCATGTTGCATTCTTTATTCAGAGCCCAGTCCTCGTACCGAGAGCCACCCTGCAAGACAACACATTGGTGAAATGTCCTGGTTAGTTCACCGAACTGTGGTGTAATTATTCAGTTTCAGTTTTAAAGGAATGCAAGTGGTGTTTACCTTGCCCAGGGCTTCGAGCTGCATCTTTTCCAGTGGGCTTGTTGCCTACAATAACGCGAAATAATAAAAGAAAGAAAAAAAAACAGTATCAATAGAGAGAAGAATCATTTATATATGAATTATTTCGGTTTCTATTTTAAACGTTTGTATAGCATTGAATCAAAATGTGAAACTGAAATCGAATGAAGAACAAGGTTGTAATTACACTAGCAAGGTAAGCGAGCAGGCTTCGAAGCATACATAACTGGAGTTTTCCTCCAGTTTCTGTGACATGAAATGAAAAGGGGCAGCGACATCGGTTGCTAACCAGGACACACTGATTTCGCCAGTACCCATTTATACACCTGTGGGTAGGTCGTAGGTGGATTGACGCGAACCACTATACACATTTGGCCCATATCTCGGACTACATTCAACTTGCTCTGAACCACTAAGCCCAGGGTAAAGGGACTCGATTGTGGAGGACTGCAACTGAGGACTAGAAACGTTGACCTTTTTTCTCAAGATCGCTACACCAACAACAAATCCACAGCACCGCCACTCACAACTGTAAAAAGTATCTTATAAACTTACCAGTTTTGCTAGGTAGCTTAGCATCTGCGGTGTTGGTACACTTGTGATGTCGAGGTATCTTGTCAGCGCTTCTTTTAATGAGCAACCCACGGAAAGACGTTTGAAAGGCTCCCACATCTTTGATCCACCTGGTTTAGCTACAAAAACAAACGGAATTCGTTGAGAATTGTCCAGTTTACATAAAAAGCGGTCTTTTATTGAAAAGTGACGTCTTATGGTTTACCTGAATCTTCTTGAGCAACTTCAATCTTGATTGGCTGATTTGGATCAGGTTTTTCGTGTGTCAGGTCAATCAATTCATCAACTAGGCTGCTTTTGTTGGCGGGAAAAATAGCCACGTGATCTCCTGGTTCAAAAGCTAGTTCATTCCTTCTGCCGGTATCCAGTTTGACCAAGACAGTTGAGCGACTGCGAAAAGTGGTAGGGAAAAGAAAGGGATTGTCGCTTAAACAGGCACATTTCAACTTCAGTTACTTTGCTAAAAAGAACCCTGGTTATGTCCAGAATTTCGCGCTGTCTGATTGGTTTCCTTCTATTAGCTATCACCTCATATCTTTCTCTTAAAGAAAGTAAGAAATGAATACCACTTCAAAACTATTTTTCAGTTGGTAAATAAATGAATTGCTCATATTCAGTGACTATCTCGTAAATCGCTTGTTTGTTTGTTTGCAACTCGATTTTTTTGGAATAATTGTTGGTTAAAGACAACCAAAAACAGTAAAACTGACGTTTCGGAGTTATCATCACGCTACTGTCAAGGTAACTTAAAATATGTAACTTTACAAGTAAAAAAAGCAGGATCCGATAAATTAGCATAATAGAGAGCGCTAAAAATAAATTTACGTGTAAAAATTACATATTGTAAGTTACCTTGACAATGGCGTCCTGATGACTCCGAAAAGTCAATTTTTATCGTTTGGTTTTGCTTGTCTTTGCTTTAGTAAACCATTATTGATGAAAATTGTTGATTATAGCTCGAATATAGTATCTTCCCTGCCTCACACTGTAAACCGTACCTTGATTGTTTTGATTGAAGTTCAGTAACTGAAATAACCGTAACAGGGCAGACAGTCTTGTTGTAAGCCTTGGAAAGATCTGTATAACACAATAAAATGACGATTGAGAATTTCAGCAAGGAACTTTGTTCTAACTTCACGTCAGTGTGGGCTTAAGTGTCATATGTCACAAATGTACTATGGAAGCTTGGGACTCGAGTCTCACACTGGCATGTACGATCACTGTTGCAGAAAACCAGAAAAAAATTTAATTCGTTCATTTGTCGGTTATTTCGAACAAAAAGTACGTTTTTCCTCTCTTATTAGAGAGGTTTCCAAAGTAGTTCGCGTTTTGATAACTTTACTTTGGCTGGTTTAAAAAGTAAACCAACTGGATTTCATCAAGACTCGAAAGTTAGAACCACTTTTCTACAAAGTGGCAAAAACTAGTAAAGAGTAACACAGTATAGAGCCAATCATTCCTTTAATTTTAATGGTCACAATTTAGGTAGTCTTACATCTAGTCAAACGTTAGGACCACTTTGACAGGAATTGAGCAGGAAACCAGAAATTGAAAAATATAGAAAACTTGGACTTGCTACTTCAAAAGACAAACAATAATAGCTCAGCTTGAGAAAATTTCAAAAAAATCGATAAGATCAGTACCCCGGCAAATTTCCTCTCCTTGTCTACGCTTTTTTCTTTCCTTTTATTCTTGTTAAGTTGGATAAATTTGATTATTGCGAAATGGAAAAAAAAAAGACAAGTATAGTTTGAAGGCAGAGAAAGGGGGAACCTCCTCCTCTCCCCACCCCCTCCCCCCACAAGATCTGCCGCTGGTTGAGGTATAGCTCTGGGGGTGAAGAAGTCCAATAACTTACTAGAACACAGGTCTGTCGGTGATCTCCGATCCTTCACCCAACGGTAGAGGCCTGGGCTCCAGCCGGTAGCCATCTTTTTCAGTGATTCACTGACCACCTTACTCGCGGCCTCGTCATTTACGCCAAACGAATCACAAGCTGCCTAAAAATAAAAAATAAAAACAGTAGTGTTAGATGTTTCTTCAACATTCCTCTACTTACTTTCCCATGCCGTTGATGGCACCTTAAAATACTCCTTAAAATACTCCTTAAAATAATTGAGCGTGTTTTCAGGTGTAGTCTCTACAAATCACGTTGAAAAAATCTCAAAAACTATCTCATCCTCTTTTCGGCATTGTTTTGAGGCTAAGAAGCTACAGGGTCGGGCAATAATCTTGGGACACCTTGCAGACTTCTCCCCCTTCCCCCCGTTGCAATGTTGAAAAGACTAGAAAATGTGCTATTTTCTGTCCGGAAAGCCAGCGATTTGTACAACATTGAACGGGGGAAGGGGTACCGTCCTCAGAGGTGTCAAAAGTTCCAAGAATTATTGTCCGAGACTGTAGGAACAGATTTTATCGTTACAAAAAGAGAGGTGAACGTTTCAGAGACACTATTAGACACATCGTTTTTCACCTACTTAAAAAAAGCCTGTTTACTATAATCTTAAATTTGCTCTCATGTTATTAACCTCTTAAAAGCCCCAATAGTGAGGAGCATCTAATTTCTCCTTACAGTATCATTACTTGATCAAACAGACAGGTCATGAGAATAAAGGAAGTGATCGCTATAGATGAGGTGCCTTGATGCGTAAACAAATTATCCGACTAGTACCATAAGAAATGAGGCGCTATAGATGAGGTGCCTTGATGTGTAAACAGATTCTCCCAATTAGTACTACAAGAAATATACGTAGAACAGTGAGGAGAACATGCATATTGATATTGGGGCTTAATGGATTAATATTACCTTATAAACGTTCTTGGCCCACTCTTTGAATGACTCCTCCTGACCACTCAATTCGTCCCCCTCCCCCATCTTCAAAATTTTCTGGGCCCCAAGCTCCTTGAGACGCTCATCCACAAAGTGACCAAAAGCACAGAAATTGGGATAGAGTCTGGATCCAAGTCCAAACACTGAATACCTAAAGAAAAAAGCAATCATCATTGAAAAATTGAAAAGGTTTATTGCCGTACTAATGCTACAACTTAATATGTAAACTAAGAGGAGGACTCTTTATTTTTAGCAAAATGGTTTCTAAGGCATCCTCTCGCCCTCATTATTATTCTAGCTTCCTTGTCACTCCGTTTACGTTTCTACCTCTTAAATCTACTGCTTAGAAACATATGCAAACTAGTAGTTCCAACAATAAACACAATCTAGTAGTTCTAGCAAAATTCAAATCATAAAGCTAAAAAAATACTTCACAATCTAGTAGTTTCATCAATAACCACAATCCAGTAGTTTTACCAAAACTTCAAATCATGAAGTTCAAAACACCTTGTGATAAGGGGAAAAAAAAAAGAAAAACATTGGTGAAATGATAGACCCTCAACCTCAATTGGCCACTTTTAGAAATAACAACTGGAAACTAGTTGTTAAAGTCAGTTCATTCGTCATCTGACAACACACTTTTGACTGGAAACTAATGACCCAAACAAACGGCTTCAAGTCGAACAATTTGCCGAGTTTCTATTTTTAGGGGAGACGAGCTTTTCAGATTAGAGACGTTTGTATGTAAGGGATTTCATACGTTTCTGAAAACTTGAACTTGAAGCAATATTCATCATAACTTTTTCAAATTTTGTAAGGCGGCTAGTCGTGATATATATTGCTTCATGTCACGGACCATTTCTCCTTATCTGTCTGAATTACACGATGGATTGATTAAGTCCCAACGCCTGCCAATTTTTAGTTGTGAGTGACGTTGCATTGAGAGGTGATAAATTTATTTTATCTATAATTTTGCTAGGTCGATTCACCGGTCGTTTTGAACCTACAAAGAGATAACATGTTGCCTACCTGAGGTTTTTCAAAGGTCTTGCATCAATGCTGTACTTAACGGTTTGTAAGTAACTAGAGAAGCTCGCCCCATTCTCCGGGGATTCCCCGTTGCCAAAGGTACTCGCCACCACGAACAAGAGGTTCTCTTGAGTAAGCTGCGCATGCTTATACTCATTCATGCACAAAACCTGCCAAAAGATATTCAATAATTAGGGGAACATTCACCCACCAAACTAAAAAGACACCCGAGGATACAAACAGAAAACAAAGAAAGTTAGCTTGTCGCAGTCTCCTGGAAAACATTATTTCCTCTCATAAGTCAGTAAATTCTGATCGTCCGATTGAGTGTAGTCCTGAGAAGAACTGTTTGTGATGACATTGACTGACGTTTCAACAACCTGAGCGGAAGTCATTATCAGAGTCGACTCTCTCTCTCTCTCTCTCTCGACTCTGATGATGACTTCCGCTCAGGTTGTTGAAACGTCAGTCAATGTCATCACAACAGTCCTTCTCAGGACTACACTCACCCGAACGATCATGCTTTACCGACTTATGATATGACTCCTGGGTTCAAACCATTTACAGTATTATTTCGTCTATTGAGTTCTGAGACACTAGTTGAAAGAGCATCTCAAAAATACTTGCACAAAGTGGTTGCTGATTGCTTTTGATAACCCGTGTAACAAAGGCTTCGTGCGAGAGTATGCGTGTCTATCAAGACGAAACATTTTTTCAGCTTGAGACCAACCTTTACATCGAAGGAGTGCGACATGAGCTTGGCCAAATTCCGAGCGAATCCCTCCGATCTGCCGGTCTCTGTGGCGAATAGGATAGTGGCTTTCTTACGCTTAGACAAAATCTTCCTCATGAGAAAAGCAGCGAAACGAACGGATCTGTAGAGAGACCAGAACAAAGAAGTGAGGAACTGATTCATGCCCTTCAAGCAGTTTAACCCTTAAAGTAAAGCCCCAGTGTCAGCATATCATTTCTCCTTACTGGTCGCCAAACATTTGTTGTTGTGCTAGTTGGGAGAAGTTGTTGTAATATCAAAAGAGTTCATTCTCAACACCTGTGCAATTAATGGTGCATTGATGTTACAAGGAGAAATCTGATGCTGATCACTATTGGGGCTAATAGGGTTAAATGATTCGTGCTTTTCACAGCCTCAGAACAACTAACAACAACAGTTATGGAACCAAGAACCTGTCTTCGATCTGACGTGATACTCTGAATAGTAAGGAAATTGGAGGTGATAACATTTCAGCTGTCGGTTTAAACTTGAGGTAGATGTGATTGGCTCTTAAATATGTGGGTAAATGACACTCGTCTTTCATAGCCAATCAGATAAATATCCCGTTTTTATTACCAACTATGAGCAAACTGACAAAATTAATCGTCACTTGTTTCGGTGTGTTTTCGCGCCCTTAGCAGTGTTCCACATTTTCCCGCGCTTGGCATCGGTTGGATGTTTCTTTTTGAGTTTTGTTTGGTTGATTGTGTGACTTGTGTTATAGTGGTTGTGTTTGGCCGAGTGATTACTGTAGTTTTAGCTTTGTTAAACCAGCCTACCTGGCTACTGCTTTGAATGACGTTTTCTTTTTGGCATCTCCAGTAAAACTGTAAACTTTCCAGGGATCAGTCTGTTTTTAAGTAACAATAAATATATATCAGATTTTTAGCAAAAATGATGACTGTCCTTAAATAATTGCAAATAAGACAAAAAGGGGAAATAATTTACCTGGTATTCGTAGCTTGGTTTCAAAACGTAGTTTAGCATTTCCTGCATTAAAAATAAAAACATCTTTTATTGAGATTGAAAACGGTTTTAAATGTAAAAAAATCGACAACTTCTCACGTCTATCGTGTTTCACCAAAATTTCGCCCATCTCAATTATCAATGTTAGCATGGATGGAAGAATGTTAAGTGGTGTAAAGTGTCTCACCTAAAGGGGGGCTCACACGAGGGTTCACTGTGATGTAGGGTACATATCGTAGCGACATTTAGAGAAAGGAGTGTAGAGGGGAGAGGAGCGTAGAGGGGAGATCTAAGACAGTATCAAATTGACGACATGCACACACAAAGAAAATGCGTCAGGGACATGTTGCAAGAACGCCTCCGCCCAATTCCCTTTCATAAACGGTCGTTGCCATTTTTGACAGTCGATGCTATCATTGGTAACCAAGCCTTTAGTCATTATAGATGTAATATATGCTCTGGATTAAGTTACAATAAGGCAACAAATACAATTTTAAATAGTCTTAGAGCGATGTTTAAGCCCAAGTTGAATTACTTTAAGAGTTCGGGAAAGGGCTAAGGTCATTTATTGTAGATGTATCAGTTATGAAGGACAGTCAATTGTAATACATACTTCAATTTTTCGAAATTGTGGCGTGGTAGTGTAGTGGTAAGGAGGATTAGCATACGAAAGGACCGGGTTCGATTCTGGGTTGTGAATGTCTTTCTTTAAAAAAAAAATGTCTTAAAAATGGCAACGACCGTTTACGTAAGGGAAATTTGCAGCGCCTCTGTTTGTATGTGTTAATACTGGACATGTCGCGGTGTGAGATAACCTTTAAGGACAACTCGAAAGCAACAACCAGCTAGCGCACAAACAGTGGACCTCTCGATCTAACTTCGATCTCATTTCCGAGGCCCTGGCTACTAGGCTAGGCTACTAGGCTACTAGGTTTAATAGTAAAAGCACTTTTTTAAACGCACCTGGTGAAAGACCGGCGTGGCACTGCCTGACATTGGAGGAACAATCCACACCCAGTCCGCTGGACAACCACCTCTCAGCTTCATCTATTGAAGAATTCCAGAATAAAATACGTTAGACATCAGCCAATCAGATACAAGCTGATGCTAATCAATAGGTAAGTAAAGTTGGACCTCCGACCCAGGCGGCACAGATGACCGTCAGTCTCTATAGACCGTTTTCACATGACGTCACCGAGACCAAATTGGTGCACCAAAACAATGAAACAGCGGCCATGTTGGTGTACCTCCTGTGGGGATTGTTAACTTTTCTCATGTAAAAACATTCTTTTGCTCCAAGAAATTTGCATAGCTGCTGACCTCGTGAGCGAAAACGATCTATAATTAATGTGAAACAACTATGCTGCTAGTCCATCGCACGGTTATCCCCAACAGATTTTAGGCTGTGAGTCTTGTCTAAGGAGTGACGTTTCTTGTCTAAGGAAACAACATGACAATGCAGAGATCAATCTACAATCCCGGTCACATTGTGTTGGAACACTTCTTTCAGAATCTACGGTTCTTCCTCCCCTCAATGTTGAGTGAGCCAATTTTCATCATGCAGCAAGTCACATTGGGGGGCGGACAGGGAAAGTGTTCCAACAAATGTGTCTGGAATTGTAGTCTTGTTAAATAGGGAATGAAACACCAGCTCCTGACACCAGTCGTTGTTTGGGTGAAGCAACGTTTCGCCTCGTGGTGGGGGCGGCGGGGGGGGACTTCCATATATAGGCTATATGGGTATATGTCGCTGTGAAGTGTATGCTTTTCAACCAGCGTAGTCTAGGACTGGGTATAGAAATCAGAGAGTTTTGTTCTAGAATAGGTGTAATTTATCGGGAAACTAGAGATTGACACTCGGCGAGTCTACAATAGGGTTGCACATTTTAGCTGAGCAGAGTCTAGAATAGGCTAACGGCACACCCCCATCCAAACATTTACAGAGAACCCGTCGGGCGTTTGGCACCGGTAACATGCCTTCCACTTCTAATTTTTCTAAAACAAGACAGTTAACTGACCTCTTTTTCCATGTGTTTTATGAAGGACTCCGAGGTTGTATGATGATCAGCCAGTGTAACGCCAGCTTCCTGAAAACTGTACATGACGGCATAGTTGAGTTCGACCATCGCAAAATCTTTCCACAAAGATGCGTTTTTCTTGGTGTCTAAACCCATGTTCTTGGCTACCACCTAAAACCGACAGTAATAAAGAACACATTTAATACGATAATAAAAATGTTAGGAGCAATCAATTTGTTGTTGTTGTTTTACACATCACCTACATCACTGTGTTTTAGTGTACCAAAAAGGATCCAAACGTTTTCGTCAATGACCTAAAGTCACCTGACTTCAAAGCTCAGTATTTCCATAAAATAAAAACTATGTACATGTACGCTGATCCATTTTTGTTTGTTTTCAGTCCTTCTTTAGGTCCTTTTCGCTGAATTCACTGAATAACTAAACGAATTGGAAATTATGAAATTGTCAGTTGGTCTCACGACTCGCTCACCTCTAGCATATTGTAGCGCTGCTGGTCTCCTAAATCACGGGCACCAATCTCTGTCACCATGTACCTGGAATGTGTTATAATATCAGGTAAAAAACTAGTATATCGTAATACTTCGCTTAAATTTCCTACTGTTTTTTGATCATTTAGTCCGGCAAGGCATCTTTGTTTCATGTTAGCCTTTAATTTCTTGAGTTATCAATTAACAATTATGCGTTTGAAGAAATGCAAATTGAAAAGGACATATACGGGTAGCTTTCGTAACCAGTTAACCAGGTTTGTCGACGTCACCATTGCAATTCTTTTGAATTTAGACCGGGGATGGATTCTTGTTTAGCAAATCCAACACTCACCATCCATTGAATGGGGCACCAGTGAATTCCAGGCCTCCCGCGTCCAGCATCATATTGGCGACCGCTGGCAGGGCGTACCACTGCAGACCCAGTTTCTCAAACCAAGGAAATCTAGTGAGTACAAATGGGGAAAACAGAAAGTCCATTGGGTTAGCCTGTCTGGTTTAAAAGGGCCTTTCATGTATCTAGAGAACTAACGTGATTTTGTCAGGCAAAAAGGAAAAAAGCTGTCCCTTACGCGATCTGCTCTATTTAATTCCTTCCATTTCTCTTCTTTACGGCTTTCTATTGTATGTCTTGCGTGTTTAGACCATTTTCAGACCATTTTTCAGATTTTTTCCAAACGCGCCTCCAAATATAAGAGTCATGTTTTCAAACACTAAGAAGTTAGCAATTCTTCTTTTCTCGCGAAAAAATCACCACAGAAATTATATTACTGTTTCAATCCCATTTCGGTGTCCTTTTTTTTCATTACCTTCTGATTCAGAGATAAAGTGAACTTCTTATATAAACTGAAGTCGTTCGATATTCTCCTTCGTTCGACACCATTGGTGCAGTCGACGTAAATTACGTGATCAGTGTGTCTGTTGTTGTGACGGTCACACACGTACTGGTATTTGATGACAAGAATTATCAACCCTTGGCCCCAGCCAAACGGATTCATCATTTCTATTTAATCCTTTATCAGCTTGCATATTTTCCACACCGTACTCCATATATTTCTTATGGTACTGATGAGGAGCAATTGTTTAATAATCAATACCTTTTGTTCTTGGTGAACATTCCTTTATTCTCATGACCGTTATGTTTGATTAAGCAGTGTTATTTTAAGGAGAATTTAGCTGATGGTCACTCCTGGGGGTTAAAGGGTTTTACAGCCGTTCAACATCGTTCAAATACGCATCGCCAAGTTCAACGCGTTTGGCCACCCCAATGAAAAATGTAAAATGATTCTGAAAGGTGTAGAATGTTAAATGGTGTTGAACGAAGTTTGACTGTCATCGAACTTTCCAAATTATTTTTGCTGTTTAAGCATGTATGATTAAGTAACATTTTCCACAACCAGATAGGACTAGCGTGTAACGAATATCGTTTGTACTCAGGTCACTTACTTTGGGTGTCTGATTTTCACTTGAAGAACAAGACTGTCAGGAATTTCAAAGAACTCAGGAGGTCCACCATTTGCTTGTAACACCAGCGGCAAAATATCAAATCTTCCGCCTTTGCCTTTCCAACCCAGCGATTGGCAAATCTGAAAATAAGCGCAAAAAATTTACAGGTGACCAAATTTATCCTCAAAGCATCAACAGTAGAGGCAGAGACACATCAGACATGGCTTGACAATTGAGCAAGTGATCCGACTTGAGTGATTTCTTGTCAACAGTAGTTACGTTTTCAGTGCACTTATGAGTTCGAAAAATCTCGTGAAACATACTGTAACCAATCCCCGTCGGGTACTTAACAAAGTTTAGAACAGGGAGACTCCCCTCGAGGTTCACACTTAATACTTTTAATCCAAACAATTCATACCCTTCCATATACCGAGAACAGATTTTACCTGTTAATAGCTCAATAATAAGCCAAAGCCAGAGGATCATCACAATCTTTT
The DNA here is from genome assembly GCA_964017195.1 of Siderastrea radians. NCBI lineage: Eukaryota > Metazoa > Cnidaria > Anthozoa > Scleractinia > Rhizangiidae > Siderastrea > Siderastrea radians. The sequence continues at coordinate 6,147,953 of OZ024897.1, read as the reverse complement.
AGTTACTCAAAAGTCCCAGGGTTTCGTATATTTTTGCTTCGTGACGTAAAACGAAAAATGATGTGTGAACTCCATGACCTTCTTTCATGCAGTTTCCTCGAGCTTTGTTTGTTTCATTGAGTTGTTTGCGCCTGTTGTGATTGACGAGAGTGATCACTCTGGTTTGGGTTTTATAACACTCATTGCGACACTCGATTAATAATTGACAATATTAATAATAAATAATTAATAATTAATATTAGCTAATGATTAGTATTAATAATTATATTAATTATTAATGTTAATTAATAATATAGAAACAACTAAAACTTCAAAGCAGCCAAACGCGTGCGCAGTTCCCGTCAAAATTTTGCGAAGAAAATAAGTACAGACAAAAGTGGAACTTTCACTTTGACAGAAAAACTTGCCACCGTTTCTCAGAGCGGAAACGTAGCTTACGTTCAGTATGGGTTCCAAATGAAGTAACTGTCTACGCAAGATTCGGCTTGTCGCGAAATTACTGGCACAGTTTTCATAAGAATTACTTGCTCGTAAACGTTTGGACTGATTTAAATTTGAAGGCTATAAAAACCAGAAGTGACTGACGTTTATTTTTGCGTTTGAAGGCTGTAATCGCTCTTACTGGTTCATTGTGTCAGGTGAATTACCTCAGTGAATTCCACGCTTGCTGGATCTCCAATGACTGTTCCATCATGCTGTCTGTATCCAGCATACCTGATGAGCTGTGAGCTCCACACGCGGAAGTCTTTGTTTGGTTCTTTTCTTTGTGGAAAAATCGTTATCACCGACCTTAGATTTCCGCCATTAGTTGCGTACTCCAAATGTTTCTTGAGAGCCTCGAACATTTCTTTCGCAGTGGTCACGTGGCGAGCGTCGAAAACCTAATAATTACATAGGTAAGCATTTTGAGTGGAGGTTCTTTATTAGCTAAATGAATCTGTTTATTCTCGTTAATTCCTAAGTCTCCTCTTTCCTTCGATTTACGAGGATGACAATAATCAGAATCAAACGTTATCAAGATTTTATTCGCACATGTATATAAAAAAGAGATTTTTATTCTTCTCCAACTGAATTTATATTTGTAATAGGAATGAGTGATTAATAAAATCGCACTACCCCATAGAAGGAGTCTGATTTGCTGAATACGAGTACGAATACAGACCAAGTTGGAAGACATGAACCTTCTTTACGTACTAAAAATAGCGATACGGTGACCCTTTTAGTGAATAAAAATGACGACAGTTTCTTTTCAAGGAACCTGACAAATTAAGGGCAAATGACCTAGACGAAAGGACATGTCCAGTCAAATTACTCAGGCACGGTGCATACAAAAGCCCTGTTGGTTATCAATATGAACAGGGCATCACATTGGAGAAACTGTCAAGACCGTCATTATATCAACAACCAAAGGAAACAAAAGCCCTTTTAGTTATCAATGTGAGCAGGGCATCACATTGGAGAAACTGTCAAAACCGTCAATATAACAACAACCAAAGAAAAGTTATTGCGGGTATTTCTGAGAAGGGGGTTCAAAACTCCAATTATTTTTTGCAACATAATGAAAAAACCACCTGAAGATTGTTCCACTGTATTCTCCCAATGCATCTCGGAGCATTTCTCCAGGCGGTTTTGGCGGCAAAGATGAGTTCCTTTTCCGTCATCTCATAGGTTCCAGTTTCATCAATAGTCTTGATTATTGCGGCCAGCCTCGTTTGGTGCTCATCACTGTTGAAACTAAAAATCAGAGAATAAGAAGAGATAACATGAATCAAGTTTGTTCCACACCATTACACCGTGAATAAGCCAAGTAGACTTTAGCCAAGCGCGGGGAGGGTTCTAATGAATAGCTGACATCGCGCTGTGGTGAATAAAAAATTAATTGCCTTGAAATGTTTCTTTCGTGCGAACTTACTTTAGCCTGCCCACAGACGTCTCTATTTCCTTTAGCTTCACGCAAAATAGTTTTAAAAAAAACTTAATCCGGTACTCACAGATTAATTGAGGAGTAGTACTGCTCCAGAAAGTCCTGGGCATAAATCTTAACCTCGTCTTGGTGTCTTGGTATCCCATAAGGCCGCTGTTTAGGTATTTCTCCCCCATACGGGAACATTATTGAACCAGTACATCGGCCATTAGTGCAGTGAAGAGGCTGTTAAGTGTAAAGGAGAAAATTACAACAGGTAGGTTATAAACACCGTGATTAACCCTTTCACTCTTAATAGTAGTGACCAAAGTAAAAATTCCAGAAAAATCACAATTTTCAGTTTTTCAAATCCTGCCAAACAAATAGTACCATGCGATAGTACAGTGAAAGAGATTTCATTTGAATAGTCATACCATGGGATTTCGTCCACAGACTCAAAAGTTAGAACTACAGTACATGTAGACTCAAAAGTTAGAACTACAGACTCAAAAGTTAGAACTACAGTACATGTCTCCATATTTGACTCTAGGAGTGAAAAGGGTTAAATAAAGAACAGTAAATTCTTCGTCGGCTAATTCAATCAGTTGTTGGATTTCGGATTCCTCTTTGTGGATTCGAGATTCTGTGTTTCATGCGCAGAGTTACCATGGTTACAGAGTTATTTCGTTACCATGGGCGAATCATGGCCTGAGGCGAATCGTGATTCGCTTGTCACGGTTCGCCCAAGGTCACGGAATAATTCTGAGTTTACAGACGAAATACACACTTTATGAGATATAAACAGTCGCAAAAGCAGAGGATTTGTTAATTTCCCTCATCGCTTCCTGATTATAGGAGAATCGAGATGGGCGAATTATCGCCCGCGAATCATGCTTGAAAAACCCGGGTCTACACATAGTAGTGAAACCAGCTGTAACATCAAAACTGTTGAGGGGTACAGTTATCACTTACGTTCGTTGCTTTTTGATGAAGAGTATCGACCGCTTGTGTACCTTCCACCCAATTTTTCAACCTCAAATATTTCGGTTCTTGAGGCCTCATTTTGAATTCTCCAGTCGCACCACTAAAAGGACATTTCCCTATGAATGCCCCAGTCATTGGACAGCCGTCTTGTTTCTTGCCTTCGTGATCAAGAAGGCCTTTGAATAACAAAGAAAATATAGAACGTTAGATCTTTGCACACGAAACTGACAGAGCATGGCAGAGTTAAGACTCAGCCTTAAGGCTATTCACAAAGTGAGAGGAGCAAGCACGATCACAAGCCGACAAGAATCCAAATGTCAGATTTGTTTCTTACTCAGGCCACCTAACCCTTTAAGCGCCTCTAGTGATCAGCATCAAATTTCTCCTCATCATATCAGTGCCTTCCAACACATACAGGTCATGAGAATTAAGGAAATGACCACCAAAGATGAATTGTCTTGACGTTTAAACAAGCTCTCCCAGCTCTTCCTCAGCAAAATGTATGGAGACTAGTAAGGAGAAACTGCATAATGATGCTGGGGCTATATATATGCTGTGTTTGCGTTTCGCAGTACCTGTATGGATTCTTGAACTCGCGCTTATTGTAATTGTGTTTGCGTCGCTAATGTAAACGAGGCAGGCTCAACTAATCAAGTATTAATTTCTCTTTCAATAATAATTATAAAATTGCCTTCGTGATCAAGAAGGCCTTTGAATAACAAAGAAAATATAGAACGTTAGATCGAGAAATTTTAACCACCGAGGCTAAGAATGTGTATGAATAACGGGAAGAAGAACAAGAAATCACGTCTTTGAGTGTGTATCAAAGAGAATCTTACATCCCATGTTGAAAGTTACTACTGAAAGAATTCTACAACCCTATTACTGTTTAATGGGCAAGCCATCGTTTCACATTTTTAAATCCCAAACGTAACGTTTAAATAATGATGATAAAAGTGGGAGGCCCATAAAAGGTACCGTTATTCAAACTTAAAAAACAAAAATGACGTCTTAAGCCGTGAAATTACCTTTCGCCTTAGGAGTATTACCAAAAGAGGATTCGTCCTGTCTTTGCTTCATCGCTAGTTCCTGGACGGGGTTAAGAACATCCTTAATCGGTGAAGGCATTTTCCTGTTAAACTTTTCAATGAGCTCTGAAGTATCAGCTACCAGAGAATGCTGCCCGCTTTGAATTTGGCATCCGGGGTGCGTCTTCATAATTTTAAACTTTATGCCTAAAAAAGAACAGATAAAAACAGTATCATCCTCATAGAGGATTTTGTGGACGCTGTTGGAAGCCGTGGTTGCTATAGACGCTTTACTGATCACATGAAGAGGTGTGAAATTTAATTAACTTCAGGCCATTCCAGTGTTACATGATCGCTTCAGGTGAACAATAGGTGAAGAATGGAACGGAGTTCGGCTGTCGTTTGTGGTTTTCAACACCCGCAGCTTGGGACAACACTCAGCAATTACCCGTTGCCCACAGCGCAAGACACTTTAAATTGAAAATTGCCCATTTAACTTACTTGACACTTAAATAAAAGTTCATGAGAACCCTCATAGAGGATTTTTTGGCTCGCTGTTGAAAGCCTAGTTGCTATGGACGCTAACATTGATCTAATTAAATGCTCGAAAATCTAATTAAGTGAATCCATCGTTTAAGCCAATCATAGAGTGTAAGGGAATTTGATCTTGATTGCCGTTTTTAACGCTCGCAGTTGGAGTTTGATTTGCGGCCGAAAACAATACATATACATATAACAATACATATACATAGACAATACATATAAATACATTCAAGCTTCTTGAGTTGTTTTTCGAACTTTTGTAGGATCTTTCAGTGGTCGCGCTACCTGTGTGAAGACACTACGATTTTTATCGAGTGCAGACGCGATGATGATATACAATAATCACGAGTGCTTTTTTTAATTAAAAACAAAAAGGTTCACATCATCGAAAACAACGGTGTCATCCCTAACGTTATCATTGTGATGTACTTCGGTAATTTTCGCCACAGAGATCAATTTGCTCAAAATTCCTTTGTTGTACTTTCTCTGTAATAAGCAATTTTCGCTATTGTTTTGCGATAAGCCGCTGCCCATTCGAATTTGGTATATCGGATTATGAAATAGCGGGCGCACACGCAAGCCAGAGGCAACTAAGCCAGCGATAGCGTTACAAGCCGTGGAAGCGGGAATTGAAGGGAAAGCGCGCGCTTTCGAAAGAACGATCATGTCACGACGCTCGCGTGAAAATTCAATCGATGAGAAACGCAGGATAAGAAATGAAAGAAACAAAAGAAAACGATTGTCTCGGATTATGGAAAGAGAGGCCAAGAAAATCGAAAACAGAAAGAAAGAGACACGTATTCGCGTGCTAAATAACTGGCTATTGTTTACTATGCCAAATGGAAGGAACTTGTCGAAGAGAATAAAAGAAGAACGCTGGAGGGAACCAAGGTATGACTTAAATTTTGTAAACAGTGCCAATCACAGTATTTAAGATCGCACTTTAAAATATTTTTGTTTATCTGAACTGGCGGGTGTTGCGCCTCATACAGTTCGTTGTAACATAAACAATACTGATCACAAAATTTAAGATTGCACTTTAATATCCATCTGAACTGGCGGGTGTTGCGCCTCATACAGTTCGATGTAACATAAACTGAGTACTAATCACAGAATTAAGATTGCACGTAATATTTTTGTCCATCTGAACTGGCGGGTGTTGCGCCTCATACAGTTCAATGTAACATAAACAGTACTGATCACAGAATTAAGATCGCACTTAATATTTTTATGCATCTGAACTGGCGGGTGTTGCGCCTCATACAGTTCAATGTAACATAAACAGTACTGATCACAAAATGTAAGTTTGCACTAATATTTTTATCCATCTGAACTGGCGGGTGTTGCGCCTCATACAGTTCAATGTAACATAAACAATACTAATCACAGAATTAAGATCACACTTAATTTTTTTGTCCATCTGAACTGGCGGGTGTTGCGCCTTATACAGTTCGATGTGACATAAACAGCTACTGATCAAAAAATGTAAGATCGCACCTAATATTTTTATCCATCTGAACTGGCGGGTGTTGCGCCTCATACAGTTCAATGTAACATAAACAGTACTAATCACAGAATTAAGATCGCACTTAATATTTTTATGCATCTGAACTGGCGGGTGTTGCGCCTCATACAGTTCAATGTAACATAAACAGTACTGATCACAAAATGTAAGTTCGCACTAATATTTTTGTCCATCTGAACTGGCGGGTGTTGCGCCTTATACAGTTCGATGTGACATAAACAGCTACTGATCACAAAATGTAAGATCGCACTTAATATTTTTATCCATCTGAACTGGCGGGTGTTGCGTCTCATACAGTTCAATGTAACACAAACAGTACTAATCATAGACTCACTGAGCGGAATTGTAAACGGAAATGAAGAACATATCTTACTTCCTGACAATAAAAAATGTTAACTCACCCTACCCTTGCTAATTTCTAATGATAAACAAAACTGAATGAAGCATAATTATAAGAGAATATGAGAATATGAGAGTATGAGAATATATATATTTTCCAATTAACTCATTCATTACTAGAATATTGCAGTAAATGACCGAAAACATCAAGTCCAGGTCCGTCTAATGTTTGTATGTACAACAATTTCAAATTATAACACCCTCCCACCTAGCCTCCCCCTCCCGAATCTCGCACTGAAAAAAGTGGACTGACTGCGTGTCGTATTGTCTGTCGCGTTTACTTGCTTCGCATGACTATTAATTATTCGGTTCAGTACGGCATGTCTGAAGAAGCGGAGGCGAACTATCGAAAAGCTGAACCGCAAGTAAAAAGAAGGAAGCGAAGCGGTTCTTGCGCTTGGGTGTTTCGATATTTCGCAAGCACTGTGAAAAGTTGACGTGTGACTGATGGTTAACATTCGTTTTAGCAGAGAACACACGAGAGTCCAACTGTGTGCCTCGTCAAGTGTTGACGTGTGACTGACGATTAACATTCGTTTACTAGAGGCCAGAGGAGAATCCAGCTGTGTGCTCTGTCAACGGCTCCTATTGTCTTATAGCGGGTAGGGATCAAGGTTCGGTCATTTCAGATGACCGAACTTTCCGTTTCTAAGGCCTGAGGGTTCTCATGGTATGTAAATATTTGCACCAAACTCTAATAATTTCATATCCAGTCAACAATGGATTATGAGCAGGTCTCGCTTTCTGTCGTTCAGGGATTGTCGAACAAATAGAACATGTGAGCGCGAAAATCTCTTGCGGCGTGGACACTTGACGCGCGCTACACTAGCGGCTCAACACGTGAGTCACGTTTCTCCTTCTGCTCGACCGTCCCTGAGCGGAGGGTGGTAACGAAGTATTTTTTTTTTCATCGCTGATCCTATTTTTGCACGCAAATTTCTGATCCTTGATTCCAGAAGCGTGACCAATTTTCGTCCCTGATCCCACAAATATGGAACAGCCTAATCCCTGAGCCCTAAAAAAACTGCAGATCTCGATTCCATGGTCTGTGATCCCAGATCCAGGGGCCGTGATATTCCAGTTCCAGCCCTCCCACCCAATTTGATCCCTGATCCCACATACCCCGTTACGACCCTGCTGAGCGGAATGAAAAACAGCACGTACTTCTAGTTCACAGGTTCACCCATAACAAATGCACCTCTCATCAGCTTTTCAGTTTGTAGGAAATTTTGTAGAGAACCTCAGGACCTTTAGCTTGTAGAGTGTTGCTTATTTAGAGGTGACCTTAACAATGATCTAGTTTGCTATACCGAAAAAATATTCTACTCAAATCCTGCTTCCTTCTCTCCTTGACTGATTTTGGGGTAATGAGATATTTGTCGTGGCTCATTACGGTCTACCGACCATGTGCCCTTATAAATTTTCCCTCCTCTTGACAACACTTGATCACTTGGACTTACAACTTCAGTTCGCGAGTATTGGCCCCCATAATAAGTTGAGGCTAACGTGGCCCGATATATAATATTTGCAAGTGGGCTTACAAACATTGAACAGTACTTTCCTGTGGTGCTGTTTATTATGCTCTACAGGATGGCTCTAGGTTCAGACACTGGATAAAACCGTATAGTTTGACAAGCTACGACGGTAACGGCAAACTCATCAAGTGCCTCAAAACTTTGGGCCGGTTATTTAAACGAGGCCTAGCTTAGTCCGTGGTTTACGACAATGACCGGACTTCCAAATCTGTTTATAAGTGAGCCATTTTAAGGAGATTAAACGGTCTTTCTTGTCTGTGGTATCGTAGGCCGTGCTGGTTTTTGGACATAAAATTCAAGGAGTATTAGAGGAGTATCCAAAGCAAGTTTGCTTTGTCTTGCGCTATGTTTTGAAATGTTTTCATTGGTCAATAGCAACTTGATTTTCACCGATTTTGAAAGCTGCTCCTTGTATTACTTTGATACAATCCTATATTATTTCCCATTCGAACAAAATTCAAGGAGTGTTCATTATTTTCAAGCACTTTCAGCACAAATTCTTCTTTAAAAGGGCTTTCAAGCGCCTTTGAAATCTAAAATTAAATTCTAGGGCTTTTCAAGGACTTCAAGGAGTAGCACGAACCCTGGCTATATGCCTTCTTGACACTGTTTACAGTAAACAACATTTTAATATTGTAGTTGGCCATATTGAAATTGGTTTAGACAACGGTTTTGTAAAACTTGGTCTAAACTTCGTTTGAATAACCGTCCTTTTGGTTTCCTAATCTACAATACTTCAGGCTTCACGATTCAAAGTTGTTGTTGTTTACAGGTAGACAGAAAACAGATTCTAGACTATGTCAAGTTTTGTTTCCCTTCTTCAATACGCACTTTTTCCTATCTTTCACGGTTTTGGGTTAAATACCTTTTTTTTCTGGTGCGCGTATAAGGATCTGTTATTACTCGCATTCCTGTTCTACACAAGTAAAGGTTAACGCACCTTTCGACGTGTTGTGTATTGTCAGACAAAAACACTTGCAACAGAAATGAGGATCGGTCAGGTCGCAAAATTCTCAGAGCAAGGCCTAAAGGGTTCACTTGAGTCCAATACTGAAAAACTTGCCTAAGTAGCCTTCGTTTTTAGCGCGGAGTATTAGTCGTGGCAGTTTTTAGAAACGAAGCAATATCCTTTTAGCTACAACGGAGCTAATATAGCTAATAGTCTACGTTGCTAAATAAATCAGTCTTGGTTTAATAAAGTTCCCAGCATGACTGTGCACAATGAACAACGATGAATATTTCCTTCTTCAGTTGGCATTCCAGGGATAACTTAGGGAATTGTCTTTGTCGCTAATTTCGTCTTGTTCTAATAAAATTCCCAGCACGACTGTGCTCAATGAACAACAGGGAATCTACCCTTCAGTGAGACCACCAAAGGGCCATAATAACCAGATTTACAAATAAGAAAGGGGCTGCTCCGGACCTTTCTCTGTAATGAAGTGTAGGTTGTATAAGTGAGGCGGTTATAAGGTCGGGTCCTACTACGTATTTTTTCGTAAAATGTGCTGAAGTTTTTGTAGGAAATACAGTGGAACCTTCCAGCATGACTGTACACAATGAACAACGGGAGATCTACCTTTTAGTGAGACCACCAATGGGCCATAATAACCGGTTTTACAAATAAGAAAGTGGCTGCTCGCGACCTTTCTCTGCAATGAAGTGTAGGTTGTAGAAGCGAGGCGGTTGTAAGGTCGGGTTCTACTGCGTATTTTTTGTAAAATGTGCTGAAGTTTTTGTAGGTTATTTGTTTAGAGAATATAAACAATTTTGCAGACTATTTTTAAAAAGATCAATCCTCGAGCGCAAATTAGACGTGAGGAGATAAAAAAAGCGTACCGAGTTGGATATAAACGCCTCATATTAAAAAGGGAGAGTGGAACAAAGAAGAACAATTGTTTTATTAACTTCGGCAACTTCGGCAATGGTTCCTCAATTTTTTATGGCTACATTTTTGTACAAAATGTTTGCTTCGCGGCGAAAACCTTTGAACTTCGCGTCACTTGGCATATGGCGTCCAATTCCCTTATACGGTAAAAAGTAGGTTATTCGTTGATAATCTATCTGCGATCTACCAATGAGAACGCTAGAAAATTAAAAACCGAGAATGAAAATTTGATATTTTCCAATAGAGCTGTACCCGTCACCGTGCGACTACACTTTTTTTTTAAATATATATATATATATATATATATATATATATATATATATATATATATATATATATATATATAAGAACCTTTGTTATAACAACATCGAGGCTGGGATTGGCCACAATTTTAAGAACATGCTAAGAACGTACCCTATCTTGTATCTTCATATTTGTAGAATAAGCTATTTGAGAATAAGTATAATAATTTGGTCAGAGTAATTTTCAGCCTGTTTGAGCCCCAAATGCTATATTTTGTCGCAAGTCATCTTCTATTTTTAACCAATGGCGTCAAAGTGACGTCATTAGCGAATGACGTCAGGAAAGTGACGTCAGTGGCTAATGTCATCAAAGCCTAAAAGGACGGCGCTGTCCGATATACGGTATCTGTCTTCGTCTATGAGGCCGGCGGGGTGGGAGGGGGATATTCTGTGAGATGTTGGGTGGGGGTGTCCCACCGGGACACTGGAACCCTTCTTATCAGCTGCACATGCCTATACAGCTTATACTATGGGAGTACGACCCCCGGGCTTTGAAGTGTTTCGCATTCGCGAGTCTCGATCAACAGAAACTATTAAAGGTTACTTCGAATGCGCTGTTTTGTGTACTACAAGCTTGGCAGGATTTCTTTAGTCTTCGCAGAATCTTTGTAGTCCAGCGTTTACTTAGCCGTGGCGCAAATTTCCACAGCAGTTAACACATCAGTAGTTATACACAAGACGGATTCGTCAATTTGAGATTTAAGTAAAGTCGTGGCCGCAACAAACCAACTCTACTTAGGGTGTTTGTGTTCTGTTGCGAAGCAGCAACACTTTGTCAATAATTTGTAATGTGAAGTAACAAAAGAAAAATCGGAAGTACCGTAATTTCCGGCCGATTACCCGTGTGAAAACCTTCTCACTATCGCAAGTATCGATCGAAGATATTTAATAATTATTCGCCGACGGCGAAGTGAATATTGTGGAATGATTCCACAATATTCGCTGAGCCTGAGGAGAATAATTGTTTTAGTATAATTGCTCAGGTGATTATCAGAGCAAATGCTTTTACTTTTTCCTTTTCTTCAGAAACATCAAAAATCGCGCGGTGGCCTTTTAAGAATTAGTGCTTCAGTATTATAATCACCTCGCGCGAGGTGATTATAGCAAGATACGACGTAATCCTCTACCAATCAGTGCGCGCGCTTCTCCATAATCACCTGAGCAATTATACTAATTCAAGATATTTAATGAAATGAACGTTACTCTCTAATTAAAACAAAAACAATGAAAAGAAAATAAATTTAAAGCCCACGTTTTTATCGGTAGTGAAATGACTGGAGTAAAACAGCATAAAATACTTCGGGGTTATCGCTAGCTAACAGCGAATTTAAAATTTGCAGTGTCATTTCTGCGTACGTAAACAAGAAACCATTTCAAAGTAAAATCGGAATTTCCGGGGGCTTGTTCCTACACTGTAGCTATTTCTAAAACTGAAAAACTTGAATAAGACTAATATTAAAAATCCAAATTACAGTGGCGATCAAGGGATGAGAGTAAAACCTTCCACCTTTAAAAGATAGAGAGAGAAATTCTGTGTCAAAGCGCCCGAATCCTGAGTGGCCTATCAAAAGGAATCGGGTTAAAATTCCTAAACCGGAATACGAGTTTTGCCATTCATGAGAACGCAGTGGAAGGTTTTCATGTCGTAACGGAACTTTGGAAGTCGTAGCGGTATCATGACCTGTGTAACGGACAGCGCTAAAACTATGTAGCCGACTCAATTATATAAATCACTATGGCAACAAATCCGGGATCGTTCGCTAATTCAAAGGCGAGACCTCCTTGTGTGTCGGAAATGACGTCACCAGGAACAGATGCAAACACTGAATTTTAAGCCTGTTTTTATGATGAGGAACAAGGAAGTAGTTTCGCTTTTGTTTTCGGTAGGAAGGTGAACAGTTGTTATGGTAAGTTGACTTTAAAAATGTCTATATAATTGACTCCAAATTCAATGTAATACGCAAACACGACAAGAGACTTTACAAAAAAAACCAAGTGTAATTTCATTGAACTCTGTTGAAACATGGGTGTGCCGCGACTGAAGTTGATAGATTTACAATCACTTCACACTTTAGAGGTAGTTATCCGTGGCTACCCCAACCGAAGACATATTAGTTGGGACACAAGTGCTCTCCTCTCTCCCCAAATGTTGTGTTCCGGTGGGACTGTGCTCGCAAAAAGTCGAATGCAACATTGGGAGAGGGAGAAGAAGCTGATTGAACCTGCGATGAACGTGCCAATTTGAGCCGCGATAAATCTCGACCTTTCGTCAAGTGTTCCAACACAATGTAACCGAAATTGCCTGTTTGCTTCAGTGAGTCAGTCATATAGAAACTCTGTCCTCTGCCACAAAAAACTTCAATGCGCCCTTTCACGCTTATTGAGTTGGGACAAAGGTAGCCCGATATACAATGTTTGTAGACTTATATCTAAGGTGCTTGAGTACTTCTTATGACGTACCCAGAGGAATTTATCATAAAAAGGAAAACATTGCTCATTACATACTCTGAAAAGAAGACGGCTAAGAAAAAAAGTTTGATTTTTCCCTTTTAGCTCCAGAACCAGTGGTTCAATCTTGTGGAGTAGTTCTATCTTTCGAGTTTGTGGATAAAAGCATTAACTGTGACCATGCAAATGAGAGCTATCGAGTAGTACTTTCCTGTAGTATTCGGTGTAATATGCTGTAACAATATTGTGCTGTTTATCATGCTGCAATGTGATTCGAACGTTTGAGTCTGTGAATGAAACCCTATGGCTTTTGACAGTTCAATTTTGCATGGCTATTCATAGTTCAACAAAAAATATGTGGAACTCAAAGTGCTGTTATTTAAACGTGATAGAAAATTTTGTCCTCCGGACCTTTGGAAGTCGTAGTGGCCCGTGTGACAGAAAGCACTAAACTTCCGTAGCCTACTCCACTGTTTAACAAATGAATATTGCTGCTTGATTTGATCTGATTCCAAAGACGTGAGTTCCTCGTGGGTCTTAAATGCCGTCACCGAGAAAACATGCAAACACCGGCACATTTCAAACTTGCCTTCATGAGGATCAAGGAAGTGGTTTCGCTTGTGTTTCGGTAAGAAATAAGCACTTTATGTTAATGGTAAAATGACTTTTAAAAATAATGCACTCAGAATTCTATGTTGTACACAAACACGGCAAGAGAATTACAGTTATTTCAATGAACTCTGAGCTAACTCTGGAAATATAAAGGTCAGACATGCCGTGACTAAGCGAATTGCTGCGAATTGGCACCATATCGAATTGGTGCAAATGTGGCGTGAACTATGAAAATCGGATGACAAATGATGTCTGTAAAAATTAATGCCAAAAATATTCCAGCCCTCGAGCAGTACTGTTCACTCGGATGTGCTGCTTTTTTCAATATTTTCAAAGTGAAGCTGGGTATATCCCTCCAAAATTCAGGCAGTTACGAGAAACAAATTATTATTATTTGTTGCTTTGGTTGACCGTAAAGGTTTCCTCCACATTGCCGGTCGAAAATATTGTTTCGCCCCCAACGCATCAAAAAGTACACCAAACTGTTTTCTGAGAACTTGATTAAATCAGAAGTTTTTTGTTTTTTTATGTCAGGAGGCTTGCAAATGACCTGGCACAAATTCGGGGTAAAACAGGACAAGCTTCAGTTCTTCACGCAAAGCATTGACATTTCCTCAGGGTTTTGGGTTTTGCATTACCGTTGACTGAGAAAAATTCTCATATAAGCAATATTTTACCATGTCTTCTAAACTATTTTGAGCGAATTTTTGCAAGAGCTGCGTGACGCCTTTAGCATTTTGACTGATTAATTCTGTACCTTTCACCCGTAATCCTTACGTGTTAATCTTTCCCACTCTTAACCCTCTAAGCCCTAACAGTGACGAAAATGAAATTTCTCTTTACATTATCACCACTTGTTCAAACATTCAAGTGATGAGAATAAAGGAAGTAATCACAAAGGATAACATGTCTTGATATTGAGACAAATTCACCTAACTAGTTGCAGAAGAAATCTATGGAGAACAGTAAGGAGAATATGTAACAATCATTACTCTTATTATTCTGGTCACTGATGTAACATGATGTCACAGATTTATTACGACTCACTTTTCAAAACAACTCACAACTTTTCATTCCAAGAAATGTCAAATATACGCCATTTTGGGTTGGGGTTCAGTACTTTTTTAATGTCATTTGTACGCCAAATAGGCAATTTCCATTTATTAACTCGTGTATCCCTCAATTATCACTATTTCCTCGACTACAACGTAATTAATTCACCGCAATTCTAACAACAATAACTAGAAGGGAATTCCTTCCAGTGGCTTTCTCAAAGTCCTTCTCTTCACTTCTTCGGCGGTCTACGAGGGCTCCGCGCAGCCCCCGATCGCTTGGCGCTCGTTTCATTTCAAAAAGTCCTGAGCTCAACTTGTGGGCAAATCTAATAAAACCATTAAAGTCAACGAAACGACAGCCTGTATTACTGAACAAAAACAAGTAGTAGCTGCCCAATTTCATTACACTGTTTCCTGGCTTAAAAAAAAGAAGAGAAAAAAACCGAAAGTGATTTCGAATATCACTTTTGCCGGATTCTTTCTAGTTGATGTCGATAGATGTGAGGAACAAACGCTAACTCCGAGTTTCTGTAACATTCAACCGCACACATGTACTAAAACTGAGATTCCAGTGTTTGAGAAATTCCTGGCCTACCAAACTGTTTTTGGGGCCGCTGGTCTCAAAACAAGAAAGGCATTAAACGGTCCAATTTCAACACGCAAAATTTGATGTCAGTGAATTCTGTTGGTACATGCGTTTTCTATTTTCGATGAAATTCATGTGAAACCAGATTTTAACGAAGAGAGAAGCTGCAGATTCGCTGTCTGCGCTGACAAACTTAGATTTACCTTTATAAACGAAGGAATTAACGGTAGTTTATTATAAAGACAAATCATTGAAAATTGATACACTTTTTACTTTGAAAACGTTGATTTGGCCGTCTTTAGCTATTTCAATCCTACAATCAAGCTACTTTTACAAGTGTATTAAGAAACTTAGTTTTAACTTTTAAGCCTCTGGATGAAATCCTAGGGTGCGACACCTCAATGAAAGCTCGTCAGCGAACTTTGCGTCGGTTCTGTTTGTTTTCAGAAATTTGCAAGATAATTCTGGGACCTTTTCAATAAAGAATCTGTTAATGATTCTTACCTTTAAGTTCTTTCTCTTCTTTCCCTCTTCAGCTAAACAATGATACCGTGATGTTTAGTTGGTAGCTCTATAAGGTGTTCGAGAGATCTATATCTTAGCTCCTCGTAGTCCTCCAAACCTGGTGGCTAACTGATTAATAAGCCAAGATGCTTTATACGCGGTTTTCATCCCTCACATATTTTTGAATGACACCTTTTTTCTTGGAAACGCGGACCTAACAACACGGAAGAAGTTGCTGATGACGCCCTTTCGCGGTTTGACCAATCACGTATTACACAACTGGGTACATTTCAGCGCGTTATCATAACATGATTAATCCCTTGATTATTTAACTCTTCTACCTGCCAATAAGTTACCAGAAAACAAAGAAGAAATAATTATGTTAGGAGGAAATAATTACGTTCGGAGCACTCTATCACGATAGACACCCAAATAAAACGCACGTACGTTTCGTTGATTGGTTGTTGTATTTTTATTCACTGACATCATAACCAAGAAAACACTGATCACGAGATGCGCAACGCGTATTTTTTGTTGGCCTTTTTGTGTGCGTAAACACGTCTTCTTTAGTTCTGGCAAGATGTTTTTTCTTCTGTACAGTTTAATTTATGTTCCGTCGGGTGATTCTATAAACTTTGAACTTTGCAGTCATACTTCGTATTTTAGGTAGCACAAAGTTGGCTTAATTCTCAACGCACTTATATGATCAGGTGCTTGAGAACACTTCAGTGTGACGTAGAACGAGGAATTTAGCGCTGAAAAGGAATACATTACTCATAACAGTATTCTGGGAAGAAGAAGGTTAAAGGTTAAAGAATGTTTTACTTTTCCCTTTCACAACCAGAACAAGTCCTTCAATGGTGTGATGTACAACATTCTATATTTCGAGTCTGTAGATGAAATCTTTAAGGTGACCATGCATGTAAATGCTGCCGAAGCTATTGCGCAGTACTTTCCTGTGGTACTGTTTATTATTCTGTACAAGGTGGTTCTAAGTTTTGAGTCTGTGTATGAAGTTGTGACCATTCACAATGGTTCGAACTTTTGAGTCTGGGTGAAGTTCTTAATTGGTAACATTTAAATAAAAGCTCTAGTGTTCAAAGTGTCCACTGTTGGAAAAGAACCCATTTACTGTCGTTAGGTTTTAACTGATGTCACTGATAGGGTTGAGACGACCTAGACTTAGCCATAGCTTCCTCGTTTACCGGGCGACCACTGTAACCACGGAAAATAAGAACCAATCACATTGCAGAACCATTCATTGCACGAGGGTGTCATGTGACCATGACAACAGCAAAAACAATCCATTTTCAGAAATGACAAGAGCCCCAAGAGCAAGACTTAAAACTTTTGAATTTAAAGGAAGTAAGAGCATTTTTAGATCACTCAAGACAGATAAAGGAGCATATATATTGCTTGAAGGAGGGAGGGATCAAAACTTGCCATTATTTATAACTACTCTCTCGAATTTCAACTAGAGTACCGAAACTTAACTGCCTTCTTCTTTGCATCTCTTGATAAGATTTCATTTTTTTTCTGGGTGTGACTACAGTAATTAATCTAGCCTCCAGAGTCTCTTTCTTCTCCTAATTTTCCCAAAGAACAATAAATCACGCGAACCGCGACCAGCGAAGCTGCGAGAAGCTTTGGCGGGAATAATGTAAGATACATTTCCGCTCACCCGTACTATCTCAGAGAGAAAGAAGACAACTACTCACAGTGTAAAAAATGGACTGCCAGAAATAAATGCATATCAGCGTTCAAGTTATTAGTCTTACTTAAGATTTTACCCATAAATTCAAATCTTATAACCACCTTGCACAGCACAATAAACAGCATCCCAGAAAAATACTGCTAAACAGTTTTCATCTGATTGTTCACGCTTAATTAAGGATTTCATCCACAGACAAAAAATTAGAACCACCTTGTACAGCATAATAAACAGCACCACGGAAAAGTGCTGCTCAGTAGGTTTCAGTAGTCACACTTAACGATTTTATCCACAGACTCAAAAGCTGGAACCACCTTGTGCTGCATAATTGACAGAACCACAAGAAAGAATTTCTTAACAAGGGCCATTCATAGTTGAGTGATCACACTTTAGGAGTCCCTGCACAAATACGTTTCAAAATGTGGAAGCCCTTTTAGAGGGTGATAAGTAAGCCATATGAAAGCACCGTTCAATTTTTTTTAATAGTCACACAGCTTTTCGGATTACATCAACGAACTCCAAAGTTACAACCACCTTGTGCAGTATAATGAACAGTAAGTAGCAAAGGAAAGCAGTACTCAATAGCTTTCATTTGAATGGTCACTTTTTATGATTTTATCCACGCCTTCAAGAAGTGATATTCGACTCTTGGAGAGACAAAAACAACAGGGAAATAATACTCGCGTACGAGAGACACTCAAGGACCTGAGTGTTTTACAGTCAGCCATGCACCACAAATAGCGTAGCGACGTCTTGACGTTTTTCACTCATCGTGTTCACGATCAAGTACAGTCCCAAGACGCATATGCATGTAATAGCAAAAGGATAAGCGTAGAGAGCGTTTTCACTCACATGACCAGCAGCTATGTAAATTTATTGGAACAAAAGAAAGTGTTTACAAAAGAAAAGACTTAAACTCGCACAGAATTGGTTTGGTAAACCAATATGGCCACTGTTTCATTGTTTTTAGTACACCAATATGGCTGCCGTGACGTCATATGAAAACGCACTATTCTTGGCAATTGAATCATTATCAAGGAAGTAAACTTCCGCAAGCAGGTCATGAACTGCTATTCTGACTTTTAACTCTTAATTTCAAGGAAATATTAAAGTGTAGCCATTCAAGGGAAATCCATGGAGCCCTACTTTTACTTTGCTATTGTTTATTATGTTGTTCAAGGCGGTTCTAGCTGTTGAGCCTGTCAGCAATTTATAATTACAAATTACTTATTAACTGTTTTTTGCGTCGCCATGGTGATGTGGATAAGCATTATGGGCTAAATGTTGTGTTTGTGTGGTTTACTATTTTAACCACTTTCCTATTTTACGGGCTTTCCACTGGTCTATGGGCTTTGCAGTAGGGAGCCCTTTCAAATGCTGTCAATTCTACGTGTCTAAGCCTGTTTGCTTTCTCTTAAAAAAATCCCGACGAAAGAGGGGTAACATTTTTCCCGCTTAGGTCCAAGAAAGGTAACACCGCCAGAATAAGACCATCGCACGTCAGAGGATTTTTTTTTTCAACATATGCCCAAATGTTTGCCCGATGAGCGGATTTCACGTACATCTGAAACAATTCTGCAGCTGGTGCTAACGAAAACCTACTCTTACCCTCTTCAGTCGTGCGGTACAGAGGCTTGAAATTCCGCATTAATCACTGTATTTATAATCCTTTTGTCATGAAATCAGTGGATTGAAAGATTGTCGTGCTGAAAATTTTTTTTCATCTAGTTTTAATTGTGGGCATTTCCACGAATCAGTTCAACAATGGTTCAAGCCCAGTATTTTGGATGATCAAAGGAAATACTCCATATATATTCAGCGCTTTTTCCACTGATATTCAAAACTTTCTTTACTGAAATCTCTATTTGAAATTAATTTAACTAGGTCGCGATGAAATGTTTAGAGGCACTGACATTAAATCAAACATGTAAAAGGAAAATTGTCATGACAGGTATTACGTACTACAGGGTTAATTTATCTCGGGCAAAATTTTCAGTTATTTTGGAGATGAGCAACGTTTTGGAAAAAGTGAAGAAAACAAGAGGAAAAAGCGAAGAAAAAAAAATTGCCGCTGCATTTTATCCTTGCCGTCACTTTTAAGAAATGATGCGCCTGGTGTTTTAGTCTTTGAGGCTAAAAGGCTTCGGATCTTTCAATTTTACATAAAAACTTGATTAGGAAACGTGGTTATTTTTCCCCTACCGTCACCGACAGAAATAAGTGGCTGTTCTTCTCACCAAATCGTATTATAACCCACCAAATTATACATAATGATTCGAGGATCTTCGTCCCCAGATAATTAGTTTCGGTTTGAAAATTATTCTAAAACCAATGGCCGCCATCTTTGAATAAGTTCCTTTTCACGGGTCATTAAAGTAATATCATTCAAGAATTATATCGCGGAACACGGCTTTTTTCCTTATGTGCGTTCAGCTTTTGGCATCACTTGAAGAATTTACCGCAATTATCCTCAATTCAAAATAATACATTCATGTTCCATTGAAAAATACTAAGTATTTGGGGTCTACTCACGCAAATTATTTGTCAGGCTCGTTACTCGGGAGCTGGTCTTCCTGTTTGGCTGAAGCCATGAAGTACTTAGTTACAATCTCAAGCGTAAAACAACTGTCACAGTGTCACGAAACATACTGTGTCTACATATAATCAAAAGGAAAAGCGCCTAAGCATCATTAATTATAACACAGCCGAAGACTTGGTCCTTGTTATTGCACTCTTTTCGGGCAAACAGAGTCGTTACTTTTCCTGTTTCCATTCTCTGTACTATTTTGTTGTGCAAACGGTTTATTTCAATCGTAGGACCTAAAACCTTTGTTTATTTTGTTTAAAACCAATTTACATGTAAGCCGTTAGCCATGCGTTTGTAATAAATATTTACAGTATAAAATTACAGCAACCTTTGAAAAGGTTTTAGTACAAGATAAAATTTTAACGATACTAAAGAAACTATTTACTATGAAATGAGCTGAACATATAAACACAGTGTTGATCTAAGAGTCATTATAGCAGTTGTGCTTAGTGCGTCTTTCTCTTTGAATAGGATAGCAAAATTGTGCAATTTATCGGTGCGGCTTTGATACGGTTGCGAATTCATCGCAGTTTCCTGTTTTTGCAGAGGAACTATTAGGGTAAAAAAACTCAGACCGCTAAGTACTAAGTTTTCTCAATAGCTGTATTCCGTGCCGAGATTCTATCATTGCGGCACCAAGACGGTGTATGCTTTTTCGCTTCATTCTTGTCAGTTTAACCATTTTATTTCAAAATGAAACTTAAACGGTTCTCGAGAACGCGGTGGGAAGTTTCTTGTCGCAACGGAACTTTGAAAGTCAGTCGTAGCGCTATCATGACCTGTGTAACGGACAGCACTAAAACTGCGTAGCCTACTCCAGTAGCAATCACTATGGTAACAAATCCGGGTCTTCCTTGTGGGTCACCATGCCGTCACCGGGAAAAGATGCAAACACTGCATGAATTTGAAATCTACCTTTATGGGGAACAAGGAAGTAGTTCCGCTTTTGTTTCGGTAAAAAGGTGAGCAGTTATTACGGTAAGTTGACTTTCGAAAGAAAAATAATAATAATTGACTAAAAACTCGATGTGGTACGCATACACGACAAGAGAATTACAAAGAAACCAGGCGTAATTTGAATGAAGTCTAGTGAAACATTGGTGTGCCGTGACTCAAGTTAATAGATTTACAATCACTGCATACTTTAGTACTGAACTAAGGCAATTATCCGTGGCTACCTGTTTGCTATTAACAGTGAATCAGTCACATAGAAACGCTGTCGTCTGCCACAAGAAACTTTAATAAGCCCTTTCACGCGAATTGGCCGTCACTTTGAATTGGGACAAACGTGGCGTGGTATACAATCTTTGTATAAAGACCTATGTCTGAGGTGCTTCAGTACTTCCCACGACGTTACCCGGAGGAATTATCATAAAGGGAAAACATTAGTCATTACGTTGCTCTGAAAAGAAGAGGTTAAGAAATAAAGAAAGGTCTTCTTTCCCTTTCACCACCAGAATCAGTCCTTCAATCACGTGATGTAACTACGACCAGACAAATAAGAGCTACTGAGCAGTACTTTCCTGTGGTGTTGTTTATTACGCTGTAAGTCCTGTAACGATATTGAGCTGTCTATTATGCTGCAATGAACACGATGCGACTATCTGAGTCTGTGGATGAAACCCTATGAATTTTCACGGTTTAGTTTTGTATGGCTTTTCATTTTATAACTAGTCCTTTTAATTTCAACCATTTAGTTCCAGATGGAACTCTGCTGTTATGTAAACGTGATAGATAGTTTTATTGACGCGCGCGACGGAAAGGACTTAACTTCCGTAGCCTACACCACTGTTTAAGAAATGAATATTGCTGCTTGATTTGATATGATTACAGAGACGTGTCTTCCTCGTGGGTTATAAATGCCATCAACGAGAAAACATGCAATCCACAAATTTCAAGGAACAAGGGAGAAGTTTTGCTTGGATTCTGGTAAGAAAATAAGCAGTTATTATAGTAAGTTGATTTAAAAAAATAAAATAAAATAACTGACTCAGAATTCCATGTTGTACACAATCAATGCACAAATTAAAAAGACTGTTATCCCTGGCTGCTTGTTTACTACAGTGAGTTAATCACAAACTCTGCCGTCTACCACAACGTAGCGCACACTATAGTGTTGTATGGAAAGCGGACGTCAAATGTATATAAATTAACATCAAAAATATTTAAGCCCTCGAGCAGTACTTTCATCAAGTGTTGCTGCTTTTATTCAATATTTCACACTAAAACTGCGTATTTTTCTTCAGTCTATGAGAGTGAAGACGGTTTAAAACCAGGAGCCCAAAAACAGAGAGAGAGAGAGAGACAACATATCTTGACGAAAGTCTGATTAAATTTTTACGAGAATTCAAACCGTCGCTCTTGCTTGTTTTTGCTCGTTTGATTGCCAACTTTTATATAGCATGTTGTCTCGTCGACGGTCAAGCGCAGTCTACTCAATTATTTACAGGAACCGACGACAAGTGGTTTCAAGTTTTCATGTGTCTTGAGTACAAGAACACGACTAAATGTAACAGAAACTCGAAATTGGCGTTTGTCCTTAGGTTGCACTTTAATTACATCCATCGACATCAACTAGAAGCAGTAGTGTAGCATCTCTCAAAAGCTTGTATTTTCATTGGTCTGCTATATGTAGCAGCCCTATTGTTTTTACGCCACTAGAAAGAACGCGGCATACGCGATATTCGAAAACAATTTCGCTTTCTTTTCTTTTCTTTTTTAGGAAACAGTGTATTGAATTTGTCACTGAGCAGTTATTACGTTTTTTACCTTCAATAATGTAGGCTTTCCTTTGGTTGACTTAAGCAGTTTACTTCAAGCCTTTGGAGGATATATACGCACCAAAATGTTTTCTTAGAAGTGGATAAAACTAGCATTTTTTATGTCGCGACGCTTGTAAACGACTTCTATTTGTATGTTGGCAAGTCACAAAACGCTTCTCGTGGCCATGCATCCCTGAATTTTGAAAAATACGCTACAAGTTAAATTGGTTCTATGTTGTGATAAGATCAGACGTGAGTTCGTTTTGTTAAATTTCTACTTGATTTCTTTGTATTCTCTAGAACGACAGAGAGGAAAGCGATTTGGAATGCCTGTTGCGCTGTGTTGATAGAATTAAGGTGTTATCGAGAAAATAGTGATAATTGAGGGAGGATAAGTGCAAGTGCCTATTCTAGTGTATGAACACTCAACTGTTTGGGGTTCACCTCTCTTGAAACAACAAAGACATGAAACGATCGAATTGGAACAAGTTAAAGTTGCAATAGGAAAGGTAGAGAAAGACAAAATTATCAAGATAAAATAAGTACAAAATTTGACGTCAGCGAATTCTATTAGGAAACGCTTTTTCCGTTTTCGATGAAATTCATGTGAAGCCAGATTTTAAAGAAGAAAGAAGTTGCAGATTTCGCTATTTGAGCTGACAAACTTAGATTTACTTTTGTAAACGAAGGAAATAAGGTTGGTTTATTATCTAGGCAAATTACTAAATTGATAATTTTTTATCTTTGAAAAACATAACTACCGTAAACCCCTAGGAAGTGGTGTTAATTAAGCCTTCTTTAACTACTTCAATCCTACAACCAAACTCTTTTGTCAAGTGTAAATGTATTAAAAAACTCAGTTGTAACTTCTTAGTCCAGCTCCGGATGAAATCCTAGGGTGTGACAACTCAATGAAAGCTCTTCAGCCAACTTAACTTTGCGTCGGTTCTGTCTGTTTTCAGAAAATTACAAAATAATTTTGGGTCCTTTGAAATGGAGAACGTTTTAATGACTCTTACCTTTCTGTTCTTTCTCTTCTTTTCCTCTTCAGCTCAGCAATGATACCGTGATGGCTACTTGGTAGTTCTGTAAAGTGATCGAGAGATCTATATCTTAGCTCTTCTTAGCTCCAACACAACTGGCGACTAACTGATTAATAAGCCAAGATGCTTTATACGCGCTTTCTACCCCTCAAATATTTTTGAATGACACCTTTTTCTTGGAAACGCGGACCTAACAACGCGGAAGAAGATGCTGATGACGCCCTTTTGCGGTTTGAAAAATCACGTATTACACGGCTGGGTATATTTCAGCGCGTATCATAACGTGATTAACCTCTTCTACCTGCCAATAAGTCCTGAGATAACAAAGAAGAAATAATTATGTTAGGAGGAAATAATTCACGATAGACACCCAAATAAAACGCACGCAGGTTTCGTTGATTGGCAGTTGTATTTTTATTCACTGGCATCATAACCAAGAATTAAAACAGTGATCACGAGATGCGCACTGCGTATTTTTCGTGGGCCTTTCTGTGGGTGTGAACAAGTCTTCTTTAGTTCTGACAAGATATTTTTTCTTCTGTATCGTTTAAGCTAGGTACCATCGGGTGATTCTATTAACTTTGAACTTTGCAGTCGTACTTCGCATTTTAGGTAGCACAAAGTTGGCTTAATTCCCAACGCACTTATATGATCAGGTACTTGAGAACACTCCTATAACGTAGCTCGATGAATTTAGCGCTGAAAAGGAATACAATACTCATTGCAGTATTCTGAGAAGGAGAAGTTTAAAGGGTAAAGAATGTTTTACTTTTCCCTTTCACAACCAGAACAAGTCCTTCAATGGTGTGATGTATAATATTCTATATTTCGAGTCTGCAGATGAAATCTTTAAGTGCGACCATCCAGGTGAAAGCTACCGAAGCTATTGAGTAGTACTTTCCTGTGGTACTGTTTATTATGCTGTACAAGGTGGTTTTAACTTTTGAGTCTGTGAATGAAATCCTAAAGTATGACCGTTCAAATGAAAGCTACTGAGCAGTACTTTCCTGTGGTGCTGTTTATTATGCTGTACAAGGTGGTTTTAACTTTTGAGTCTGTGAATGAAATCCTAAAGTATGACCGTTCAAATGAAAGCTACTGAGCAGTACTTTCCTGTGGTGCTGTTTATTATGCTGTACAAGGTGGTTTTAACTTTTGAGTCTGTGGATGAAATCCTAAAGTATGACCATTCAAATGAAAGCTATTGAGCAGTACTTTCCTGTGGTGCTGTTTATTATGCCGTACAAGGTGGTTTTAACTTTTGAGTCTGTGAATAAAATCCTAAAGTATGACCTTTCAAATGAAAGCTATTGAGCAGTACTTTCCTGTGGTGCTGTTTATTATGGTGTACAAGGTGGTTTTAACTTTTGAGTCTGTGTATGAAGTTGTGACCATTCAAATGACAGCTTAGAAGCACTACTTTCGTGTGGTACTGTTAATTATCCTTTAAAACTTGGTTCGAATTTTTGAGTCTGGGTGAAATTCTTAAATGGTAACACTTAAATAACAGCTCATGTGCTCAAAGTGTTTACTATTAGAAAAGAAAGCATTTACTGTCGTTAGGTTTTTACTGATGTCACTGAAAGGGTTGAGACGACCTAGACTTAGTATAGCTTCCTTGTTTACGGGGCAACCGCTGTAACCATGCACGAGAAACAAGAACCAATCACATTGCAGAACCATTCATTGTACGGGGGTATCACGTGACAACGACAACTGCAAAAAAAAATCCATTTTCAGAAATGACGAGAGCAATGACAAGAGCCCCAAGAGCAAGACTTAAAAATTTTGAATATAAAGGAAGTAAGAGCATTTTTAACTCGCTCAAAACACAGATAAAGGAGCATATATATTGCTTTCAAGAAGGAGGAAGGGATCAAAACTTGCCATTATTTATAACTACTCTCTAAACTTCCAGCCTAGAGTACAGAAACTTAACTCAGTGCCTTGCTCTTCTCATTTATGAGTTAGATTTCATGTCTATAATCTAGCCTCCAGAGTCTCCTAATTTTCCCAAAGAAGGAGAGAATCACGCGAACCGCGACCAGCGAAGCCGCGAGAAGCGTTGGCGTGAATAATTTAATATACATTTCCGCTCACCCGTACGATCTCAGAGAGAAAGAAGACAACTACTTGCCGTCTAAAAAAAATCCACTACAAGAAATAAATGCATATCAGCTCTTAAGTTATTAGTCTTACTTAAGATTTAATCCATAAATTCAAATCTTATATAACCAATTTGCACAGCACAATAAACAGCACCCCAGAAAAGTACTGCTAAATAAAAATTATCCGATTGGTCACGCTATAGGATTTTATTCACAGCCTCAAAATTTAGAACCACCTTGAACAGCATAATAAACAGCACCACAGGAAAGTACTGCTCAGAAGCTTTCATTTGAATAGTCACACTAGGATTTCATCCTCAGACTCAAAAGCTAGAACCACCTTGTACAGCATAATAAACAACACCACAGGAAAGTACTGCTCAGAAGCTTTCATTTGAATAGTCACACTAGGATTTCATCCTCAGACTCAAAAGCTAGAACCACCTTGTACAGCATAATAAACAACACCACAGGAAAGTACTGCTCAGTAGCTTTCATCTGAATGGTCACTTTAGGATTTCATTCACAACCTCAAAAGCGAGAACCACCTTGTGCTGCACAATTGACAGAACCTCAGGAAAGAACTTCTTAACAACGTTCATTTGAGTGATCACACTAGGATTTCATGCACAAACGCAACACACAATGTGGAAGCCCTTTCAGAGCATGATAAATAGAGACACGTGAAAGTATTGCACAAAAGCTTTTTTTAATTAATAGTCGCACAGGGCTTAGGATAACATCCACGGACTTAAAAGCTAGAATCGTCTTGTACAGTAATAATAAACAGAACCACAGGAAAGTAACACTCAATAACTTTCATTTGAATAGTCACTTCATACGATTTTATCCACACACTCAAGAAGTGATATTCGACTCTTGGAGAGACAAA
Organism: Siderastrea radians; assembly: GCA_964017195.1. NCBI lineage: Eukaryota > Metazoa > Cnidaria > Anthozoa > Scleractinia > Rhizangiidae > Siderastrea > Siderastrea radians. Next base: position 6,121,541 of record OZ024897.1, on the reverse strand, counting down.
AACAACAGGGAAATAATACTCGCGTACGAGAAACACTCAAGGACCTGAGTGTTTTACACATTCTTAAGTCTCAATCATGCACCACAAATAGCGTAGCGACGTCTTAACGTTTTTCACTCATCGCATTCACGATCACGTACAGTTCCAAGAAAATTGTCACGCATATGCATGTAATTGCAATAGGATAAGCGTAGAGAGCGTTTTCACCCACATGACCAGGAGTTATGTAAATTTATTGGAACGAAAGAAAGTGTTTACAAAAGAAAAGACTTAAACTCCCACAGAATTGGTTTGGTAAACCAATATGGCAACTGTTTCATTGTTTTTGGTACACCAATAAGGCCGCCGTGACGTCATATGAAAACGCTTTATTCTAGGCAATTGAATGACTATCAAGGAAGTAAACTTAAGCAAACAGGTCATGTACTGCTACTCTGACTTTAAACTATTTCAAGCAAATATTCAAGTGTGGCCATTCAAGGGAAATCCATAGAGCACTCCTTTCCTGTTCTGTTTTTTATTATTACGTCGTACAAGGTGGCTCAAACGTTTCAGTCTGTGGGTAAAATCCTAAAGTGTGACCATTCAAATGAAAACTACTGAGCAGTACTTTCCTGTGGTACTGTTTATTATGCCGTACAAGGTGGTTCTAACTTTTGAGTCTGTGAGTGAAATCCTAAAGTGTGACCATTCAAATGAAAGCTACTGAGCAGTACTTTCCTGTGGTACTGTTTATTATGCTGTACAAGGTGGTTCTAACTTTTCAGTCTGTGGGTAAAATCCTAAAGTGTGACCATTCAAATGAAAACTACTGAGCAGTACTTTCCTGTGGTTCTGTTTACTATGCTGTACAGGGTGGATCTAGCTTATGAGTCTGGGTATAAAATTCCTAAGGTGTGACCTTTCAAGTCAAAGGTAGAAAGGCTTTTTTTTCCTGGCGTTGTTGTTTATTACGCTGTACAAGCTAGTTCTAGGTAGTTATCTCTTGATGAAATTGTTAAGTGTAAAGTTCAAACGAAAACTTTTTACTATGCCGTACAAGGTGACACTATCCTATTTTCGAGTCCTTGTATGAAATCGTAAAGTGTGACCACCCTAGTGAAAGCTGATTAGCAGTATTTTCAGGTGATAGACGCTGTAAACATTGGTTCTAACTTTTTAATCTCTACGGATGGATTTCGAAAGCGTTACCACACAAATGAAAGATATTGAGCTGTGTTTTCCTGTGTTTCCGTCACTTGTTATGCTAAGCTTATCACGCCGACCACGCTGCAGACGAAAGCACGAAGTGAGACCATTTGCTGGCGGAATAAAAACACCTAAGTTACACTTTCCTATCGTGGTATTCGTTTTGTAACATGCTTTGTACATAATTCGCAGTAAAAATATTACAGCATTCGTCAAAATTGGTACATTATTTTTCTGAGCTCGAGAAATATTAGGAAACAAAGTGCAACTTCCGCATTGAATTCGATCCCACAGCCGATACATTGGTTACATGAGGCTGCAATCAAGAACACATTATTCAGCAGTTACACGCACTACCTGTATTCGGAACATTACATGTCACTAATGCATGACATTCCTACCTCTTCAAATCAGCCTGCTTGATTCCACCGAAAACATCAAAGTTTATACTCCATTTTCTTTATAGATGTTTACGTCTGAGGATTGCACTTTAAAATAATAGGGTCTCGTTACTTACATGTCAAGCAAGTTTTGAAGCTGGAAACATGAAAACCAAGTGATCTGGAACTCGAGGATAGTTACGATAGTGTTTGTTTAACGATATCGAGCCGATGGTGATTTAAATTTCGATACTGGTGACCTTTCAGTAGCGAGTATAAACTGGAGACACTCAACTAAGTTCAGCTAGGACCATCGATGATTGCATGTAGAGCTCCTTACACAGAGATATTTCGTCATGTTTATGAAGATAAGGACGATCACGATGATCTATAAATTATATTGTCTAAAATGTTGGCTTTGTCGGTGAGATTTAAAATACTGTATTTGTTTACGGGTGATACTTCAGATATTTAGTTTTAACGTGGAAGGCGACGTGAAAGGTCAACCGAAACGCTAAGAAATATATAAGAAGCAATGCTATGATTTCCAGCAATTGACTTTCGATTACGTCGAGTGTTACTCTTTTGTAACTTAGATAATGACTCTTCTGTTAATGAACTTTCCTTCAAAGAATATCAGCAATTTATGATTAAAAATTACTTATTAACTGTTTTTTTGCGTCATCATGGTGATGTGGATAAACATTATGGGCTAAATGTTGAGTTTGTTTGCTTTACTATTTTTACCACTTTCCTATTTTGCGGGCTTTCCACTGCCTATGGGTTTTGCAGTAGGAAGCCATTCTAAAAGCTGTCAATTCTACGTGTCTAAGCCTGTTTGCTTTCTCTTTAAAAAATCCCGACGAAAAAGTGGTAACATTTTTCCCGCTTAGGTCCAAGAAAGGTAACAGCGCCAGAACAAGACCATTGCACGTCAGAGGATTTTTTTTTTCAACATATGCCCAAATGTTTTCCCGATGAGCGGATTTCACGTACATCCCAAATAGTTCTGCAGCTGGTTCTGACGCAAACCTACTCTTGCCCTCTTCAGTCGTGCGTCACAGAGGCTTGAAATTCCGCATTAATCACTGTATTTATAATCCTTTTGGCATAAATCAGTGGATTGAAAGATTGTCGTGCTGAAATTTTTTCTTTCACCTAGTTCTAATTGTCGCCATTTCCACGAATCAGTTCAACACTGGTTCAAGCCCAGTATTTTGGACGATCAAAGGAAATACTTCATATAAATTCAGCGCTTTTTCCAATATTCAAAGCTTTCTTTACTGAAATCTCTATTTGATATTAATTTAACTAAGTCGCGATGAAATGTCTAGAGGCACTGACATTAAATCAAACATGTAAAAGGACAATTGTCTTGACAGGTATTACGTACTACAGGGTTAATTTATCGCGAACAAAATTTTCAGTTATTTTGGAGATGAGCAACGTTTTGGAAAAAGTGAAGAAATCCTTGCCGTCATTTTTAAGAAATGATGCGCCTGGTGTTTTAGTCTTTGAGGCTAAAAGTCTTCGGATCTTTCAAATTTACGTAAAACTTCATTAGGAAACGTGGTTATTTCCCCCAACCGTTACCGATAGAAATTAGTCGCTGTTCTTCTCACCAAATCGTATTATAACCCCCAAAATTCTACACAATGATTCGGACAAAGTGATCTTCGTCTCCAGATAATAAGTTTCGGTTTGAAAATTATTCTAAAACTAAAACCAATGGCCGCCATCTGTGATTAAGGTCCTTTTCACGGGTTACTAAAAGTAATATCATTCAGAATCATATTATAGAACAAGGCTTTTTTGCCTACGTGCGTTCAGCTTTTGGTCCTTTTGGTATCACTTCAAGAATTTACCGCAATTACCCTTAATCGTAAATAACACTTTCACGTTTCATTAAAAATGCTAAGTATTAGGGCTCTACTCATGCAAATTATTTGTCAGGCTCGTTACTCAGGCGTTGATGTTCCTGTTTCGCTGAAGCCGTGAAGTTCTCTTATTTTATGCCAACTTACTTGGCTACAATGTCAAGCGTAAAACAACTGTCGCAATGTTAATTTGTTTAGACTGCAAACTAGAAGGGGAAAGAAAACAAGAGTAACTGATTTTTTAAGTCCAAATGTTACCTTCCACGATTGCTTAATTCAATTTTATGGTTTCAACGTTTAAATCTGTGAACAAAGACGCATCAACATCCAAACTACCGAGAAATTCTTTTCTGTGCTGTTGTATATTGTAAAACGAGATGGTTCTAACTTTTGAGTGTGTTGATAAAATCCTAATTGTGACTATTCAAATAAAGCTATTGAGGTGTTTTCCTGTGATACTGTTTATTGAACCGTAAAATGTGGTTGTAACTTTCGAGTCTGTGGATGCAATCCTGAAGTGAGACCATCCATTTCGCACTACTTCCTTACTTGCTGTTTCATTATGCCTGTCCCACCACAAATTAAGAACTAAAAAATTTTTACTCTCTTTTAAGGCGAAGGTATTTATTACTACAAAATTAGTGGATAACATTGTATTTTCACCAATTGAATGACAATTCAAAGCACAACAAGCTCTTAGGACTTCAAAAGAGGGGAAGATATTTCTTTTGTTCCCGTTTTCTTAGAAATTTTATTCGTGAAATTTACTAACTGTACAAAGATAGCACATAATTTGAGGGCCTTAAAAGCTACGACAAATTGCACCTCCTTACATTAAAATTCAAAGCATGACAGGCTCTTAAGATTTTGAAAGGGAGAGACAATGTTTCTCGCGTGTTCCCGTTTTTCCAGGAATTGTTTTCATGAAATTGCCAAACTGTACAAAAACAGGATATCACGAGATCATATTCAGGTCATGTTTGAGGTCAGGTGCACAGAAGAGCTACCTTAATGGATCCTTAAATATTCGATGTTTTGTCTAGCTTCGTGTTTTCTTTTTTACCTTATAAAGGCAAGGGAGCGACGAATTTTCTCGTTTGTTCCCGTTTTTCCAAGAATTGTTTTGTAAAGTTGACAAACGCTACGAAAATAGCGAGTGTAATGATTATCCAAATGACGTCAAATGTCACGTGCAGGAAAGTGCACAACCACGTTTCTTCCTTGATCTTCGCTTACTACACAGTATCACAGGAAAGTACTTCTCAATAGTTTCATTTTCAATGGTCACACTTAAGTCCATAGACTCGAAACGTGGAACCACCTTGTACGGCGTAATAAACAGCATCTCAGGGAGAACTGTTCAGGAGGTTTCATTTGAATGGTCACACTTCAGGATTTTATCCATCGGGCCAGTCATCAAGAAGATTTAAGCAAAATAACTGAAGTGTCATTTTTTCCTCTCTCGCAGATAGTTTTAGCGTTTTCAGAAGGACATTTGTGTAAGCTAATAGAGGTTGGTCTATTCGGATTATTAAGCTGAAAATTAAAGCCGAAGAAAATTTTAGGGAATGGAATCTTACCCCCGATATTTCCGAGCTGTCGTTCGCTTTCCGAAAATGCTAGGTGACTATATATATTACTTTCTAATCCAAATATTTGTCCCTTCGAAAACAAGTGAATTAATCAGTCCCCTTGTTTCGAAAGTTTGAGGTGACGCTTCACCATAGAAGACTCTAGCTTTTCATCGCCGTAAAATCCGAATATCTCTAGCGATTTAGGCCTTTCGAATAGATATTCCGCGAAAACGAACCATTGGGCGCCCCTGATCCAAAGACTAAGCATGCTCGTATCCACAGAATGCAGTCTTTAAAGTTAGACTGAACCACTTTGTACAGCTTTAAAATCTTTTAAGCCCTAACAGTGACGAAAATGAAATTTCTTTTAACATTATCAAAACTCGTTCAGTCATTCAAGTGATGAGAATAGAGAAAGTGGTCACCAAGGATAAGATGGCTTGATATTTAGACAAATTCTCTTTACTTGTTCCATAAAAAATATATAGAGAACAGCAAGGCGAGTATGCATTTTTATATCAGGGCTTAAAGGGTTACTAAACAGAAAAACAAGAAAGTAATGTTGTAAAGCTTTCGTTTACACTCAAATTAAGAAAACCGTGAACACTGAAAATATTCCTGGAATGTGTGTTTTGACCAATCACACGCGAGACCTTGTAACCGCAGAAAACGAATGGGTTCTCAGTCACGGAATCGAGTTGTTTCGAAAGACGACAAGGTTTAATCTCCACCAGTTTATCTTACAGAAATTGGAAGTGCTATTCCTTTCTATCTGAGAGCCCCACGCACTACGCAAGCGAAAATAGGTTTGAGCGCTTTTGCCGAATAAAATTTTTCGACAAACCGACGCAACGATCAGTGTTTTCAACATTTCAAACAAAACCAACTCAAGCGGCAGTTATTTCACCTTGAAGTAAAAATTTCAATGTTCTCTCTCCAAATTCGCCCATTGACAGCACAGCTGACTCGATTTATTTAGGCCGAATCATCCGTGCCTTCGAGCCAGGCTTGCATCATATAACGTGTAGTTGCACATTTTGAAAATGACATATTTTCAAATTTAGCAACGGTACACCAGGCTGTTGAAGAATAACGAACGCCGCTTTTGACAGTCCGCGGTCGTTGCTACAATGCAGCTGCAACAAGCCAAAGACCACTCACACATTTTTCGCTCCCGTAGTGCATGAGGCTCTCAGATAAAAAGAAATAACAATTTAAATCTTTGTAAGTTAAGATGAAGGTCTTTCAAAACAAATGGAGAACCAACTCGATTCCGTGACTGAGAAACCCATTTGCTTTCTGCGGTTACAAGGTCTCGCATGTGATTGGTCAAAACACAATAAACATTCCAGAAATATTTTCAGTGTTCACGGTTTTCTTCGTTTGAGTGTAAATGGCCACAGTTCAAGATTTTATCCAAAGACTCAAAAATGTGAACCACCTTCTACAGCACAACAAATTGGAAAGGACTCCTCAATAGTTTGTATTTGAATGGTCACACTTTAAAAATGTCATCGACAGACCCATCCAAAAATGCAAAACACAGGTTTGACCCGTAGTAGAGAACGGTCATTCAATGAACTATTTAAGTTAGATCGGGAAAAGTATACAATTAAGACCTGTTCCGTGCAAACGGATGACTGTTTTGTGTGCGCGCGTTTTCGGTGCAATTGAACTTGCTAAGGTTACAGCCCAACAATAAATAAGGTTCTTTATTCAAATACACGGAAGTTTCATAACACAATAAATACATATATTGCAAGTTGTACATTCTGGAGCAAACAATGAACCGAGCGATTCTACTTTTCATTCTTGTCGCCAATAAATACCTTATTGAGAAATAAAGTACTTAACTTTAAACCATTTTTACTGTTACTACGAGCGAACTCTTTCTTCTCCTATACTTCTATAGCGTGTGAAGATCTACTCTGGGTGACGAAGGCTTTTCTCGCGCGCTCGAAGACGCGCGCGATCATGTCGGCCTTCGGCCCACGACTGCTTCTCAAAAGCACGCGAGATAAACCTCAGGTACCCAGGGTAGGGAAGATCGCAAAAAGCGCGACTCGTCGAGCGGCGAAGCCGCGAGAACTGCGGATTCGGTGATACCAGGAGCATGTGATTTCAGGGGTGATAGGCTTCTGGAGATACAAAATACCTCTTAGTTTTTACCGTATATTTACATGACGTATGCATCAGTTTCCGTTTGTGAGTTGTAACTTGAAGAAGAAAGAACGACTGCCCACTCACAAGACCTCGCAAATTAAAAAGAATTGAAGCAATGGTTCTGCATTCTGTACATGAAAACAACTTATTCATATTTGTTTCACCGACATGCTAGATTTCCGGCCAGTCACGTCGACCTCCACAGACTTGAGCGCGAGGTGAATCTCGGGACAGGCCAAATGAACATTGTGGGCAGCGGCATTCATTATAGGCTGGAGCATTTCATTGATCTCTTGTAGAATAACCGGTGTCTAAAGACAAACAGAACGGGTAAATAACGAGCTATGGCTAAAATGGCGCACACTGAAAAAAGCATTCTCATTGGTTTCTGGGGCGTCTGAATTTTAAGGCCGGAGTTTTGATCCATTGTTGGTTAGAGATTTAACCCTTTAACCCCGAAAAGTGTCCAAAACCAAAAGTCAAGAAAAATCCCAAATTTCATTTTGTAAAATATTGAAAAACAAATAGTACCAAGTGAAAGTACTGCCGAAGAGGATTCATTTGAACGGTCACACCATAGGATTTCGTTCACGGGCTCAACAGTTAAATCTACTTTAGAAGTTTCCATAATTGACTCTGGGAGTGAAAGGGTTAACAAATGGTAAACGCTCTAAACAGTCAGCGTTCGTTCACTTTTGAGTTACGGATACACACTGGTGAGTTGCCAAGCACGAAAAAAAGCCTAACAGTCGCTGAAGCTGATAAACAAAGTCTGTCCACTAGAGACGTGTGCACTGTTAGTGGAAATTTACTCCCGTAATATCTAGCCTATAATCACCAAAAAAGATAACGTGATATCATACAATCTGCAAGCTCTTTGGTAAGCAAGAGTGAAATTAAACTCAGGAACAGAAGTAACATGCACTTTACCAAAAATGCTTCGATCAGCTGTGTGGTTGCTAGGACAACAAACCACTGAGCAAAAGGCCGGAAGGCTCTAGAGCACTACTACCTTCTTAACTTCACCTTTAACCCTGTCCACTCTCCCAGCCCCCACCCCCCACCCGCCCCCCTCCCCAAGGCAACTGCTATCTCACTGCACTCAAATTGCTAAGAAAACTTAATGGATACAAATAATGAAATGCTTTACGAATAATGTTCGGTCGCACTAGAAATATTAGTCTTTTTTTCTTTTGCAAGTTTATGGGCGGAGAACTCGTCTATTATTTGCCCCATATAGTCGACCAATATTTGCCCTATATAGTCCTCGTTATTTCAGTAACACTGATCTGTAAATGGAATACCGTATTTTCTCGAGTAAACGCCGGGGGGCGTTTATTTAAAACTGGACCTCGTAGACCCAGCGTTTATTCGAACCCGGCGTTTATTCGGGGCCCGGCGTTTATTTATTAAATGCATTTTCCACCCATCCATTTTTTAATATCAGTACTGGAGGTTTATTGAGCCAGGAATGAAATTTCAACCAAAACGGTAAGAAATGTGAAACAATGTCACCAACTTTGTCTCATCTTAGTGACTTTATCAATGACAGAAACAGTGATTGAACTCTTCTCAACGTTACGTTTCTACGTGAAACACGGAGAAAGTGTATCGGCAACTGCTCGACAGCAATCGTACTGTGCGAGCAATTTAGAACAAGGTGTGATGAGGTTCCTGGTCCATCAGTTCTGAGAAAGGCAAAATTATGGAACGATTCAAGGAATTGGTGGAAAAACGCTGGAGAGACTCTCGAGATGATCCTTGCTTGATGTACAAGCCCACAGAAAAGTTACCATGATTTAAAAGAGATTGGAACGATACCTAATGCGTCGCTTGTTTCATCTGTTTTAGTTAGAAGTACTTTTGTAAAAGGTAGTTTGGTTTGAATGTCAGTGTATAAATTCAAATATAGTAGTAGAAAGAGAACAAATATGCAGTTACGACACATAATCCTGATTTAGTATACCCATCTCGAATAAAAGCCAGGACCTCAAATAAACGCCGGGACCCAAATAAACGACGGGGGAGTTTATTTTAAACTCGGCCCTGTAGACCCGGCGTTTATTCGGGGTCCGGCTTTTAATCGAGAAAACACGGTATTTGATTTAATAAACTGTATGTATCTGAAAATATATACAAAGTGCATGAATATCCTTACTTTTGATGAAATACGCAAACTTAAACTGCGGGAAACTGGATCCGTGATGGTAACAAGACGAAGATTACCTGTAAAATAAAAAAGATCGGTGGAATAAATAACAAAATTGACGACGACTGGCGAATAGACGGACAGATGAACTGACTAACTTTGCCAGTGTGGGAACCACGGATAGACTACCTGACAGATCGCATGATGGACGGACAGACGATCGGTTGGCACACCTCATTTTCGCGGATATTCAGTCACAGTGAGTCCGAAACCATCCCCCCTCCCCCTCCCCCTCCTAACTACCACCCCGCAGATCAACATTTACAGGCAATCAAAAGAGTCAATGCGTACGTGCGTTACCTACCTCGTACACGCGGCAAGAGACCACTTGGTGCAAGGGCTGTCCCACGGGATAATGCACGCTCCAGTTTATCACTATACGCAGTTACCATGGTACCCAAAGCAGAGGATTCGAGGAGCGACTGCAAAGAAAATTACCCTTTATGATTGTTCATCTATATTTGGTATGTTACAACAGCCTCGTCTAATAATCCTTAATGGCTTCTTGAGGCTTTCTCGCCTTTACAAAATCAGCGTAGAGCGCTCTAAAAGCTAATTTCTACGTCTTAACGTTCTTGTAAGCATTCTTCTTATGCGTGGGAATAAACAAGAAATCAAGTTTTATAGCTCCCTACTGTAACATGTTAACACTTGCCGTACCATTCGCTCGTCGTCTTCCAACACAGGTCTGAAGGCTCTGCTAAGTTCCTCATTTACTAAACACTGCAATGTCCTGTTCAAAGTGTACAGATACTCCAGCTCAGATGCCACGCTGTGTAGCATGTACCATGCTTCAACCAGGTAGGACTTTTGCTGTTGTAAAGAAAAAAAAAACTTATCTTCGTGAGAGAGCCAAAGAAACAAAATGACAATTGGCCTGAAATTTGTGCTTGGGGAAAGAAACTAAAAACAAATGGAATTAGAAGAAATACTGCCCAATGGTGCTAAATCGCATGTACTCAAAAGTTAGAGAAGCCTTATGCAGTAAAAAAAAAAAAAAAAAAAAAAAAAAAAAAAAAAAAAAACAGCACCACAGGAAAGTACTACGCAGCAGCTTGAGTGTCACACTTACACAAGCTAAAATATTATGACTCGTAAAGGTCTGATTCAAAGAAAAGTCAGTTTCAACATTTGTATCTACCTTTGACTTCACTAGTAGGGCCTCAAAGGAAGAGCTTCACAAGCTAACTTTAGATTTAGATTTGATTACAAGTATTTCTCCAGAGTATGGATTGTATGGATTAAGAAGTGATAATTTTTTTAACTTTGGGAAAACCGCAAAAGGTGAAGAAGCACGAGTAAGTCAGTTATTTTTATTTCAGTTCAGTTTGGTGAAAAAGTACAAAATTTGACACCGCTCTCGCTTTCCTGAACCTCCGCTAACTCGAACGATTTTTTAGTTGTTTACTATTTGCAGGGGGAAACCGGTTGGTCTACGGTTTGTGCGAATGGTAAGCAAAACCTGTCGAATGGGAAAATCCTTTCGAGATAAGCATGTACCATTTGTGCAATTCACTGTAATTTACAGAGAGTTTGGACCTAGTTTGACTATTGGCGCCGGACCCGGAACTGGTAGAAAAAAGTAAACGGAACACAATTTCCCGTTTGAATAGTCCGGCTGGGAATTTTGGGCTACCTATTAAGACGTTCGGTTTATTTTGTAAATTTTTTAGGGCGGGCAAACCAAATTGGCCTTACCATTTACAGTCCAACCAAAATTTCCGGAATTCTTTTTTTTTTTTTTTTTGCTTGTAAATGGTAAACAATCTCTGTATCCCTCGAGAGTCCGAGTTAGCAGGGGTATATCGTAGCTATTATGATGAACAAAAAAAAAAAAAAAAAAAAAACCGGTATCAGTAAAATTCTTTGAATGATTTTCCAGTTACCTGACTCATAAGTGACCTGACCATCAGCCACCTGTAGACTGACAGAAGGTCTTCTTCCTCTTTAGCGCGCTCTATATAGTGATCCACGTGCACCAAGCTAAGCGCCAGGTTTTCTCCTTTGCAAGGGTCCGTGTAGTCCTGAGGCCCACAAAATCTGGTATACAGCAAAGCCTACAAGAGAAGCGACGAATAACTTCATGATCTATTAAACTAAAGGAAGCTCGCGCTCGTGAACGCGTACCGCACATGAGAAGGGCGATGTCGCAGCTCTTACAAGGTCTTCTCTGATTTGCTGAGAAAACAATACACCAAACAACAAAACAATGGACCCTAGCCCCGAAAACAATAGAGCTGCGAGATACCAACGTCCATTGAAATTAGAGGTTGTTAAGAGCTGCGGGGCTACTCCATGAGAAACCTAACTAACCCTTTAAGCCCTAAGAGTGATAAGCATCTAATTTCTCCTTACAATATCACTACTTGATCAAACATACAGGTCATGAGAATAAAGGAAATGACCATCAAAGTAAATGTGCCTTGACGTTTAATTAAATTCTCGCAAGAAATATCATGCGAAATATATGGAGAATAATGGGGAGAACATGCATTTTGATATTGGGGCTTAAAGGGTTTATCTGCACGTGACTTACCGCATCTTGTTTGGAGAAAACACTTTGATAAATCGCCAAAGGATCGCTACTGGCGTTGTAAAACCGCTCATAACTGAAAGAAAGATGTTACAAGCGATTTTGATTAATAAGAATACAGAGCCACCTTCTCTTTTGAGAAGACCTATGGTAACACTGTGATTGTTGGGGGACAACATAAGCAACTATAATGGTAACACTCTCCTATGACTCGTTTTTCCTGGTTTCTATAAGTTGGGGTAGTTCTCCCATTTTCTTTGGAAGTTATAGTACTGTAAACAAGGCTGATAACTGCGTAGAAAACGTAACACGACAGGGGCATGACAAAACCAAACCGCAAGTTTAAATGCAATTGTGGACAGCTGTTTCGCCGCTATTGCGGCTCGTCAGTACAGTGGAGCAACAAGTTCGAGCGACTAACCTGACCGAGTTAGTTCTCTACTGATGTGCACATGGTTTTAAACTCCGGATATGACCTCGAGATCAAATGTTTGTCAATGTGCACAGCGAGTGACTATGAACAATGAACAAAGCTTTTGAAATATCACGCCATTGTTGTGTAAACTAAGCGAGGAAAGACAAACTATCCGTCAACGAACACATAGCCAAACCACGTTGAAAATACGCAGCATTACGAAACTGAAAAGATCGCGTTCTTTAACTTGCTTGCTTATGCGTTCTTTGACTTGCGTGCTTGCGCGCCTTTTCGGTAGCGGGGTCAAGGATGGAATGCCAAGCCAAGGATGGGGTTTAGACCATGTTGGCAAGAAAAAATGACGAGATAAGGATAAAAAGCTTAAAAATATACGTAACTAAGAAAGCCATGAGCGGCTGTGAGACGGCCATACATCTAAGATCTACGGTCCTAAATAATAAAAATGAGAAAGTAACAAGGGACCGTGAACGAAACTGCTGCTGGTATACGCAGGATCTCTTAAAGATCTGATCAGCTTAAGATAAACATACAGTACTGTAAGCAAGGCTGATAACTGGAAGTTACCCTAACTTAACCATGGAAACCAGAAAAACGTATGGTATTACTTATGACACTTGCCGTGTTTTATTGTAAATAAGCGAATCTGATTAGCTAAGTCATCGTTGCCCTGACTCTTCACTTACGGACAACTATTCCGCGCGTTTAACAGCGGTCAAACGCACGACGCGTGCGCAATTCCCGCCATAATTTTACACAAGAAAATAGAGACAAACGTCGAAAGTTTTGCTTTAACCGCAAAACTTAACGCCATTTCTGAAAACTTAAGCTTTTTCTTCGAGCATGTGTTCAGAATGAAGTAACTGGTATCCACAAGGTTTATCGGCGCGAAATTTGGTTTATCGGTACATTTTATGTATTGTTTTCATACGAACTTCGCGCTCGTTAAAGTCTGAACTGATTCAAACTTCAAGGCTCTGAAAAACCTGAAGTGACGTCGTTTTTTGCGTTTGGCCGCTGTGAACCGCGCGCTACGCCCTTGCAAGGTAAAATTTTCTTGGATTAGTTGTAGATACCACTTGACACTGTTGTTTTCTAGTTTTAATCCTTTTGTTGTCTACAAAAACACTTGCGGTTCTCACGTAACATTAACCCTTTCAGCTACTATAGTGACCAGCATCTAATTTCTCCTTACAATATCACTACTTGATCAAACATACAGGTCACAAGAATAAAGGAAATGATCATCAATGATAAATGTCTTGATTTTTGATCAAATTCTCCCAACTAGTAACATAAGAAATATAAGGAGAATAGTGAGGAGAATATGGATGTTAATATCGGGGCTTAAAGGGTTAAAGGCCTTTTGTTAAGGTTAGTCGGTAGTTTTATTATCTAAATTTGAATTGTAAGAATGTATTTTATTACCTATCTAAAATTATAATGTATTTATTAAGTGTAATGCCCTTTTGATTATTTTTATAGAAAAAGCGCAATATAAGTAATAATAATAATAATAATAATAATAATAATAATAATAATAATTATTATTATTATTATTATTATTATTATTATTATTATTAAAAATCCAGGCTCACCCATGTTCCTGTTGCGTGAAGTGAAGGAGGAATGACTTTTTTACCATCACCAGTCGCCAGTCAAGCGTCACATACACCTGGAAGAAAACGATTAACGATTAACTATGTGCTTTCAGCTTGGTTTTAGTTACAATGAACAAAATAGACCCACAGGTGAAAAATACTTTGAAAAATACACAAGTTCAAGTCTCGAGTTGGATTAGTCTCCTACGCAGCCGTTTTTAGTGGCGTCACGCAGCGCTCGGGGCGAGTGTTGCGTGACGCCACTAAAAACGGCTGCGTAGGAGACTAGAGTTGGGTTCGAGTTTTTAAGTTCCACTAAAATGGTAAACAATGTCCAATGTCTATCCCTACCTGGAAGCTAACTGTTTAACCCTTTAAGCCCTGATATAAAAATGCATATTCTCTTTACTGTTCTCGATACATTTCTTATGAAACTAGTAAGGAAAATTTGTCTAAACAACAAGACAGCTTAACCTTGGTGATGACTTTCTTTAGTCTCATCACCTGAACGTTTGAACAAGTAGTGATAATGTAAAGAGAAATTTCATTTTTGTCACTATTAGAGCTTAAAGATTAAAATCGTGTTGACACCAAATAGAAGTTAGGTTTGTCTTTGGGGGTATGTCTTTGACCGCTGAGGGTACAAAAACAGTATACCTAGTATTTTGACGGTAGTATTATTTCAATCTTGGGTAGCCTGTTCCAGGCTACGAGGCAGTAGGAAACGCGAATGAGAAAAAAATGAGCTCGAAAAACGCGTTGGCAGGGGCTGAGGAGGTAAGGATAGCAAGGGCGGCAAAGCCTGTGAGCTGCATTCTTACAAACGCCACGAACATGCAGCTAAAGGCTGGTTTCGATAAAATCGCTGCGAATGCTGCAATCGCTCGAAAAAACGTTCAGCAATCGTTGTGATCATATGGAAACACACTTGAGCGATTGTAGCGATCACAGCATTTCACAACGATCGCTGAAGAGTGGTTTCCATATGATCGCAGCGATCATATGAAAACTAGCCTTTACACTCAAATCCATGTCTTTCTTTTGGCACTTTCTTCCAAAGCAATTCATGTGAATCCCACGTTAATGATCATTTCCCATGTAATAATCGCGTCGTTTGAAATGTGTCGTAGTTTCATACGGATGTATTTGTTTTGAGCGAAATTTTTATAAAACATACAACGAAGACACGTACCCTCAAGTATAGAGGTTGTTTTGATGTCACAGTCGAAATCAACTGTGTGAGGAAAGCTTTCTTTCGCTGCGGTGCAACAATGTCATGAAGGCTGCGTCTCAAACTTTCACCTCCAAGAAAAATCCCTGCAAAATAGCGATGCATAATATCAGAAACACGATGTACGATTTAACAGAATGAGAGAAATTACAGCAAAGTAGATGTTCTTACCAAGAAATAGGACACCTTCCTTTTCACTGAAGTCCACAAGATGGTCGAACACTAGTAGTTAACAAGAGCAAATATTAATCAGTTTGTAGACCAGCCTACAGTAATGCAGCAAAACGGTGAACGCAATCAGTGCGAATGTAAAAGCAAACCCAAAAGCCAACACAAACGCAAACGCGCAAGCAAAGTGATGCAAACTGAAAATCAAACACAACCGCGAACACGAAGTCTGGGACTTCCTAAGTTTCTCCCTGCGACATGCGACATGCAGCAATGTAGTCTCTAAAGAAACTGTGGTCCTGCCCTTCGTCAGAGCGATCCACTCTGACGAAGGGCTATACTCGAAACGTCAGCTTTCAATTTCTCAACGGTGGCCAATCTACCTTATCAACTCAGTTGATAGATCCCAATTTTTGTATTAAGTACAATGCTTAGGCTTTGACAAACTAATTTACTGACCCACAGAACTCCCAAGTGAAAAGAAACACTGGTCGAAAGTGGAAGTTTAGGATAGCTAGAGATAAATTACTGTAAAGCAGTGTCCGGCGGAAACGAGTTAAGTCGGTCCTTCACCGCCAAAAATAACAGGAAATAATCGAAACAAGGAAAGTTTTGAAGGATTATGTTTGAAGTGACTGAATATGATGAGTAACATTCAACTGTCCTTACCGAGTTTCGCAAAGTGAACTATGGCTTCCGACCTAGCATTCCTCTGGCCTTGAATGAAATAATGCTCCTCAAGATCGATCTCATGTAAATATGGCATCATACGACCATACAGGGGTCCAAAACCACCGAGCGCCATGTCCACAACAGTCTACAACAATCAAAGAGAGCTAAAGTCAGTAATGTTCCTCAAGGTCTATCTCGTGTAAATACGGAATTATACGATCATAGAGGGTCAAAAGCCACCGAGCATAATGTCTATACAACAGTCTGCAATAATTAAAAACAGCCCAAGGCAATAATGTTCCTAGAGGTCCACCTCATGTAAATATGCCTCATACAACCATTCCCGGGTCCAAACCACCCTGCACCATGTCCACGACAGTCTGCAATGAGACACCCTAGTCAAAGGCAACAATTAAGGACGGTGCCTGCTAATACAGAGGTATTTTTGCAAAGGTTATGACGACGGGAGAAAAGGAGATCTAAGCAAGGGTTATTGGAATCTTAAAAGAAAAATCTAGGAAGCCACGCATTTTTTCAGATAATGTATGGCATTTTCTTTCCAAGTTTAAGCTCAATTATATATTCGTGAAAAATGCGTGGTAACCCCCAGTTTTCTTTTTGGATTCTGATAGCCCTTGTTAAGATCTGCTTTTTCCTCATAGTCATAAACCGCGCAAAAATACCTTTGTTTTAGTTGGCAAATTCCTTAAGAAACTTGAACATCTCCGACCCGAGATGCGCAGAACGTAAGCGCAGTAACAAAAGGAGGCACCATCCTTAAATCGAGCCAACAGCAAATAACAAATACATCTACCTTGAAGCCGGAAACCGTCATTCGTGTGCTGACCTTGTTAATAAGACTGTGCAGTTTGGAGCGTAAGCTGTTGTACTGTTTACCGTCCAATGCTGCTACAGCACTTACCAAGCCTGTCAAAAGCACTAACCATGTCAGAACAACATTGAAAAGGTTGGAGCAGTACTTACATTATTGGTCCTTGGATAGTTTTTCGCAAATTTTGGATGTGACGCAGGTTATTTCAGTTAAATTACAGCCCGTCATTTCTTGACAATTACAATAATAGTGAATGAACGATTTACTGATCGTGACCTCGTTGTACGACAACAACTGACTGAAACGACCAAAGTATTCTTTCACTGTTCAAGTGAAAACGTTTCAGTCTCGAAGCAGGAATACTTCTTGAAGATGACAAAGATGTTAAGTAGCGAGAAAGATGTACTGCATGATTTATGGTATTTGCACTGTCAGTTGTTTCAGTGTGATGGGATTTACAATGTATATAAACCTTTAAGGACGGTGCCTCCTTTTGTTACTGCGCTTACGTTCTGCGCATCTTGGGTCTGGTCAGACATATTCGGGTTTCTTAAGGAATTTGTCAACTAATACAACGGTATTTTTGTGCGGTTTATGACTATGTGAAAAAAAGCAGGTCTTAGCAAGGGCTATCAGAATCCAAAAAGAAAACTGGGGGTAACCGCCCACTTTTTGAGAGATAATTGAGCTTAAATTTGGATAGAAATTGCCAAACATTCTTTGTAAATTGAAGCATTTTTTGGAATTATGGTTGCTTAATTATCCCTGAAAAATGCGTGGTTATTCGCATTTTTTTTTCGATTCCAGTAGGTCTTTTGAAGGTCTGCTTTTTCCCCATAGTCATAACCTTTGCAAAAATGCCTCTGTATTAGGGGGCACCGTCCTTAAGGGGCTATGTCAAGAAGGCATTTACGTCTTTGAGTCAAAATTACCTTTCACCGCACTCCAAGAAAACCAAGAGGAAGATATCAAGTGAGAAATTCCAAGACACAAGGCAAGAAACATTTTTGTCAAAGTTGCAACCCATTTCCATCCTAACCATCCACCACCAAATACGCTCATTAACAGTTTCAGAAAATTAACCGAGCAATTTTAAACAGAACTGAAACTGTTATTTTTAAGTCACCTCTGTTCCCAGTATGTCTTTTGGCCTTTTAAAGTAAAAGGGAAAATGGGTGACATTGCTCCTTTAATTCAACGATCATACTTAAGAAGGAAAGTCAGCTCAACAATTCTAATTCGATCTCGTATCTGAGAGCCAAAGGTACGTTAGAGGTAGTTTCCATGTATTCAAGCTCCTTTGTACCCAGATCGAACTGGTACTTTGAAATGCTGGGGTTTTTTTCCTTCCGAGCAATAAAAGTGTTCAACCAACAACACGCTCAACCGACATAATGACGCTGAGCCTGCGAATCGAACCTGGGTCGCATTGTGGATAGCGAGCTAGCACTTACACTACTATTCTAACCATGCTAACCAAATTAACAAACCAGGGGGTTAGTTTCAAAAGAGACTGTGGTGCTTTGAGTTATATGGTAAGCGGTGGAGCTACGCTATTGGTAGAAACATGGCAAAGTGAAAAACAAGAAGAAATTTGTTGAAGGAAAGGTGATCGTTGATACCATGGGGATTAAGTGTTCCGATTTGAAAAGTGTATTATTTTTTGTTCTAGATTTTAACGGTTTTCCGTGTTACTCTGGTGAAGGAAAAGGCCGCAGACCGTCATGTGTTGGCTAGAATGATCAGCGTAGCTCTACCGCTCCGGGCTTCATATAAACCAAGCGCAACCCACAATTACTTGATTTCCTCTTACGAAGGGCTAACGCTCCAAACGTCTGCTTTAAATTTCTCTACGGTGTCCAATAAATGTAAAGCTTTGTGTTTCACCAAATGAACAGTCTACTCACCGTATGCTTCAATTCCAGGAATATGAGACACAAAGTTCTCTGAATCAATCAGTTGAACAGATTCTGATATGAGTTTGGATAACAGCTTGGCACGTTTTTCTCCAAAGAGCTCCATCCTGTTGATTTATAGAAAATGACGGAGAATGTACGAAGGCTTAACATTTACCGGTAAACACCCGAAAGGACGCGAAAAAAATTTCAGTCGCTCTTGGTCCAACACGGCCGTGGCTTAACAGTTTCTCCAACACGAAACACTGAAGAGTATTGACTGTTTCCTGTGTAAGGGATTGTGTCCAATAGCACTTGATCACCGGTATGGTGGTGTGTATTCATTGGTATGGTATCCCTTTACCTAGTGACCGTTTAATACAGGGAAAGACAATAAAATACAGTTGCAGGAACTTGACAAAAGGTGACCGCAATCGTTTAATAGAGGTGAGCGGTTAAAGGAGGTCACGTTTACAGTAAACAAACGGAGTAATTGTTAGGACTGAAAACCAGCACTGGCCGTTTCATAGAGGGCGTCCACTTAGTACAGGGCCGCTTAATAAAGGTTAATGACTCTACACCACCCGTCACTTATTGGCCTGGTCCAGTCGTTCAGTTAGTGGCGCGCGAGCGAAAAATATTGCGAGCAAAAAAGCGGGAAAAAACGAGGGGAAACTGGGGAAGAGGGCGAGTCTCCCTCTTCCCCAGTCTCCCCTCGTTTTCCTCCGCTCTTTTGCTCGCAATATTTTTCGCTCGCGCGCCACTATCTGACTGCATGGAACAGGTTAGTCACTTATGGGCCAATCACTTACTCACTAACTCAGAACCCGAAGACCAATAGGCCAGTACATGTTAAATCTAAAGTAATCATCATCATATTACCTGGTTGCTGCTACAGCCAGCTGGGAAGTCAGTCTGGGGTAAGGGTTTGGAGGAATGAACTCTTCGTCAGTCACAAGATCGACTAGAAATTCGTGAAACACTTGATCAAGCTTTACGTCAACAAAATACTGAAATGAACCACAAATCAAACATAAACTAAGAAAACTTTGCAATTAAATCCTTCCAACCCAGAAGACAAACAGATCAGAAGTCCCCGTTTGAATCCTCCCCATTGTGATTATCTAATCTGAATCAGCAAATCAAGTAATTGCTCTACTGTCGGCTTTGCGCAAATAAAATAGGGAACAAATTACTGTTGGGAGGGGTAGTCAGTTCGTAATGAAGAGTTATTGTATTATAGTTTTATTGTTTCTTTGTATATATTATAGTATAGCTTATTGTGCACGTACACGTCTTAACGAGTTTTTGCAAGCTCCTCAGTGTTACGCGGATAACTAAACTACTTTACTGTACTGCACTGCACTGCCCTGCACTGCACTGCACTGTACTGTATTGTACTTCGTTCAATTCTCCAGAAGCACGGGGGGCAATGATCTTTCCTTTACTTCTATTTCTGTAAGTTGCAGGGGGAGCAGGGATGGCGCTGTGGTGAAAGCATTCACCTCCCACCAGTGTGGCCCGTGTTCGAGTCCCGGACTCGACGTCAGATGTGGGTTGAGTTTGTTGTTGGTTCGCGTCCTTGCTCCCAGAGGTTTTTCACTGGATACTCCGGTTTTCCCCTCTCCTCAAAAACCAACATCTCTAAATTCCAATTCGATCTGGACACAGGGGACGACAAAGATTTAAAAGGGAGGAAAACTCTCAGCGTTTAAAGTATGTAATTGATTTCTACGAAAGTGCAAATCTTTCCTGTTTCGCAGCTGATCGTCTTATCGTTGTTTGTTGATGTGCTACTGCTAATTCCCATTTATTGATTTATTGATTTATTTGTTTATTTATTTATTTAGTTGCAAAGCCACTCTTTTACCTGTAGTAAGACAGTTTCTTTCGTAATGGCAGAGGGAGCAGCTATAGTTTTTGCTTGTTCCGCCACATCTAACACTGGAAGAAACAGAAATATTCAAAACTCCTTACTTTGAAGACAAATCCAACACAAGGAACAAATTTACCTTCCAAATGAAGTATACCTACGAAAATACCAGAAAAGGAACAACTCACACTTCAATGGACACCCTTATTTTTACAGTTGGCTTTTGACCCTTTAATACCTCACAGTGACTAAAATAGAATTTCTCTGTACATTATCACTACTTGTTCAAACATTCAAGTGACGAGAATAAAGAAGGTGATCACCAAGGACCAGATGTCTTAATATTTAAACAAATTCTCTTTACTGGTCCCATAAGAAATGCATGAAGAACAGTAAGGAGAGTATGCATTTTATATCAGGGTATAAAGGGTTAAAGCTTGAAAAGGAGGGCATGGTGGGGAATCCTCTGAAATGTGTCTGCATTACACGGAAGTTCTAGTTCAACCATGAGAATACAAATGGGGTCTACAGTATTACTGCTTTACTGGAGAATATTCTTCAGCTGCAGGACATGACAATGACAATCGGTTAGTTCCCATCTATGAAAGCAAAATCAATAAATTGTTTCAGCGTATTCGTCTGCCTTACCGAGGTTTCCTTGATTTAGTATGTCTGCTCTTTCAGCTCCGTGTTTAAACCTCTGCTGTACAATGAAAGAACTGCTGTTTTCCACAGAAGGAATATATTTCTGTTGATAGCAGAAGAATAGAATTTTTAATGAAGTAGTAAATTTATTACCAGTATGACCCCGCCCAAAAGGTTACCCTAATAGTCCAGAACGATCCTAATATTACCGTACAAATCTCTGGGTTAAACATATTGTAATGGAATTCTTGCCTTCGGCGATAAATTAATTCACAGAAACTTGAAGCTTTCGCTTCTATCTCAAAAGCTTCTTCAGCGAATGATGTTAATAACAAGTAACTTCGGTAATCGAAGCTGAATTTTTTGCCATGTGTGGACAAAAACTTCTGCTTCGCGGCGAAAACATTTGAACGCCATGACATCCAATTATCTTATGAGGCAAAAAGCAGGATTATTGACTGTTCAAAAACCTCCCAACGGTGAACGAAAAAGAGACCGAGAAATTCAATGACTGAGTTTTTTGCGGGGCAATAACATTTCAAAAATAATTCTAATGTTCACACACTTCTGATTTACTAAAAACTTAAACCAGCCCCAGAAAACCAAATATCAGTGCTGCAAGATGCGAAAAGTCCCGAAATCTAAGGATAAGATAGAATTGGACAACCCACTCCCGTGACTCTGGTTTCGAAACCAATGTTACAACTATGGAATTTTTGTGTCAACAGATCGCATGTTCTTCTTCGGGACACTGGATATCAAACTTTAATTGAACTTACCAACAAATAGGAACAGTGGGCTAGAGCGTCGTCTAGCAAACCAAGGAAAACTGTTTCACAGTATCTGTTTACAACCTCTAATCCTTTGTTCACCTGAAAATGTAGAGAACCGCATCAGATTAACCTTGTCACTTCCTACAATGTCAAGCTCCAAGGGTAAAAAAATCTCAGTCTCTGGGTTAACTGTAAGCAGTTTGTCACGTGTAAGGAGTTAGAAAGAAAAATCTTAGAACCAGTTGGGAATGGAATCTGACCTTCCGTACACCAGTCAGATGATCTAATCAGTGAGTCACAGGGAGAGTTCTATTTGTCTACAAAGCTCATATTACACTAGGATAATACATTTTTTTGTACTCCTAGGATTAGAAATGTCAAGACACATCCTCTTCGGTGATAAAGTAAGAGAGATTAATTAGTAAAAATATCACACGCGACCATAGTGAGGCATAAGGAGTCGACCCTCATCGCCTTATGGCCCTATCGACCGTATTGCCTGATGAAAACTGGCAGTAGTCGAACCATTGCGATGTACATATTAGGTGACTATTTTGTGAGACAGATGATTATACATTTTGTTATTATTAAAAATAAAAATGTACGGCAACGACGTTTCGAAGCCACCTTGTCTTCATTTTCAAGCTAAAATAACAGATGCCTTGGCGTTAGTTCATACTCCAAACCTGTCGGAACTTATTAACACTTGCAATGAGTTTTTCCGCTTACTTTGTGTAGCTTTAATTATCGGCTTTTCCTGTTTGAACGCGCTTGCTACTCACGTCCAAAATTCATTGTGGACACACTGACAAGGACGAATGTCAAAGACAATTTGCTCATAAGCATAGGGTTTGGAGTTTGTAGATGATAACCTTGGTCGTACAAAACGCATTTACAATTCGTCTTACTGTCACCACACTAGAAGCTCTCAACCTTTCTGATCTTAAGGGGGGAGACTACCATATTGTTGCTATGGGAAGCTCCTAATCATCATATCTTGGAAACCTTAACTTCCACAGATAAGCTGCTTCACCATGTTTGTTCAATGGGAAACGTGTACAAGATTTTGAGTCACAACCATACTTGGCAGGTCACGTGACCTGCACAGAAAAAAGCTTAAAACTCAAACAGCACATAGTTTTGGTTATTGAAAACAGTGCCAATATTTAACAATCATCAAGATGCAAAACTTGACGTATCGATTTCTTGAAATTCGCATTGTTATAAAAGCTATGACGTCATACGCACGTGTATTTATACATTTTGTACTGTAGGTTTTCTTTTCTTAGTAATAACAGTAATTGCTTACGTCAGATTATAAAGAAGGCTGAATTATGTCCGATTTGCCAAAAAGTCGGGACTCTACCTCCTTTCCTCCGAGTTTTAGGGATTTTCTTTTTAAAGCACGGTTGGGGACTGGCACTAGCTACGCACATGCAAGGTCGATTTTTAGAGTTCAGATGTTCATCCTCATAAGTTCCGCCAATCAAGCGGCACAAAACGCTGCAAAACAACGTATGACTAATCCACAAAAATCCCTTAGCAACAACGCCAGATCTGTCGTTAAGAGTCTCCCCCCTTAACATTTACATACTGCAGGACATGTTACACACACAACCAGTAGGAAAAGATGTACGAGTAACAAACATCGATAATAACTGACGACTGAGATTGGCTAGTGTAAACACTTAACATGATAATACAGATTAATTTAGTCATAATTACGTCTAATGTGGAGACGGCTTTAGTATAATAATTGAAACTGTACTGCTACTGTACGGAGAAAATATTAATGTACCTCAGAAGTAAGTGGAAGGCTGCCAGTTCTTGTCTTTCCTTCCAAATGAGGATTGATAACTGTCATGGAGTCCAGCATCTTAAGCAGAATTCGCCCATGGAAACGCATGCCACTACTTTTGTCCTTCCTACAGAATAACAGTCGATAAGCTTTAAAAAGTGGCGGACGCCAGGTCGCAGATCTCAGGGGAGGGTCCGGAGGGTATGAATTCCTCCCCCCCCCCCTTGGAACCTGTACCTACTTTTGCTCTTTGGTTTGAAATAATTAAACGCACTCAAACCAAAACGAACAGAATAAAAGGAACCCGGACTGGATCAGGAGACCAAGGGTGCTTGCCATTATGCCAAAATTTCTGGGAATTTCGGTCGAAACATAAATGGAACACTTCGGTCCAGGTGGACCTTTTTCGGAAAAAGTGGTCCACCTCCAGAGGTGGTCCTCTTTGACCGGTCGGTCTGGTCTGACCGAAACTTGCCGTTCCATTTTTAACAATTCTCGTTTCCAGTCCCACTTCACTGAAAAGTAATCGAAATTTCAGTCGAAACTAAATGGAACGCTTCGGTTTGGTTGGAAATTTTGTTTCTATTGAACAATGTCGTACCATTTTCCCTTGGTTAGTTCCACTGGCCTCTGACCGGACGGTCAGGCATAATGGAAAGCACCCCAAGTTTGCCAAGAGCACACTGATTGTTGTAAATACGCTAAATCCAAACAACAATCCTTTGGCTTTACAAGCATTGAAGCCCCAATATCAACATGCACGTTCTCCTCATTACTCTCCATATATTTCTCATGAAACTAGTTGGGAGAATTTGCTTACACATCAAATCGTTTTATCCTAGGTAATCATCTCCTTTATTCTCATGACCTGTATGTTAGTCAAGTTGTGATATTGTAAGGATAGAATCCTCCTATTGAAGATCCCTAGATCCACCTCTGAAAGACAATGATTTTGACACATTTTGCACTTCTTTAGGTCAAATACTTTGATACTGTTACCACAAAACATGTAGGCTGATGAGTTCTTTGGTCAGCGTATAGTAACTAAAATTTAGGCTTGGCAAACGGAAAAAAACGGTACTTCGATCCTACGATCATTGATTTTTGTCATATGGCGTTACTCGTACCGTGCTTGTATTTCTATTTAACAATTAGATTATGAGCTCAAGATTTCTATCGCGTGATAGTTGATGAGGCCGAAGGCCGAATCAACTATCACGCATAGAAATCGAGAGCGAATAATCTAATTGTTTTAGTATAAATCTCGATTAATATTCCACTAAAGTGAAAAGTTTTACTTCATTGCATTGTTATTTTGAAGTATAAGACTGTGCCTGCCACTCACCTTTTCGCTACTCACTATCTATCACGGAATAGATAGCGAGTAGGGTAGCCAATCAGATTGCAGCATTTATGATAGAACCCTAGTAGATTTATACTATGGAGGATAGTACATGGGTTTCTCCACCCTGTACCCACATTTTCAGATGCAAAATCAAGCCAAACCACTTTTCCAAGTGCAAAAAAAGTAAATAAATAAATAAAATAATAAATAAAATATCTACGAATGGTAAATCAACTTTAACTTCATAGTGTAGGGAGTAGTCGCCTGATCTCCCGAGCCAGGGGCTCATGTGTTAACACTTGACGTCCAGGTCAAATTGGACCCCCCCTCCCCCCGAAAATAAACCCTACCGAAAGAAGCCTTTTGAACAAATATAAGCACAGGGCTTACATTATCGAAATTTTATGATATATCTTCCTTAAAAATGCCAAATTTTACAGAAGTTTGCATGGCCACCCGGCAAGAGATGCCTTTCCACGTTACGATTGGCTGTAAATGTTGTAATTTTAATGTATTATCTGAAGCTTTTTTCATCCTATTCCTTTCAAACTTTCCATGTTACCTCAGTAAATTTTATATGCTTTTTTCTAGTTCTGACGTTTGATAGTTTATTGGGTGAAATTCAACTTTCAGGTGTCAACAATGATGTCCGAAAAGATTACTCTTTGAAATGAATTTTTGTGGGAATTTTATTTTATGAAGGAACAATTCATGAAATCAAAATTAATGATTTTCGTGAATCAAGTGGATCTTTATTGGGCGCCGGACAACAAATTTCAGAAAGACAAAAGATGTGGCACATTGATCGAAACACGACTAATGCAAACAATTAGTTCAATACATGTTCTAAGAGAATAAAATGAATGCAGGCCTCACAAGGAATTGCTGAAAAAATCCTTCAAGGAATGTCTGTAAGCCAAGAAGTGAGCCTGAACAACATCTGAAGCACCCATCTGCAAAAGTAAGAAACGTTAAAAACAATATTAACCTCAATTTAACCAGTTTTAGTTGGTTTAATTTAAGGGACTTTTACAACTGTTTTGTAAGAGTTTTCAATCGAGTTGAGTCTCGATTTAAAACGATCATCACCCAATCTAACCTACAAAAGTTTTCCCAATTAGCAAGCAAACAAATGCAACCAACCTAACAAAATGAAAATGGTTGATGACAGTACAAGGCGACTTAAGACAAAATCTTCTCAAGATAACTCCCTCATACCCACTCCTCAAGCCCCATAGCATTTCTCACAATCAGTAACACGACATAAAAGCCCCCTAAAAATACAAGCCTACGTCTAGGTATCTCCAAAGCGTTAAACTAGATGTCTAATTGTAGGACCTCTCAGATGCTATTTCGTGTGAAGAAAATTGTGTTACTTGCCACATAGAAAAATATATATCAAGTAATGAAAACCAAAGTTAGGTATGGCAAGTAGGTCAACAAAATTTATTTGTGAACAGTAAACCCTTCACGTCTATTGCAGATCTGATTTAAATGATAAGAACGTCAAAAAATAAAAAAATTAAAACTCCAGCTTAAGAGATGCCATTTGACCGAAGTGAAAGGGATTTTGCTGGCCCCTCCTCCCCCCCCCCCCCCCCAAATCCATCTATGCAAGGATCCTTGTACCATTTCCCGTTATTTGAATGCCAGCCTGGAACACGCAGACGTATCAAAGTGTATGTTCATCTCTCATATTTAACCACTTACCCCACATGAAGAAAAGAAAGCTACAAGGTCTTGAACCACAAGATTTTGTTGCATAACAAGATGCAGTTGATAAGCAGAGCTCCTTAGTAACCTGTAAGCTTCCACAAGGCATGCAGTTTGCTCTTCAGGGTCCTCTCTAACAAAACATAAAGATTCCAATATTAAACCATTCCTGCACTTATCAAGAAATCCATGCCTACCAGTCTGAGTTCAAGTTGAGTTTGATTTATTTATTTGCATGCTTTAGGATAATGAGACCGTCCCTATGCCTATAAGCAAACTGACCAAATAAGAATTATGCCCAGTTTGAACCACAGGTGACCACCCTCTTTGTGGTGGTGTGCTTTTACTATGTGAATAACCATGCTAGTTATCAAATTGCCTTTCTAAAAGTAATGCTTTGCTGTTTGTTTTGTTGATTTGAACAGCTGGAGAGAGCAGATTCATAAAGTTGGCATTTGTCGTTAAAAACTGACTCCTACATGAATTTCTTCCTTCCCTAGATGCAACAGGTATGGAATGAACTTCCACAACTGTGTTAATCCAAGCTGTGTTCATCCACTGATTTTGGGTCCAAATTAGAAAAGCACTATGTGCTTTGGCTCGCTTAACTGCAATCTGTGATTGATGTAAAAAGGAGGCCACTTTCATTATGTGTTTGTTGATCTCTGAGGGGGGGGGGGGTACTCCCTGTAGTGAACTACACAGGGAAGGTTTGCCTGAAAATGGGACCTTTTTGCACTTGCAGTATACAAAAGGGTAGGGAAACCAGTTATTTTACAAGTAGTATCTCAACATACACCTTTTAGTAAAACGGATGGCAACTAAGTTTAAATAATTTATTAAAAGGGGTTTCAAATTTTTAGCAAAAATCATTCCAACGATAATATACAACAGCCTGGAACCTCTGAGTGTCTATAAACTTGCGATGACCTACTGTTCTTGGCTTATTTTGGAGGTATACAAAGGCGGATTTTTGTTCTCAGTACGTGGAAGGGGTATCATGTTTACAAAAGTCAATGCACGTAAGGGTAAGAGTTTGAGCCTCAGAGCAAGCCTACCTGGACAAAACTTTATTGAGCAGCTCTACCCCCTCCCCCCCACCCACACTTGGCTATGGCTGTTGCAGGTACATGAATCTGTTTCAAGTTCTTATTGGTTCATTGGGTCGTTTTCACTTGCTGTGATTGGCCAGAGTGATTTGGATTTAACCAC
Source organism: Siderastrea radians (assembly GCA_964017195.1). Taxonomy (NCBI): domain Eukaryota; kingdom Metazoa; phylum Cnidaria; class Anthozoa; order Scleractinia; family Rhizangiidae; genus Siderastrea; species Siderastrea radians. The sequence continues at coordinate 6,093,426 of OZ024897.1, read as the reverse complement.
ACTTGATAGTCTGAGAAAACGGCCGACGTTTTGAGAGGTTGCCACTTGAGCCCTCGCAAAACAATGTCTGCGTAACAAGCGCAGAAATTCCATACTGATGACGCATCACTACCCAGATCTAGGTAGTGCTTCTGATTGGTTCAAACGCGAGGGAAATTCGTTTCAACCCATCAGAAGCACTACCTAGATCTGGGTACTGGTGCATCATCAGTATAGAATTTCTGCGATCGTTACTCAGACGTCGTCTTGTGAGGGCTCAAGTGATGACCTCGCAAGACATTGGCTGTTTTCTCAGGCTAAACACTTGATTGACAGCTTACCTGTTTAAAAGGACCACAAGAATAAGATAGTGGAGCATTCTCATGAATTTAATCTTTTCTCCAAGCTCATAGATTTGGTCACTGAAGTATGTTCTGAAAAATGGTGATTGTATGAAGACTGTTATTACTAATAACATGTAATTCACTATTATTTATAATAACCTTTACCTTGTAAAAGACAGTTTTTGTAATTAATTTCTACTAACAGCCAATTTTATCACACCAGATTTTTGAACATGTTTTGCCAGCTATGGCTCCCCATAACCACAAAATAACAAACAAAATATTGTAACGAGCGCTGTGCCAGTCGATGACCACAACAACAAATTCCAGTTCTCAAAAAACTTTATTACTACACTCTGCGGGCTTCTCTACATTGCAAGATCAGCGCACCAAAAAACCCCATCTGTTACAATGCATAAGTCCTTTTTATACCTACTGTTGCATGTACTACTTTGCTAACTATTCGTGATATAACCGTCCTGCATATCTATGTTTACAAACTATTTGCAATCTTAATGGCTCTTATAGCTTGTGCACAACTGTTCTTAAATACCTCTTTTGTTACAATATATTTGTGAAGAAATGAATCAAATAAGTTATTAAAGAAAATGCTTATTTCCTGAGATAGCAATAATCACACCAGTCAGTGGTTTTATCTGATGTCTTAATTTGGAATCAAATAATACAAGTCTTGACATCAAACATTAAAAGTTTAAGTGAAGTTTGAATCTGCATTAAATCAGCTTTGGCACCTGAAACTGTCAACCACAATTGAGTTTGTTTTACAGACATTTACTTTTGAGTTGCATTTAGGATTGAAAGGATCGAACTTACAATGGTAAATTGCAGTTTTGCTAAAACCTCATAACAAATGCATTACTTTGAACAGCAAACATCTGGTAACAGCCTCGCAAACTTAAAATGCTTGATAATGGAACATATAAAGTTTGATACCATTAGGCCATGCATTTTTATGTCAGACAACACTTAGATGAAGACATAAACTTTGATAAGCAAAAGAGGAGACCGCTAATGAGAAAATCATGACAGGCAAATCTATCAGAGTTGGAGAATCTGCAAGCAGACAGGTTACTGCACATTTCCTCCATTTTTTAATACTTTTGAATCACTTACTTTATGGCACTAAGGACGTCTTCACTATAAGGTCCTCCAGAAGGATTATTCACATCAGCTCCATTAACTGATGACCCTGCAGCCTGACTTGACGTCCTGCCTCCTGCTCTTGACTGTAATTGACTGTTAGAAGCATCTCTGTTCCTTCTTGGCCTTCCTCCTAGAAGAGCATCTTTTACAGTTAACACGCTGAGATATCATAAGCCACTAAAATGCGATTAACTAACATAAAGACAATCAACAGACAAAAAAATCTTGACAATTTAATGAGACTCTGCAACCACTTTGGGAGCATGGTGCTCTACCCAAAACAAGGATACGAAAAAAAGGGAGGAAAAAATAGACAAGAAACAGATAGACAGACAGACAGACAGACAGACAGACAAATGACAAAGGAAGGAACAGACAAATGAGGAAAGAAGGAAGGAAGGAAGGAAAGGTGCAAAAGGTTTGCCCCACAGAGAAAAATTGAAACATTTTTCCTGAAGGCAAGTCAAGCCAGTCATGCAAATCAAGGACACAAACAAGCTAAGTAAGCATGCAAGTTAACCAAGGAAGCAGGTCAAGCAGGCGAACCTATAGCTAGCAGGGCTCGAAATTTACGGTTGCAAATGTGCAATTTGCAACTGGTTCAAGGACATTTGCTCCTAAAAAAATAACTTAGGAGGTAAATTGCTCCTTCAACTTTTGGCCCATTTTCATAATAAATACATTTTCTGCTCCTTGTTAGACCAAATTTACTCCTTAAATCTTGGACCTGTAGGAGCAGAATTGCTCCTGGTAAAAAAAATTTAATTTCGAGGCCTGATAGCTAGTCAAGCAAGATAAACAAGTCAAGTAAGCAAGCAAGCAAGATAAGCAAGCAAGTTAAACAAGTCAAGTACTTGAGCAAGCAAGTTAAGAAAGCAAGCAAGTCAAGGAATTCAAGTCAAGTAAACAACCAATCAAGTGAGCAAGAAAGCCAAACCAACAAGCAAGTCAATTAGTCACTACAGTCGGTCAGTCAGTCAGTCAGTCAGTCAGTTAGTCAAAAAGTCAGTCGGGCAGTCAGTCAGTCAGTCAGTCAGTCTGTCAGTCGGGCAGTCAGTCAGTCAGTCAGTCAGTCAGTCAGTCAGTCAGTCAGAGAGCCAGTCGATTAATCAGCCAGTCAGTCAGTCAGTCAGTCAGCCAGTAAGTCAGTGAGTGAGTCAGTCAGTCAGTCAGTCAGTCAGTCAGTCAAAAAGTCAGTCGGGCAGTCAGCCAGCCAGTCAATTAATCAGCCAGTCAGTCAGCCAGTCAGTCAGTTATTCAGTCTGTCAGTCAGTGAGTCAGCAGGGCTTGAATTTAATTTTGGGATAATTAACTACTTGGGTTACTAGACCGAAACTTTACACACCAAATTATAAATTTTACTATCCAAGCATTTGTAGCTGGGAGCTCCAGTTTTAACACCTACTGACGTTGACATAATTATGCAAAGTGTAAAATTGATTCCACTGAAAGTCTTGAAAGTAAAAGTGAATTCCTTCTTCCAATGTTGTATATGCCTGACCTTCTTCTTTTTTCTTGCCTTGTGCTTCCTCGTCAAGTCACTGTCCAACTCTTCCATGACAGTGTTTGAAACACAAGCTGGCAAAATTATTCCCTTTTCTTTCTCTATGGTACCTCTTTATGATCACTTTCCATTTCGGGCTTTGACAAATGCAACAACCAAAAGACTGGAAGACATAATCTAGCTATTAACTCATCCCCAGAGACTTCTCGCAGTTTTGAATACTGCCCAGCACGTGGAGATGAGGTTAACAACTTGCATCTGGATCTAGGTTTCCATTTTTTGCATGCATCGGATGTTTTTCTAAACAGGTTGAAATCTTTAAAGAAGAAAACAATCTTGAAGCAGAAATATGCAATGGAACATTTGTGGCAACTAATTTTTTCCTTTCAAAGATATTATCTATGTTTGACTGTTTTCAACAAAATTTTAACCACCCATCTCTGGTTACTTGGACAAATTTTTAGTAACAGACATTGAAAACTACTAACTATTAGTTAACAGAGCACTGTTAATTTCGAGCCCTAATTAATCAGCCAGACAGTCCTTCAGTCAACCAACCAATCAGTCAGTCAGTCAGTCAGGCAGTTAGTCAACTGATAAGTCACAAAACTTTGGATTTATCAACAGAGTTGATAAGGTAAATTGGCCACCGTAAAGAGATTGAAACCTGACGTTTTGTGCATTAGCCCTTCACTCTGACAAAGAGCTTATGCTTGAAACGTCAGTCAGTCAGACAATTAATCAGTCAGTTAGTCATCCAGTCAGTCAATCAGTCAGTTAGTCAGCCAGTCAGTCAATTAATCAGTAAGCTAGTCAGTCAATGAATCCATAAGTCCAGTCAGTCAGTCAGTCAGTCAGTCAGTCAGTCAGTCAGTCAGTCAGTTCATCAGACAGACAGTCAGTTTAGTCAGCCAAGCAACTAAGCAAGAAAGTAGAGCTTCTTGAAAGAATGAGTTAAGACTAAAAATACCCTAAGCACATTTTAATAGTTAGAATGCAATTATTACTTGCAGTATTTGCGGGAGTGCCCAACAACTGTTGACCTCCAAGTTCCAAGCTGGCAAACCATGACAGATACTCCTTGATATGGAAACGACTGACAAACACTCCTTCATGAGCACTCCAGTAAGGATGGGAAGAAACAGATGTTGATCTACAAGCACAGAGTCAAATGAATACTACTGATGATGATACTAACAATAAACCTTTACTCGCTGCCAGATTGTAAGAAATACAACAAAACAATGACCGAAAAACATCTTGCTGACTTAAAATAAAAGTATAAGCAAGAAAACAACAGAGAAGTAAATGTAATATTTCAGGTCTTATTTTCTTGTTTTTCATTTGATAATGGTCTTGAAATAAGAACCGAAATATTATGTTAACTTTATGAGTCAAGAGAGATAATGCTCAGAGGGACACTTTTTTGGGGAGTCTCCGGAACATGACAGTAGCTGAAACAGAAAGTCTAGTGTTCACTCCACAAGATGAACAAGTCAGACAGGTGATAGGACTGTTAGATGCATCGCTGGTGAAGGGCACTGCTTGGATCCAGTACTTGTGTAGCATGAAGTGACTACAAGCATTACTACTCCCCCCTGGATGGGATGCCAGTCCATCACAGGACACTGAAACATGAGGAAACTACGTGTATTTCTACTCTCCCCTGGATGGGATGCTAGGCCATCACAGAATGCCCAAACATCAATTACTTACATGTAGGAGTATTACAGCTCCCCTGGATTGGATGCTAATCCATCACAGGGTCCCCAACATGAAGTAACTACGAGCATTACTGCTCCTCCTGGAATGAATGCTAGTTCATCACAGGGTCCCCAACATAAAGTAACTGTAGGAGCATTACTACTCCCCCTGGAATGAATGCTAGTTCATCACAGGGACCCCAACATGAAGTAACTAGGCACATTACTACTCCCCTCTGGAATGGATGCTAGTTCATCACAGGGTCCCCAACATAAAGTAACTAGGAGCATTACTACTCCCCCCTGGAATGGATGCTAGTTCATCACAGGGTCCCCAACATGAAGTAACTAGGAGCATTACTACTCCCCCTGGAATGAATGCTAGTTCATCACAGGGTCCCCGACATGAAGTAACTAGGCACATTACTACTCCCCCCTGGAATGGATGCTACTTCATCACAGGGTCCCCAACATGAAGTAACTAGGCACATTGCTACTCCCCCCTGGAATGAATGCTAGTTCATCACAGGGTCGCTAACATGAAGTAACCCGAAGCATTACTACTCCCCCCGGAATGGATGCTAGTTCATCACAGGGTCCCCAACATGAAGTAACTAGGCACATTGCTACTCCCCCCTGGAATGGATGCTAGTTCATCACAGGGTCCCCAACAAGAGGTAACTAGGAGCATTAATTACTACTCCCCCCTTCCCAGAATTGTACGCTAGTTCATCACAGGGCCCCCAACATGAAGTAACTAGGAGCATTACTACTTCCCCCTAGAATAAATGCTAGTTCATTGCAGCATTTTGTTAAATGATTACCTAATGGTTCACTGGCACCCTTAAATTACAACCAAGAGTGAAGAGAGACAATGTGGAGTTAAATTCCTCGTCTGACAAAACAACACAACAAGACCCGACCAACCCTTCGATCTTCTGAGAAAAAAGTCTTATTGAAAGGCTAGCAGGCTACAACTACACAACATGCCTCCACAAGTTCAAAATATAATGAAAGCTCGAACAAAATTACGTTAAATGCAGTGACTTGCCTAATACTTATATATAGTTGCCAAGTTATTTTTGTACAGACAATTAAGTATATATTACCTCCCTTCATCTGTCTTTAAAAAATTTAAGTTGTACTGTTTGCGACCTCTTCTGTACAGTCGACTCTCTGGCTGTAACATGAACATGCACTAGAAGAAAAGTAAAGTCATTCATTTGCTTTTCTTATACACAAGTTTCGTCTGGCATAAACATGACACTATAAAATGCAGAATGAACTTTGGTTTAGATGCAGTTAACACAGATTAACAGAGTTAAGAACACACAGTGCCAGTGTTCCCCTGTGGCCAGTGGTATTCATATCTGCACAGGTGCCAGGATCCAATGTGCTCTCAGGTCTCAGTGTGCTCTCATTCTTGGGGTGTGGGATTGAGGTTTCAGCACCTTTTTAAGCCTCCCTCCCCCTTTTTCACTGTCTTATTAAAAATGTGATTGGTTTCTGTCACCTTTGCGAGAGGATTCATGCCTGGGTTGCCAGGACATGCCAGCCAAGGGAGCAGACTCAATCTAGGAGCTGTCTGGATGTCACCATAACTGTGATGTCACAGGTGCCCCAGTGATGCGGTTTAATGTGAAATAAGTGGAATGACCTTTGCAATGAGTGAGCAAATGCTTTATCTGCTTACATATAATTTTTAAAGGCAGGAAATTAGGGGTGTAATTCTTGGTCTGGGTTAAAGGGGCATAGTCACGCTATTTTAGTTCACTTTAAAAATAAAAAATGTGTCCTCACAGCAATGAATGCCCACAAATAATGGTCTAGTTTTGTTACCAAAGACTATATTACTTCACTGAAACTATTTTCTGTCGTCTGTTGCTACGGATGGCACGGATGGAAATGGATTGCAATTTGAAAAAAGTAGGCTAAACTTTTCAAATTCTTTCAGCGTGTTGACATTAAATCGATATTAAATGGTCATGGTTTGTTTTCTCTTAATGAAATTAAGTTAACATGTTCCTTTAAATGTTCAAACACAATGTTGGGCATGGATAAAGTTAGCTACCGATAATTTTAGCACAGTTTTGAACAGAAATCTGTGAAATTCTCGTGACCATGCCCCTTTAAGCAACTGGATCTGGCTAAAAATTAAAGCTACATGTATCTGTCTCACACCACAGATAGCCAATGACTTTGTGACCAAAGCTCATTGCAGATTCTATCCATTTTTTAACTGTACATTCCATTTAAATGAAATGACTCTTTTTTAATGGTTCACTCTCTTAGGGACCACAAAAATGACACCTAAAAATGTTCAAAACTCAAGTGGAACAATGAGCTACAGTTAAGACTTGTTGTGTTTCACGCCCAAGTTTTGAACATAATGCACCAATCAATTTGAAAGTTCAACATCCCCCCCTCCCCTGGGCAACCCCCGGGCATTTGAACTTTTAAAGATTGGCTTGTTCAAATTCCCTCCCATCCGGGCAAAAAAGCTGTTCAAATGCCCCACCAATTAGTACTGCACTACCTCTCCTCAAAGACAAATTTCGTCTTCAATCAAACACTTTACATGTCTTTCAGAGAGAGATATGCCGTAATGACACCTCTAAACTTCTTTTAAAGACCCTTTTGAAACAGTTACTCATTAACAAAGGCAAAATTCTATCTTGTAAGTCCGTCAAACCCTGCAAAAACCGAAAAAAACTCACGGCGTGTTACATCAGAACAAGAAATAACCAGTTTAAATTTCCCCCTCCCTGAGCATGATGCACAGTCAAATGCCCAGGGTATGCTTGGGTGGGAGGGGGGGGGGATGTTGCAGTTTTGAATTGATCGGCGCATAAGAGTGCAGACCATGAAAACATAGGGCAGGTTTTTTTTTTTTTTTACAAAAATTGCAAATGGAAACTTACGACTTTATCTTTGAGAAGAAGACAGCGAGAAGGCCAGTGCAATATGCATTATCGATCTCTTTCATTTTATTAACGTGTTGAATCAGTTATTCATCTGAAGAGTCTCCCAAATGACCAAATTGAAACTTGGCAGTTCTTTGGACTCCATTTACTCGGAGAAATCGTAACAATTAATCATGTGGGCTATTTTACACTTTCACTGACATTAACCAAGAACCAGTCAGAAGTAGAATTCTCCACAGACCAACTTTAGAAGCACAGTCACATTTTAAATACCTGAGCTTCTGCAACTTTCTGGGCAACAGCAGCAGATTTGAGTAGAGCCAAAAACTGATCCTTTAAGCACAAAAGAAAAAAAATGCAAACTTAAGTTAAAGCTGAAACTGGCAAAGAAAAAGGTTAAGGTAAAGCAGCTGATAAGAACACAAGCAAATGATTCCAAAGAATGGACAGCAGCCAAACAGGAGAAAAGAGCAATGAGAAAAATAAATACAGTAACATTGAAGGAGGATAGTGGAGATTCAATGCACATGCGGAGAAAAGGCAGGTGGGATGGATAAGGCAGCAAGGAAACATAATGTTGTAAAAAGGAGTAGTGGCCCTGGAATTTCACTAAAATCAATTTGTCACAAAGAAATGGGTCATCACATAAAAGAGCATAACATCAAAATTAGCAGCCTTGGTAACTTTGATATAACTTTGAAATAGAAATTAAAATTATTCTCCCTTTTGAAAAGCTTGCCGTCCATGACCACAGAAACTTTGGCACCTGGGATTACCACTTTGAGGTACTTTTTCAGATGGCAAACTTACATGTAACTTTAACATTGATTAATTTCAGATGGGATGTTGGTTGTGTGTATCAATTTTATGACATGGATACATGTACAAGCGGAAGGTTAATATTGCTTATCAACCATGTTAATGATAACTTATCTGATTACAAAATTGAGAAGATTTGTTTATGAGAATAACATTTAATTGCAACACAAAATAAAAGCAAACCTGTATTTCATCAATGCCACTGCATGTCCAAAACTCCTTGACCCAATGACCCCTGTGCCGCACATTCTCTACTGGAACAGTGACACCTAAATATTAGGGAAAGATTCTTTTTGAGAAAAAAAAATAGCTGAGAAATGGACTGTTAAGTGACCCATAAACAGACTCTGCCTTTGCATGTGTGTACTGCAACCCGTTAATTAAGCGCTAACAGTGACAAAAATAAAATTTCTCTTAATGTTATCACTACTTGTTCAAACAATTAAGTGATGAGAATAAAGAAAGTGATCACCAAGAATAAGATGTCTTGATATTTAGACAAATAGCCATACTAGTTCCATAAGAAATGTATGGAAAGCGGTAAGGATACCTTATTCAGGTACTTAATTTCACGGTTTTGGTGAGACAGTATTTTGCGGGGTTTTATTTTCGCGATTTCAATAGGCAAAATTAATATGCGTTCTCACCTTCATTTTATTTTTCAAAAAGTCTGAACTTTTTAAAATTTCTTGACAAGAACCAATTAATGGCAATTTTGACTACTGCACGAGAGATAAATTCTAAGAGATTTGTACGAATCTAGCAGTTCAGATGAAGATGATAGCTAGATTCTCTACTCCATATGTAAAATATTTGCAAATTAATGTTATTTCACAACAGAAGGATACAAAATGGAACTGACCAGAGAAACCAGTTAACAATTTTTTTATTTGTCAATACATATCCTGTATATGTTGTTGTTACTACATGTTAATCATTTTTGTCTGATTTGAATTTTCTATATGAGCATTAAATTTTGCGTGTTTAAATTTCGTGAGGATTTTTATTCGTGGGTCTTTAATTTCGCAATTTTTTTACAATCGCGAAAAACGCGAAATTAAAGACCCGCGAAGTTAATTACCAATAAGGTAATATGCATTTTTATATCAGGGCTCAAAGGCTTAAAGGAACAAGAGAAAACAGTTACCAAGCACAATGTGGATTTCAGCATCTTTCATCAGCTGAACGTCACTAAGGACTGCTTTGGCAAAAATTTCTGCAGCCTGAAAACAGCAACAAATACAAGACAATTTTAAACAAAAATTCTCATTTAGTACACACAAAAAACTATTTCATTGTCTGCTACATCAGTGGTCCAGACGAATTGAATCATGCCATGTAAGTAACCCAGTTTTTTACATCTGGACAATTTGCATTTCACCTGGACTGCTAGCAACTTGCAAGCTTTTCAAATGACATGCTGTTTGTTAGAGATTAATAAAACAACCAATTATTTTCTGGTGTGTATGCTGTGGTTCAAATTTTTTCTTTGGTTTAAAAATTTTCAAACCAGTTTGATTTTTATTTTCCTTTGTCTCCGATTTATTACTAAAATAACAGCAACCATAATCTAAGACAAAGGAAAATAAAAATTAAACTGGTTTGAAAATTTTCAAACAAAAGAAAAACTTGAACCACAACATGTACTTCAAGTAAAGCACTGTAAGCATCTTGGAACACAAGTACAAAACAAAGGTTAAAGTGAGAACCGGTAAGAAACTGTGGATAAAGATCAAGACAACAAGATAGCAGACCTGACTACGTACTACTGATGTTTGAGAAATAAGCCATTTCTGAGTAATGTGCATGGTGCACACCCTTTCACATCAAAATGAGTTTGATTTGCATGTGAAAGAAAACTCCTTTTCACATGTAAGGCTGTGCGCCAAGACTTGCCTTGAAAAAGAGGCTCAAGACAACTGGGAAATGGCCTATTGAGCAGAGATAACAGTGTCAAACTTACATAACTTTCCTGTGGACCACTTATGCTATATTCCATTCTAATGTCAATGCTTTCCTCATCTCTGAGTGGGTACAGTGATCCTGCAAACACACAAGGACCTACCAGAACTGGAAAGGGTTTCTGTACAACATACTGAAACAAAATGATGTGCCTAAGATGAGAGGCTTACTATCAGCATTTTGTCAGGTCAAAAGTTAAGTTATGCTGTTAGCTTTTAGTAAAGATTAGTGCACTAATACATGACTTGTATTAACCCATTCAAACACCTGCATAAGTAAGTAGTTAATAACAATAATGGTCAGGAACATAAAATTAATTCACTGTTGAATTTACATCATTCCATTTACTTTACATGTAAATACCATAATTATGAAACACAAATGCAAATGGCAATGTCAACGTATAAAAAGGTAAAGTCGCACACAAGCCAAGGAGGCCCCATGGCTGGTCAGGAGCTTATCCCAGTTTCTGTAGCACAAAGCAACTGAGAGTATTGCTCCTCCCCCCCTGGATGGGATGCTAGTCCATCGCAGGGTTACCCCCAGCAGAATGTCACGGTACCCATTTAGACACCTGGGTGGAGAGAGACAACGTGGTGTAAAGTTTCTTGTCTAAGGAAACAACACGATGGCAGGGACTGGGCATCGAGCAACCAACCAATGTGCTTAAAGCCACACTATACCACCCCCCCCCCCCACAATATTAACATTTGCATATATTTCTTCTAAGAAGCATTCATAGATTTGCATAATAAACAACCAGAGTACTAGAGCAAGTAACAGGAAGGAATATCCTACTCAGCCTCTCAAATTATAGCAATATTCACTTTCTACCTTAAATCATTACGAAAATGTTGCTTTTTACTGTAAATTTAAAAAACTCACTGAATAATCTTCAGAGTCATCTGTCGACACATCAGAGATCATGTTTGATAACAGCCAGTCATACCCTGTAAGTGCCTCAGGACTGACAGCACGAACTATTGTTTCTATGCCCCAGCGGGCAGGACTGTCCCGAGTGCGAGATGCATGACCACCAACACTGAAAACTTGGCTTTCTGTGAGGAGAGATGATGAGGATTTCAAATCAACGTTTACTGAATAAACAAGGTTATTATATATACATGTAAAAGTCGGTGAAGTAAGATCGTCCAGGTGAGTGTAGTCTGGAGAAGAACTGTTTGTGATCATGACACTGACTGACGTTTTGACAGCCCGTGGGGAAGTCATCATCAGAGTGGAGGGAATTTTAAATCTCAGAATTGACACCTGTGTGTGCATTAAGTGCTTTGATTAATTTAAGGACTTATCTTTTTTTTTTAAAGGGAGGGGGAGGTTATTAGTGGAAGGGTGTTTGTTTATTTTTATTAGTGAAGCAGGGACTGGTATTCAGCATTCAAAATTTTATGGTACATGTACATATCCATTAACTTTAGAGCCAACGGCCTATTTCATTATTCAGCATATTACCTATTTTCTCCTGAATTGTTCCACTATCCTCTCCAAACATGTAAAACCTACCAACAACAATTTAAAATTAATAGTCATACAAACGAGATTATTTCCAACAGATGCAAATTAAAGAGGTTCAATCATAATTAAACAACTTGGAAATGAAATCCTAGAATTCAATCTCCCCATGCAGGCTTTTCAATAGGAATCTGAGTAGGTGGCAAAATTTTAGGACTAGGCAGAGAATGAACTACTCATACCAAAGGCACGAGATTCTAGTGGGGTCGGGGGGTATGCTCCCTCGGAAAATTTTGAAAATTTGGGCCTCTTTGAAAGCATTTTCTACATTCAGGAGTAAGAATTAAGGTATTTGAATAGAACAGGAAACACAAATTGCCGCTGAAATTACTCAGAATTCAGGCAAGATTCTTTTATTTTTCATGAATAAATCTTGGCCAATCCAAGGCTCATGTTTTGTGACGAATGTTTCTCATATGAATCGTAGAATATGAGGTAATTTCTCAATCACATAGGTGGCGAGTTCACGTGAAATAGTCGACGAGTATCGCTGGCTGACGGCCCTTATTGAAAACCCTGCCCATGACTATGTTGTTGACCATTTTGGAACAACAGAGTGTTCTTTTTATTTGACTAACTAAACCTGGTGGTTACAATATGAGACTACAATGAACTCAAACCAGTACAAACTCAGTTTGCATGAGCAGAGACAAGTTCAAAGCTTCATTTCAGCACCGGTGGACTCATTCTGAGAACAACCTGTCAAGAATGAGTAAGAATGGTTTGAGTTTGAGGTTGTTTATTTTCTCAAGAAATTGGGGACTGAGTGATACTGGTCTGAGATTTAACCTTTGACGATGAATTTTCAAACTGGCCTCATGTTTTCAGAAACAAAGGGAACAAATCTGAACTCATGCCAAATGAATCTAAATTCACACTGGTTTCATAGGTATAATTATCACGCATTTTCCACACTATCTGGTGTCACGTAAATGCTGAGTTTTTACTGGTCTGAGTCATACCAATCTAAGGTTATAACAAAAACTAGCTGGTACCGTGAACAATTCACCACTCAACAACATGATTAGATTTTCCCATGTCCTTTAATTTTTTTCAGGTAGGTCATCGCTTGTTCAGCGGCTTTGCCACCTCATTGAAGCTCGCCTTGCTCGCTTTACTTGCAAAACACAGGGCAAATTAAAATCAATTGAAGAGGTTGACTTGGAGCACGTCTACAAGACGATGTTTTGAAAGCTGACACAAATAACATATTTATTGCATAAGCAGTTGAAATTAGTCACACATGAAAACCAACGCCAATTTGCTTATTTTAATAAGCAGTTGAAATTAGTCACACATCTACACACATGGTGCGGTATTCGCTTGCTGAGGAAATGTGCGACTTTTCTGGAAATTCACCAAAGTGGATCTTTTTCGACTTAAAACCAAATTGGGCACATCCTTGCCAGGAAAGTAAAGAAATGGTGCGGTTTTGGCTTCCTGTAACTTCACTGTTTTTCCGTGGTGGGTAAAGTCGCACTCGGGCCAAGGAGACCCACACGGCCAGAGGTTATCCCAGTTACCGTAGCATGAAGCAACTGAGAGTATTGCTACTCTCCCCTAGTCCATCGTAGGGTTACCCCCCAGCAGTATGTCGCCGTTACCCATTTATACACCTGGGTTGAGAGAGACAATGTGGGGCAAAGTATCTTGTGTAAGGAAACAACACGATGGCAGGGACTGGGCGTCAAACCACCAACCTTCAGATCTGAAGTCCACCGCGCTAACCACTACACCACTGCGCCCCCACTGTCCGTGAGGGTGGACAACAGTTAATTCATCACGTATAGCATTTTGTTGTACAGGTACCTCTCTCCATGTTGCCTTGACTGCCACACCAGATGAGGATATGGGTTGTATGGCAATTCTCCTTCATGACTCAGCAGTTTCATCCAGGTTTCTATTACTTTTATCAAGCCTGTTTCATCTAAGTATTCATCAATTATGGCATCCCTTCCTTTGCCAGCTGATCTGGGTAGCGTCAAAGTACTCCTGAAAAAAATTCCTCCTGTCAGTTGACTCTTTTGCCCCAATAGTGCCTTGAGGTCAGTTCCAAGACTGCAATGTAGTTTTGACTTAATGTTCCAGTCATTGAGGAAGGTCTGGCACTAACTTTTAACCTTTAAAGCCCTGATATGAATGCATATTCTCCTTACTGTTATCCATACATTTCTTATGGATATAGTGAGGAGAATATCTTCTCCTTGGTGATCACTTTCTTGTTTCTTTCTTTATTCAAAGTGGATGTCAATAGATTAAAACTTTCACAGCTCCCTAAAAAGTCATAATGTTTCTTTTTATTAGCGTGTTGTGAGAATTTTAAATCTACTGACATCTACTTGGCTTCAGCTTCAGCTTCATCTTCAGCTATTACGAATTCTCCAGTTCTACTTTTTCTTTTTTTGGGCTGAATTGTTAGTACAGCAGTTGTAATGATTTGGGTAGTTAGTGTACCATGTAGTTTACTTTAGTTTAGTATGTGTTTTTGTAATGTAATATGGTGATGTAATGTACTGTTGTGGGGCAGTCAATAAAGTTTATTGCATTAAAAAAAATTCATAATGGCCACCAGTTGGTAGGGTACGTATTTGGCTTTCATAGGCATGGGGTTAATAAAACCCATGGGAAACTCAACAAAACATACAAACTGTACAGTCCTGTATGGATTGCTAACAAAGAGTAAGAAAATGACCTTCTCTAGACTCCCTGGTAATTGTAAAAAAAGAGCACCCCTCCACCGACTGTCGGTCAACTGTCGGCCGACAATCTACTGAAAGATGACTGACAGATTACCGACAGCTAAGTTTTACTTACATTTCACTGTAAACTAACTTAATAAACACGAAGAGCCCTTTTTAAACAGTCAACAAAACTCTTACCGAAAACATACTCAATAATAACATCATAATTATCCTGGAAACAAAATTCGCTCTTCATGGAGAGAAATCAGACCATCCAGTATAACAATTGTCCACTTTACCGACTATCTCACTACTCAATACCATTTATGCCGTACCTTGACAGTGAACTTTCCCTTGATGTTGCTGTCCCTGGAACATCAAATAATGGAGTAACATGAACTCCATTTGATGATGGCTCATCATTCTGTTGATATACAGTGAAACGAAGAACTCTTGACAATGTCATTTGTTAGGATTCACCACTTCCAGATGACAGTTTAAAGGGCTTTACCTCGGTGTAAGAACCTGTGAAACTCACGGATGACGTAAAACAAAGGAAACAAAAACATTTTAAACAATACCGTACAGCAAAACAAAAGCTAACAAACAAAGAAAATCTTGTCAGGTTCTTACACCGAGGTAAACCCGTTTAAAGGGCCATACCATAAGGATTTTTACGTTTTGGGGTCAAAACTGTGATGAAATTAAAACTTAGACTTCCCTTTTGTTGTTCACAAAATGCCCCTAGAACCCCAAGAGGAGGATTAACCATTTAAGCCCCAGCTTCATTATGCAAATTCTCCTTACTGGTCTCCACGTAGTTTATTGAGTACTACATGTAGTTGGGAGAACTTGTTTAAAAATCAGGACAATTCATCTTCAGTGATCATTTCCTTAATTCTATTGACTTGTATGACACTTATAATGCACTGATATGACGAGGAGAAATTTGATGCTGATCACTATTGGGGTCTTGAGGGTTTTTTTAACTGTATTTTCTCGATTGAATACCAGGGGCATTAATTTCAAAGTAGACCTCATAGCCCTGGCATTTATTTGAACCCAGTGTTTATTCAGGGCCTGGCGTTTATTAAAATGGGGTATTTTTCATGTTTTTTGGTGGCCTAATTTTGTTGGTCATAATTTATAATTACAAGTTAGAATAACTTTACAGCAAATTTGGTACAAAATAATTAGACCAGGAATAAAATGTCACTGATTTCATCTGTAGTCGATAAAATTCAAAACAAGGCAGGAGAAGTGGGTGCCAGTAGCGTGTAGCATACATTACGGCAACTTCCTTCTGTTGAAATTAGTGCAATGAATCCGTCTGACATACTCTATTGGTTCATGAACCTTTTTAAAATTGCTATGTTAATAACTAATTGTCATTGAGAAAATTGAGTAACATAAAGGTTCAGTTTCAAATAAATACCAGACCTTAAATAAACGCCAGTAACTCAAATATACACTGGGAGCATTTATTTAAAATTTAGCCTCATGGACCAGGCATTTATTCAAGGCCTGGCATTTAACCAAGAAAATATCCCTACAAACATTGTCTAAGTACTTGAGTTTGTCTGTTTAACTGTCAGGTGTGTCACAAACTAGTTGTGCTCATCTCATCAAGGTCCATAAACTTGTTGCTTTGTGATTGCGGTGAAATAGACTGCCAGCATGTCTCAGTTTTCTGTAAATTGTTATCCGTAGTTTGTTATTGTCATGGGAAACTAAGCAGCCTAGAAAAGGTATTTTACCATTTCCTTGATTTCCTTATTTTAATCTGTACGTCAGCACTTTGTCTGTTAAGGTGTTTGTGGAAATCGAGGATTTTGTCTTTGTGTACAGCTGTAAAGGTATCATCAACGAAGCACAGCCGGAGTGGTAGTGTTCATTTGTAAGTTATTAGTGTTGTTGAAATTATGAATATATGAAATTCATATATTTGAACTGCAGAATGAAGAAATAAATGTAAAGAAGATCCTCGCAGTTATTAATGCAACTTATGCAGTTGCGAAAAGAAAGTCTGAAAAAATCAGGCTTGCCGGGATTCGAACCCTGACCTCTGCGATACCGGTGCAGTGCTCTAACCAATTGAGCTAACAAGCCAACTGGGAGCTTGTCATTAAATTGGTTCGTAATATACCCGGGAAAGATGAAGATAAAATTATGAATATATGAAATTCATATATTTGAACTGCGGAATGAAGAAATAAATGTAATAACTGCGAGGATCTTCTTTACATTTATTTCTTCATTCCGCAGTTCAAATATATGAATTTCATATATTCATAATTTCATCTTCATCTGTCCCGGGTATATTACGAACCAATTTAATGACCAGCTCCCAGTTGGCTTGTTAGCTCAATTGGTTAGAGCGCTGCACCGGTATCGCAGAGGTCAGGGTTCGAATCGCGGCAAGCCTGATTTTTTCAGACTTTCTTTTCGCAACTGCATAAGTTGCATTAATAACTGTGAGGATCTTCTTTACATTTATTTATTAGTGTTGTCTTGATTGCATCAAGAAAGCAAGATTCGTTGGTCACAGGTTTCAGTACAGTAGTCAAGTAGTCAAGTGGTTGTTGTAGTTTGTGGTTGTAGTGTTAGGTAACGCAGCCAAGTAACTCGTAAGTTTATGTAAACTCCACCAGCAATTCGGGTTCAATAAACTTCTAAGCTTAAGGCTGAATTGGATTCTTCTCATTATTCCTCTTATGTTTGCATGCATCAGGTCACATAAAAATATGCGCCATTTTTTTCTTCTCGCTTACAGACTCCTGTTTTGAGATAATAATATTTGCCAGAAGAGATTTTTTGCTTTTTCCTAAAAAAAGTTCACCCTGCTACTTTGCTGCTTTTTACAATTTTCCACAATTCACCCATTGGGTTGCTGGTGTGACACTTCTGCTACACAAATTCCTGAAACCTTAACAACCACTCACCCTATTTGCACGATGTCCGCTATGAAGAACGGAGGTCCCTTGTCTTGCACTACCTCTGCCACTGTCATCAAAACCTGCTGCTGCATTTTCCATGCTTCCTCAAAGAGTTTGTCATCTTGTCATCATTGTCTTGCAAGTCCCTGCAGCTATCAACAACAGCTTCTTGGGAAAACAAACATGGCGGACAAGGAACGGAACTTTTTCTGAGACTGGGTACTAGAGTCCAGTTTCCCATCCAGCGTCGATACTGTCACGCATTGCTGTGTTGCGTGACGGGAAGAAAGGAATCTACCCTTTCTGATCACTTCTCTTTCTTTGCAGTTAGCAGTATGCGGGGCAGTATGCCAAAGACAGTCGCTGTTATTGGAGCTGGACCATCTGGTTTGGCTGCGATCAAGTGTTCCTTAGACGCTGGTCTCAAACCGATCGCGTTCGAATCAGATCCATGGCTTGGTGGTACCTGGAAGTACACGGATTTAACAGAAGAGACGGAACGAAGAAGTTGTGTAGCTTACTCGACCATCACCAATACAAGCAAGCACATGAGTTGCTACAGCGATTTTCCTATGCCTAAAGAATGGCCAAACTACCTTCCACGGCAAAAGTACCTGGAATATTTTCAAATGTACGCGAAACATTTCAATTTAGAGGAGACAATTCGTTTCAATTCAAAAGTTACAGCGGTGGAGCCTTGCCCAGAGTTCAGCCAAACTGGTCGATGGCGCGTGCACTACTGGGATAAGAAACTGAATGAGGAGCGTGATGAGGAGTTTAATTTTGTGATGGTTTGTACGGGAGTGAACTGGGACCCTCGAGTGCCAGAAATCCCTGGCTTGGGCGATTTTAATGGTGATGTTATCCACAGTAAAGAGTACCGAACATGGAAGAAGTATGAAGGGAAAAGGGTGATAGTGCTGGGCATGGGAAACTCGGCAGGTATAAGATCGATCGTTAGATAAATTCAGTATCTGATTGAGTGACTGACTGACTGACTGACTGATTGATTGTTTGATTGATTGATTGATTGATTGATTGATTGATTGATTGATTGATTGACTGACTGATTGGTTGATTAAGTGATCAATCAATTGATATCAGTTCGTTGGTTGGTTGGTTGACTTATTGATTGATTGATTGATTGATTGATTGATTGATTGATTGATTGATTGATTGATTGACTGAGGGACAAACATATTAAAATGTATGTTTCCATGGATCATCAGATGATTGTCAGACAAATTAACTAACCCATTGATTGATTGAGCGATCTGTGTGATTGATTGATTGGTGAAGTGATGATTAATTAATTGATGAATTAATTTATCTCTGATTGGCCAATGGATCAACCTATCAAGTTACCTGTAGCCAGTATTCTGGATTTGACTACGTCTAAGATTGCTTTCATACATTGATCAGTGATGGACCAATAACATTATTTGATGAATGAAGAATTTGACTAAATAACTTGTTTATACCACCAATTTCAGGTAGAAAATTTAATATATTGTTTGTTTTAGGGGACATTGCCTGTGAACTAAGCCACCATTCATCACAGGTCTATTTGAGTGGTCGGAGTGGAACATGGGTGGTTTCTCGATTGGGAGTTGGTGGAGAACCCATCGATGTTCAGTTCATAAACAGATTAATTGAAGCAGTCCCATCATCAATCCTTTCTCGAGTATACCGTCACAAACTGGAGGAGAAACTAGATATAACCAACTTTGGCTTAGGAGTGGAGGAGCCACCAGACAAGAGATATCCAGTTATAAATGATGAACTGCCAAACCGCATACTAACAGGCTCAATTCAAGTCAGAGCAGACATCGCAAAGATACAAGGAAACACTGTTTATTTTACAGATGGCTCCAGAGTGGAGAAAATTGATGCAATTATTCTCGCCACTGGATTCAAGTTTAGCTTTCCGTTTTTATCAAATGCACTGCTTCACCCTCAAGACAAGTACATTCCACTTTACAAGTACGTCTTTCCACCAACATTACACCCATCCACCCTTGCCATTATTGGAGCAATACGTGTAAATGGACCGGTTCCTCCTATTGTGGAGTTGCAGTCACGCTGGGCCACAAGTGTTTTTGCTGGCAGCAGTATGCTTCCTGATTGTCAGACAATGGTGGATGCTGTGGGGAAGAGGCAAAAGCTGCTTGAAGGGAACACAATTGAATGTTGTCGTGCATTTCATTTGGTAAGAAAACTTTAATGTTCTGGTATCATATTGTGGAGCAGAAGAGGAAATAGGAGTGGAGAGCTCAGAATCAATACGAGAAGTACAGAGTTCATATCCCTCCTGTTTCCTCAACCCTTTCCTTGCAAGATATATTTTCTTTCTCCCCCTATCTGTAATCTGCCTAGTAGGCCCATTAAGACTTCCTTTCTTTGTCTTCTTCATCGTAACAAAATCAGAAAAGAAGGACACTTTCAGCAGATGGTAAATACATACCATATTTCTCAATTAATCGCCCCCGCCCCTTCCTCTCCTTGGTGGAAAACATGTTTTTGAAATAATTGCCCCCCCCCCTCACCTCCCTTGAATAATCACCCTGGAGTGAGGGAGTGTGATCCTGAAGTGGGCTCTGATCCAGCAAGACTGAATGATGACTCAAGCTCTGACATTGAGGATGTTGACATTAAAAATTAGTCAAAGAAACCAGATTGAGAACACTCAGAAAGCCAGTGTTCACTTTACTCGTTGTGATTATTTTATAATTAAATGGAATAGTAAAACAAGTTAACTAGGGCATGACTTCCAGCGAGTAATATTTGAAAAAAGAAATCACCTCTCTTGCTCTCCATGCCCTACTCGAATAATTGCACCCTTTTGGTGCGAAAAAATAACAATTGCCCCTGGCTATTATTTGAGGAAATACAGTAATTGAATGAGGATGAATTCACTCAAGGTTTCATAAACTTAAAAGGTTTACCGCTCAGAATTTTTGGTGGGGGTTTGATGCCAACTTCTGCAAATCCTGACCCAAAGCAAAGATAAACGTGTTTCCACACTCTCATGGTTCCCTCAAAACTGTTCCCAGAAACAGGAAAAAGATTGCTTTAAACTCAAGTGCAAGCACTCTGGTGGTTTTTATGGTGACATAAGGAACGTGTACATTGCATTATTCAGCAATGCCCTTCCGTCCACACACATACAAACCTGTGAGGTAGATGGTCAGAATGGTCTCTTAGCAAAATTCAAGTACACATATCATTGCATACAATCAGACATTTTGTGAATATTTGCTGAACATAATCACTATGAACCAATTTCTGTTTCCTGCAGGTGAAGTACATTGGCTATTCCGATGAACTTTCCTCCTTGATTGGTGCAAAACCAAATCTTTGGCACCTCCTCAAAACAGACCCAGAGCTGGCTTGCAAGTGCTATTTTGGTCCATGTGTGCCAGCCCAGTACAGACTGATGGGCCAAGGTGCATGGGAAGGAGCCAGGGACGTTATAATGGGTGTTCAAGAGAGTAGACTGTTCCCACTGAGGACAAGAAAAATGGACACAAAGGAAGAAGGAAACAAAACGGGGTCTCTACTATGGCTGTTACCTTTGCTTGTTGCTGCAGTTCTGTATCTATTTGTAAACTGTTTTTGATAAGTAAATTTTAATTTGTAAATGCATTGGTAAAAGGGGCAACTATTCAGAAATACAAAGATCAGGGCCTAATGGGCGTCATTTTTTTATGATAACAGAAATCGCACTTGCTAAACACAAAAATAGCTGTTCCCCTAATAATATTTAATATTTGTATTGCGCGGGTTCCATATGGAAATGCTCACCCGCGCATAACAATAATACAAATAAAAATTACAATAATTTAAAATAATTCTCTTAAATTTGCAATGTCGCTATTGAACAGTCCATGCCGAGGGCCAATAACAGCAAACAAAAACATGGATGAAAATTGCCAACAATGTAATCTGTATCTTCCCATCTTTTATAACTGGAATCATCCTTTTGGGCACGAAATATAAAGAAAAAATCCCCAAAAGTGATGAAAGTAGAAAAATTTAAACTGAAGAGTCAAAATAGCTTAACCCTGACAGTGACAAGAATGAAATTTCTCTTTACATCATCACTGCTTGTTCAAACATTCAAGTGATGAGAACAAAGAAAGTGACCACCAAGGATAAGATGTCTTGCTATTAAGACAAATTCTGCTTATTAATTCCATAAGAAATGCATGGAAAACAGTAAGGAGAATATGCATTTTCATATCAGGGCTTAAAGGGTTAAACTCCAACACTCATTCAGAATGGTATTTTGATTTCTGGACCACCCATCACAAAATCAATAAGAGAAGCTGCAATCCACTTTCATCCATGCAATCCTGCACTTAATCCCTTTAAGCCCAAATAGTGACAAGCATCGAATTTCTTCTTACAGTATTACCACTTGATCAAACATACAGGTCATGAGAATAAAGGAAACGATCACCAACAATCAAATGTCTTGATTTTTGATCAAATTGCCCCCAACTAGTAAAGTAAGAAATATAAGGAGAATAGTGAGGAGATTATGGACATTAATCGAGGCTTAAAGGGCTTATCCCCAAACCACTAATTCTGCTTTGCCCTGCAGGATCTTTTATCTAAATTAGACCTATATGTTAGGAGTTAAATACTGACTTGCATGGAAATAAGGTACCTTGCGACCACTCTCGTGACTGACCAGCTCTAGTTATGACCCATTTGAATTGTCACTTACTCTGAAATTAAGAGCTCTCATAAGCGACTGCAACCACTTTTGTGAATTACCTTTGTTTCTAAGTTCTCGTAAGGGAACAATCAGTCGACACTTTAATATAATCGTTCATTTTTTAAAAATCAGATTTAGTGTAATACGTTTGTTGTACATACGCAAACCTGATAGGCAGTGAAAACCAATATTATTGCTACAATACCATTAGTAACCATCAACATTTGCCAAGCTTTACGCTAAAACCTCTTGAAAGCGACTTACAAGAGCCCACTCTTGTAAGCGACCAGCTCTAGTTGCGACCACTTTTCTGAATCCCCAAGGCGGTCACTTACAAGAGCTTCAACTGTATTAAGTAAAAGTTGCCATATTTTGGTGGGAGAGCGTGCACTAAAGCAACAAAAACAGGACGCACTTGTTTGACTTCGTACGTAAATATCATTTTTATTTTCTATGACTGGGTCTTACAATATAATGTTTAAATGTCTTTATTACAATAAAAATGTCTATTAAATGCTTATGAAATAGAGTCCGAAAATAAAAAATATAGCGAAGCCTACCAATCTACAAGAAATTATCAGAAAATATGCATTGGTAAGTCTGTCTAATAAATTATGTACATGGGACGACAGACTTAGGTCCGATATATTATTAGCAGACAAGAAAGGGGAATAACATTAGAATTCTAGTCCATTCACAAATACCATCTTAATGATGATGGCAATGACATAACAATTATTTACCTACATTCCTTATCTACACAATCTACTGCTAAGATAATCCATCTCGATTCAATTTGGTGATTTGTTTTACAAAACTAATCACTGCAGAAATGACTAAGTAATGTGTTTTCTTTCACATGATTAATAGTGAACAAATACAGATCTCGTGTGTGTTGTGCTTGATATTGTTAGGTTACACTTTGAATTAGTTAATGTACAATAGTATAACTTATACAACACTTTTTTTTGTTGTTGCTAATTTCCAGAATTCAATTGACCAACATTCCAGAACAATCAGAAACCACTGAATAATCACTACAAATCCCTCTGGTATTAGGATTTTGGAGCCACAGAATTAAAAAGTAACATATCCTGAAAATCATATTCCAATGAGTGGTGGCAGATAAGTAAGTGCTTAGCTGGTGTGGCTTGTACAAGGTTCACCTTTCAACTTTATCTACCCAAAACTGAAAAACAATCTGCACAAATGTCAAATTTCAAGCTCCAGTCTCACAAAGGCAACAAAAACACTGAAGAGTGATTTTCTGAGTAAGCTACGTGAAATATATTCTTTTAGCTTGAGGGTTATTGGTTTTTTAAACTGTTTGTGTCAGTGATACCCGTGACAAGATGTTCATAAAAAGAGATTAGGATTAATCTGACTAACAATAATGCTACACTCTGTCATTAATTATTAATTAAATTTACTACTGTTATAAGAACTAACAGGGAGGAAAGGTAAAAAAATAATTAGTCAAAATATTATTAAACATTATAAATAAGAAATATAAGCTTAGAATACATGTGATGTGCGCTACACAGGAAAGCTGTAAAGATATGAGGACAAATTAAATTAAAGTAACTGCTACAGCAATATGTTGTTAATAGAATGACGTGCATAAATACAGTGCTAAGTAGATCACTGAGTGATAGTCATAATAATACAAAATAGTGGTGTGATCTAAATTTCTACAGTTTTGCTTTGTGTTAAAAATGTGCCGACTTTCTATACCAGCAGACCCATCACTACATGGAAATTAGCACATCTGTGACAATTTTCAACCATACAAAAAGATTCCTAATACAAGATTTCAGGTGTAATTTCTAAACAAGAGGTAAACATCGTGACTACGTAATGATAAGAATTTACAACTACGTAGCTGGTGAACTACAAACGCCAACTACTTAACACTTTTCATATAATTATAATGCTAATTAACATAATGATAACTGTCTTCATAAGATCATTCAGGTGGATGTAGTCCTGAAAAGGACTTTTGTTGGTGTCATGCCGAGAAACTTGTCTCCGACAGAAATTTGCTGAACAGAGTACAATCTAAAAGTGAATTAGCTACAATCTAATGGTAAAACTGTCTTTCAAATCGTGTCTTGTCTAAATTTGGGATGCAGAAACTGCTAAACAAAACTATGTTTAAAAACCTGCCTGATTTACTAGTCTTAAACACTTTCACCCCCAAGAGAGCCCAAAATCAAAATTCAAGACAAATCCCAAATCTCTTTTTGCAAAATACTTAAATATAAATAGTACCACGTAAAAAGTACTGCTGAGGAGTTTTCATTTGAATGGTCACATGATGGGATTTCATCCGCAGACTCAGAAGTTAGAATCTTAATGTGTCCATGACTCACTCTGGGAGTGAAAGGGTTAAGTGAAATTAGGACCACTTTCTATTAGACAAGACGATGAACAGATAGATTTGGGATGGCACACTCGTCCTTCACAGATGAGTTTTCCATCACAAGATAAGTTTCCAGTCTAAGATAGTTTTGTGTTTCTCACGAGAATTCGGCAATTTTCAGAGAATAAAACACGTCATACAGACTCAGTCTGAAGATGACTTTCCCTCAACCATGTCACCAACAACTGCCTCTCTATGAACTACTTCCACCCAAAAAATCATGCAAGACAGACATAATTATGAGATTCCCGAGTTGAGACGATTCACTTTGTACCTGCATGATAAATATTTGATTCATATTTTCATATTCATTTGATCAATGATTTACAACCATCTACAGTTGCTAATTAGATTCTCTGAGGCAATATAAAATTCTTGTGATCTAAAATACTATCAGAGAATACTATTGTCTACCTTATGCTATGCAACATGTACACCACATAACTTGTAAGGATACTGTAGCATTTAGCAGCAAACCAACCCTGAGCTACCATACACATTCTGAAAATTTTTTTCAAATATATATGCTTCCTCTTTTCAAAGTAGACACCTTTGTACTTGAAGCCCTTGGGAAAGTAGATTAACCCTTATCCTCCTTTATATGCAAGCTATTAAGCAGTACTTGCACATGTTTTTTGTCCTGCAAATTGTGGTACTAATTCTGAGATTTGAGCATGAAATCCTGAAGTTTCACCATTCAAAGGAAAGCTACTGGAGCAGTACTTTTCTGTGGTGCCGTTTATTCTGCTGTGCAAGGTGGTTCTAACTTATGAGTCTGTGGATGAAATCCTAAAGTGTGACCATTCCAATGAAAGCTGCTGAGCAGTACTTTCCTGTGGTACTGTTTATAATGCTGTACAAGGTGGTTCTAACTTTTGAGTCTGCGCACTGTAACCTAACTTGTGTCCATTCACAAAGGGGTGTAGAATGGTCAATTAAAAATGATGTGCCTCAGAACATAATAAGAGTCTCAAATTCTTGGCACATAAAATTAAAGTCTCGGAATCTTGGGCTTGCTATATTTTGAGCCGTCTCAAAGTCTTCAATTTTTACAATCTTGATCTCAAAGCCTCGTAAATTCTGTGCCCAAAATTAGCACAAAGCTCACAATTCAACAACCACAAGAAGCAAGGGTCCAGTTTACTTCTGTTAGCAACGATAAATAGCCAACAGTCTCAGGTTTGGATTCAATAGAAACACAAGTCTCCATCTCGGATTTTCAAACAAGGGTCTTGCCGTCTAGCAGAGGCTTGGTTCTACCATTCTATACCCCTTCAAGAGAAAGCTATTGAGAGGTACTTTCTTGTTATGCTGTTTATTTTGCTGCACAAGGTACTTCTAACTTTCAGCCATGGGTGCCATTAAATCTTGAATTTTTTAAAGGAACTATGTCACGGCGTTTTCATTCATTTTTCTGATCTACAAAATTATTTTCTCATTGAAGGAAGCCTCAAAATAATAGTTTCCTAACTTAGAAAAACACCAAAGAAGTAATAATAAACCAAAACTAAACAAGGATGGTTACAACTGAGGGAGATTGAGACGGATTACGAAAGACGAACTTGAAAAAACTTGCCAATTTTTTCAAGATGCGTTATCCGTGACGTAGCTCCTTTAAAAGTGGAAAGAACATACAACATTTTTATTATGAAACTCTCAGGAGGTTAAAGGTTGAACCTGTACAAACCAACACAACAAATGCCTTCCTTGCAGTGAGCTTAGAGCCCATCAAAGTAACCCTTAATAAACATAAGAAATGGCATGACTAAATAGCAGGAGATAGTAGACGTACCTAAAATAAAAAAAATCTGTGATAATACTTTCATTTTGTTCATATACACCTTGATGAATGGTGGGGATTTTTCTCTACCAAACTTGAAGAGGACTTAAATGTAGCAAATAAAATGCATTTATACCAAGACATTGCTGGGTAATTTTAATTACTGTTTCCTTAAATTATTAATTTAATTTATTATTTATAAAGACTTGAAACAGGTAATTCTTATTTCCTCCCTAACCCTGGACAAAAAAAAATTCTACAAATGTACCAATTCTCTTTGAGAGATCCGGCAGTTTAACACTTCGCCTTCTGAATATATCTCACTAAAAAATAAACATTTACAACTAACACCTCTTTGGACAATGAGCTTGGCTCTTGTAATTATTAAGAAGTCTGGTTGTCCAACAAAACCGAGAGCGTATCGTGAAGT
Source organism: Siderastrea radians (assembly GCA_964017195.1). NCBI lineage: Eukaryota > Metazoa > Cnidaria > Anthozoa > Scleractinia > Rhizangiidae > Siderastrea > Siderastrea radians. The sequence continues at coordinate 6,066,525 of OZ024897.1, read as the reverse complement.
TGGCAGAGCATGTATAGGTGAACTGGCAAACAAGAACGTCTGTCGCGAGAAACAGGGTCCACAGTGAGCCATGATAGGGCATCGTAAGTCTGAAGTATTGACCTGGATGGATAAGATGTCAATTAATACCTCATTAACAACTGCATCACTACATGGAGGTTGGGTGCCTGGGATGTCCAGGGACTTCCACTGGAGGCCAGCTAGCCGCTAGACCAAGTACCGCTCCCATAGCTGGCAATCCCCACCCACCATACCTGTCAACCTTATAAAATCAGAAATAGGGACACCCCCCCCCCCCCGCCCAGTCTGCACTGAACAGCAGCAAGTCAAGTACTGCATTTGTTTTAGTGAGAAAACAAACATCCTTACCACTTAAGCCCCAATTAAGTGATCAGCAACAAATTTTTGTTTTAGCGAGAAAACAAACGTCCTTAACACTTTAAGCCACAATAGTGATCAGCATCAAATTTCTCCTCATCATATCAGTGCATCATAACACATAAAGGTCATGAGAATTGGGGAAATGATCACCAAAGATGAATTGTCTTGATGTCTTAACAAGTTCTCCCAGTTAGTACTCAGTGAAATGTATAGAGACCAGTAAGGAGAATTTGAATAATGATGCCGGGGCTAAAAGGGTTAAACAAAACACTGCATTAAAATAAAATGACAGAGAGGTGATGTATGTCAGCTGTAAAGAACACCTAACTTTCTGCAAACTCATCCTCCTGTGATTATACTAGTAAAGGACAGGGTCACAATGCAATTTACAGTCACACGTATGTACACCTCAGTGTAACTTATGTTCTTTCTTGAAACGACAAATGTATGACTGTTATTTGTGTTGTGACTATGTCGGAACACAATTCAGATTCCAAAAACATTTTGACCACTCACAGTTTTATTAGCTGCACTGTAGAACATGAGCTTAGCTAACGAAACTTAGCTCACCTTAACACGTGACAGGGTGACTTTGTGGATAGAGCATGCCAGGCAGTGACAAAACCATTCATTCCTTCCATGACGTCTGGATTGTGAACGTGAAGAGAAGCCTTTAAGGATGGAAAAAATCAATCGTCAATTACCAAACAACAACTACAACTAGCCTGTCTGAATAATATAGAATAATTCTAGAAAATGGGTAGGGCAAACAAAGGGAGTAAAAGGGTTAAGGAACCATTAATTAAAAGGGTAGGAAAGCAGTCATTACCTTCAGCATAACAGGATCACTTGTTTCTGAATGAGAAGAACTTGCCCAAAACGTCACTGGCATCTTGCCAGTGTGTACAGTTGAAATAATGTATCCCTGAGCTTGTGGAACAGAAAGACTGTCTTCTCCTTCCCCTCCTTGAAATTCTAAAGTTGTCCCATTTGTCATTGATGGGGAGGGAGTTGAGTGTAAGGGTTGAAATGGCGATAGCCTTGAAATCGGCTGAAATGGTGATGGTGCAGGCCTCCCTGGTGATGCTGTTAACTGCATTGGGCGTGTCAAGGGCGATGTTCCTTGCATTGGTGAAGTATCCAGAGGAGATGGCAACATACAACTGGTTGGTGAGAGTGGGGGTGGTGATGTGTTCAACAGCGGAAACAAATGCCTCAAAGGATCCTGGTCATTCTCATCATCATCCACCCCAGCCAACAGAATGTCTGGGTCCGTGACAACGGTCTCAGTTGTTGTGTCGGGTGGGTCATGTGACTTTGTGTTGGGCAGTTTCCCAATAGAGCATTTCAAAGAAGCAACCGGCATCACTGCAATGTATGTTCGTGAGACATCTGGTCTCGGAACACCACCAACCGACACACGAGAGTTGTTATTTCCCTCGAACAAGGCACTGACCTTTGGTAAAGCTGCAAAAAAATGTAAATGTTTTAACATTCAAAACTTGGCAAGATTACCATTTCAAAGGATCAATCAATCAAGTTATTTTATGTTGTCTCCAAAGTGTTTACCTCTTGCCATGTAAAGCCTGATTGAAGGTTCTGGTTCCAGTGACATAAGGCTGGTTCCTAATATTGCCGGGCGGTCTTTTTGCTTCATTGAGAAACAAGATTTGCACGTGTCTTTGAACATCTGGTCTCCAGCCAGTACAGACGTCTTGCTCAGAATTTCTTTCCAATCTACAAATGAAACGAACATAATAGATTCAGATTTACACCAAGGAGGATAAGACAAACACTGACTCTACATTATAACTTTGCAAACTTATTTTGGTCACATGATGTGCACTTTGAAAAACAATTTGCCGTCAAAATATAATTAAAGGAAAAGTAAGAGAAACAGAAAACTGCCACTATATGGCCTCAAGGGGGGGGGAAGGGTAACATTGTTTCCTTAAACGTTTCACTGTTTTAAAGCATGTGGAACATTTGTGGTGGAGCTAAGAAAAAGTTCAATAACAAAATAATTGCTTCTTAATTCGAAAGTAAATCTCTTCTGCAACAATGCAATCGCACAAGATAAGTTTGAAACACTGGAATTCATGTATGCTTCTGCAACAATGTTTTTTTCTGATCGCGAGGGCCTTTACATTTACATAGTCCATATGGCCAAAGTTATTCATCAGAGCCACTTCATACTTGGTCAATAACAACAAGTTATTTACTGACCTTTTAACTCCTCAGGGCCAATCCGTCCCAGTTTACTAATCACCAGCCTCCACGGCACAAGGGATGTCGCAATGACACCCTGACAAAACTCCCACAGTTTGATGAGTGCCTTAGTGCGTGCGGCAGTCTTACGCGGCCTCCCATCAGCTCTCAGGGGTGGTTCCACTGAGATGACACAAGATTCAATCATCTCTCCCACACTGTCCGTGCAGACAGCAAGAAGGTAATTGTCATCATGTGAAAGACAGTAGCCACAATACAACACAGATGCATTCTGAGTTAATGCCTGCAAGCTCGCCGCAGTTTCGTCTCCTGAATCCACTGGCGGCAAGGGTATTGGGTGACAGAGGACATATGGCGCAGAGTAGACTTTTGCATTTTCAATCTGCAACAGGACAACAAAGTAAACGTAACCCTAAAATCCTTCTTAGAATCAAACTTGTCATACACTATAGTTCCGAAAGTGTGAGCATTCAAGTAAAAGCTACTGAGCCAGGGCTTGACACTAACTTATGACACTAACTTATGACACCACTTTCCACTTTGGAAAGTAGTTTCAAATTTTACTTTCCATCTCAAAATTTTATTCTCCAAAATAGATTACAGTATCATAGTTGCTACCCGGGATAAATCGACAAAGGTATACAGGGTGTACTAGAGTATACAGGGTATACAAGGGTGTACAGGATGTACAAGAGTATACAGGGTGTAGTCTAGATATGCAGGGTATACAAGGGTGTACCGGGTGTACCGGGTGTACCGGGTGTACAAGAGTATACAGGGTATACAAGGGTGTACAAGAACATATATACAGGGTATACAAGGGTGTACAAGGCTACAAAAGGTATACAAGGGTATGTAGAGTGTAAAAGAGTATACAGGGTAAAACTGTAAATGGTTTGAACCCAGGAGTCATATCATAATTCGGTAAATTGTGATCGTCCGGGTGAGTGTAGTCCTGAGAAGGACTGTTTGAGGTGACATTGACTGACGTTTCGACAACCTGAGCGGAAGTCATCGTCAGAGTCAAGTGAACTGTAAATCGTCAGTAGATGTTATAAGTCTCTGGTCGTTGTCCTGATTGGTCGACGATCTCGTGATGTTATTGGTCGTCTGTCAGTTAAGCCGTGATGTTATTGGCTGTGAAGACTGTAAACGTGATTGGTGCGTTTCGATCCGTCTTTTGTTAGTCAAATGTCCGTTGGTCTATTGTTAGTCAAATGAGTCAGTTTGTCTATTGTTTGTCTGTCTTGTTATTGTCGGCAATCAGTCGTTTGTAAGGTGCAGGTAGCTGTTGGCAACGGTTCAGTGGTGTTTGTTCTAAGTTAGTAAACCAGCTTTCCAGAGTGATTCGTTGATAGTACGGACTACTATCTGACTCATTTGACTAACAAACTGACTCATTTGACTAACAATAGACCAACGGACATTTGACTAACAGAAGACGGATCGAAACGCACCAATCACGTTTACAGTCTTCACAGCCAATAACATCACGGCTTAACTGACAGACGACCAATAACATCACGAGATCGTCGACCAATCAGGACAACGACCAGAGACTTATAACATCTACTGACGATTTACAGTTCACTTGACTCTGACGATGACTTCCGCTCAGGTTGTCGAAACGTCAGTCAATGTCACCTCAAACAGTCCTTCTCAGGACTACACTCACCTGGACGATCACAATTTACCGAATTATAGTATACAGGGTAGCTATATACCTGCAGCACTGATTATTATGCTGCACAAGGCATTACTATCTTTTAAGTCTGAATAAAATACTAAAGTAGGACTATTCACATGACAGCCAAGCAAAAGTTTCATGTAGAAGTAAACTTTATTATAACGCACAAGGTGGTTCTCATTTCTGACGAGAAGTCCCTAAAAGTGAGCAATTTTAAATGAAAGCTATTGAGCAGTACTATCCTGGCTCTAACTTTCAAGTCAGTGGAAAAAATCCTAAGGTATGTTCATTCAGATGGAATATACCAGGTATCATTTTCTGCCAATGACGTCACATTAGTGACATCATATGGCTACTGTCAGAGCCCAAAAATCAAGGTATACAGATATACGATTGCTGTGCTGTCTATCAGGCTGGGGGAATATTCTGTGAGACGATGGGTGGGGGTGTGCACCAGAACAAAGAAACCCTTACCTTATCAGCAGCACATACCCTTACTATACTATGGGAGTACCCCCCGGGGTTTGAAGTGTTTTACATTGGCGAGTCTCGATCAATAGGAACCATTTAATTTTCCTTTGAATGCGCTGTTTTGTATACTTGAGGTCTGGCAGGATTTTATTCACACTGTAGTCCTGCGTTTACTTAGTCGTGGTACAAACTTCCACAGCAACAAAAACATCAAAAATTACACACAAGACGGACTCGTCAATAATTATAACAGATTTCATACTTAAAAGTATGAACGTCATGGGCACAACAAACCAACTCGACTTATTTTGCAACTTTCTTTGCACTTGCCAAAGCGTCCATACCTAGATGAACCGTGGGAACAAAAGCTCGTAACCAAGAAATGTGAATAAATGTTTCGTCCACTGCTCACAGCGGCTCCGTAGTCACGTCGCTTGAAATGTGATCAAAGCGCCGAGCTGACATTTTATATGAAACGACTTTCTGTTGTTCTTGAGACTTGCGAAAAGAAAAATACCCTTTGAACTGTCGAATGAACCGAACTTCAGTGTCATTTTTGCGTGCGTGTTATAAAACATGAAATCATTTCAAACTAAAATCGGAAATTGCGCGACTTGTTGCTAGCTATTCTTAAAACTGAAAACTTGAATGAAACTAGTATTAAAATCCAAGTTACAGTGGTGATCAAGGAATTAGAGTAAAATCTTTACAAGATACCAAACGTTATTTCAGGGTCATTCATGGCTTTAAGTGTAAAGCGTATGTTGAGCAAATTTGCATTGTTGACAGCTGTAATTTGAACCTTAGGAATGTAATGCAACACTTAAAACATCTCGAACCGACCGATATGTGACAACAGATATGTGACAAAGCATTCTAACAGAGACCTGTTGGATCCACAGGAAATGAGCAGGTTTTGTAAAAGCGAGCTGAATTTGAACATTTTCGTACTGTTCGAAGGCAAAGAAAACGAAATTTATTCGGCTGTAGGTTGAGACCCAAAATGTACATGTGAGCTAACAATAACTTTGTACCATGGGAAATTTACAAATGCATAATTTTGATGTCACACCATAATTAACTGTTACATAGTCATGCTGCTCGATCATTTATACCAGGTTTTATGGTGGATAACCACAAGATTTTTTTGGTGGAGGGCGGAGGGAGGGGGGGGGTGCTGAGGGGTTACGGTGGGACTTACAGGAGGTGTAAAAACCCATAGGTTGTCAGGATAAATTTTAGCCTGAGAAAACGGCCGTTGTTTCGTGAGGTCGCCACTTGAGCCCTAGCAAAACGACGTCTGAGTAACGAGACAGAAATTCCATAATGATGACGCCTCACTACCCAGATCTAGGTAGTGCCTCTGATTGGTTATGCCGCGAGGGAATTTTCTTTCAACCAATCAGAAGCACTACCAAGATCTGGGTAGTGCATGTCACCAGTATGGAATTTCTGCGCTTGTTACTCAGACGTTGTTTTGCGAGGGCTCAAGAGGCGACCTTGCGAAATGTCAGCTGTTTTCTCAGGCTTGATAAATTTCACCATATTGTGAAAAAAAAACCTCATTGGCTCTGCGCACATTGCATGCATATGTTTATATCATGCTGCTTTTTATCATAAGTTTTCCGGGGACACTTAGCAACTTTTCATGATCTCCATGACATAAAATTGCCTTGCGCGTCACCTGCTAAATGTGGAGTAAGCAAACTTACCTCTCTTTGGCGAAACAATGCCTCATGCCTGGCAGCTGGGCCAAACCCTGTCAAGGACTTGGCATTGATATTCAGCTGTAAGCTCTTACGACAACGAGAGAATACTGAGAAAGCCAAGCACTTCAGCTGTGTCACAAATGTTAGTGCTGCATCACGACTGCCACTTAGTGTGTCAACCTGGAGAATCTGCTGAATTGGAACAACCTGAAAAAAATAAAAAAACAAATAAAATTAAAGTGCTCCTCAAATCTGTGATGTGACAAAAGCAGTTTCAAGTAAGCCATGTACACTTAAAATTAATTTTGACTTGAACAAGATTCAAACCTATGACTTTCAGATACAGGTACATGTATATTAGTGTCCTGGGTTGGTATGGCTTTCTAGCCAAATTTTTTTTGTGCTCTTTTTCCATCCCAACTGCAGAAAACAATGCGACTGGGATGGAAATACTGAGCTGGACCTCACTGTGTTGGATTATTAAAGTAAAAGCTGTTAACGAGTACTTTCCTTTGGCAACATTCAGTTTTCAATACAATTTAACACAATAATATTTTAGGAATTTTCTCCATTCTTTAGCTTAGTACACTTGAAAGTGAAAGGCATAAGTTGAGTAGTCAGCAAAAGGTAAAGCAATGCTATACCTGAAAGACAACATTCTTTCTGCCTTCTGTGATAACAGGTGAGATTTCCGCAATGCAGCGCAAGAGTCCAACATAGGAAGGGAAGCTATCCTCTCTTGAATTGCTGCTGAATGGATTGACGATGTAAACTACAACAGTGGGTGGTTCATCGCTATTTTGTTCGTTATCATCATCTCCAAATGTAGATGGAGCTTGCTCTGAACTTGGGGTCCCAGCACTAAAAATACAAAATACATCACTTCAGAAATCAATGGTAAAAAGAGCTCAAACATTCAGCCAGTAAAAAGAATTGGAAGCCATGTAAATTTAGATCACTTCATTTCTTTAGTCACCCTCACAAACACACAGAAGGTTGACTTGGACCACCCAAGACAGGCAATGAAAAAGAAGGCTTAATTAGAGGATGGTTCAATTAGAGGAGTACTAAAGATGGACCGTGTCGTTTACTTGTTCTACAATTCAATTATGGGATGCCTCATTAAAATGTATTGTTTTGGACTGTTTTGTAGTGTCGTGCTACTCCAAGGCTACCACCTGAAGTCTCTTGGACACCGAAGAATCCCAAAACAGACCTAATGACCTGTGAATAAAGTGAAGATCACCAGGTCAGCAAGCCCTGTAGAGCTACAGCCATACCTGTTTCCACCAGTTCTGTCTACTCCAGATCTATCACTGTCCATCCCAAACTTGGATGTTCCCTTGTCTTCTGGTTTTTCTCCCTTCTCTGAATCCAGCAAGAGTCTTTCTTGGTTCAGAGAGGCCAAATATGGTCCTAAAAATATCCACGTAATTATTTTAATAAAATGTGTCACTTTCTTTGATCAAAATCTGCATTACCAAAACCTTGCAAGGTAGATTTAATCACGAAGATTGAACAATGCTTGAATTCATCTCTATGAAATTTGTGTATCACTTGAACTTGAAAACGATCTTGGAGAGACCAAAACGTTCATTTTCATGACTGACTATTATAACTAAACAACGGCTACCTATCATCAATACATCCACTTACCCAAATGATGTTTAAAGGCTTGCGCATAGAGCTTGAGCTTTGCTCCATCAGATGAGCCAGCTAAAACACAAGAAATCTTTGATTACAAACACACTATGCTAGGATTTAGAAATCAGCATTCAAATAAAAGCTACTGAGTAGTACTCCGCCCATTTGGTGCTTTGTGTATCCTTACATCTCTGGAAATTTAACAAAATAATTTGTTTCATCAATGTGGTTTCAAAACTATTTACAGAATTACTCCATTCTCATCCCCAGAGCTGCGATCCTTTTGGCCAGCACCACAGATCGAGAGCTCTGGTAGGGGCCAGGATAAAGCACAAGTGCAGTAGCTGCCCATTTTTGTAACCGATGGTAACCGTTATTGTACAAAAAAAAAATTCACCTTGATTAGAGAACCACTCATCCACAGGTTCTTTTGCAAGCTTCAGTGACTTTTGCCCAATTCGAAGAATCCCATCTCTAAGCACCTTGGTGATGGCAACATGCTGGCCAAGACGACAAGTCTACAACACAACAAATAACCATAAATATCAGTGGACGAGCAGTAATTGTGGAAGAGCTGCACTTTAAGTTTACAAGTTCAAACTTTAGAAAGAAGGGCTATTGTTTGGAAAAAAGTGTCAAGAAGGGGCAATCATGTACATTTATGCTTCACAAAAGGTAAGACCACATCATGTCAATAGTTTCATCCAAAGAAAATGGACAAAGTAAGAAAAACTTAGAAAAGCCTGCATGTCACAAAAATGTTAGCCTTGAAACAGTATCAAAGCCATATCTAGCTGCTTGAGAGCACAATAATCATTGATCTTTGTGTGCATGGTACCATTATTAATTAATGTGATTATACCATACTTACAACATACAGATTTTTGAGGAGATTTTACAAGGTAACAAACAACATGAGATGTGTGATGGTGGAGAAAAGCTAACTAACCAAGTGAGAGTTTGATGTTCTTGTAAATAAATGCACCCTCAGTTTGCAATGAAAGTTTCCAGGTAAACTAGTATAGCTTATTTCCTGATTCTTACGGCAAGATACGTAGGCCAGTGAAGCCTTGGCTAAAGGAAAACTGCCAACTACAAGCAGTTTTTTTACCTCATAAACTGCACTGAATTCTTTGAAGAACAACTTGACATTGTTGAGCACCAAATCATTTTCTGGTGCTACAACAATATATGCCACGTCACGCTGACTTGCATAAGGCTCAAGCAAAAGTTTCTCCTGCAAAGAAAAACAAGACTATTATTTCAAGACTTGAAGGCCAAATAGAGTCACAAATAAGTACATATAAAATGTAATTTATCAACCCTAATAGCATGCGGCTTCAGCATAAGGTGCTATAGAACCTGAACACTTTGGTCAATAGATATAAAAATGTTTAGCATGAGAAGGTTGAAAAATCCAGATGGCAAGAGGCAGCCTTGTGGGCCATGTTTTTATTTCAATTAAAACATTTTTTAAAAGCCCTTAATAGCACCTTAAGGGAGGCCCTTTTAATATAACTGGCACAATATTTAAAAGGACAGTCAACCACACAACATAGGATCGTAAGCCTGTGATCTTAGTCAATACTGCTAATATTTGTTTGGCCACAAAGTTGTGTTTGAAATTCCGCGTGGAACACCTTCTCCTCACAACCTGTCTCACAACAAAAAATTATGTTGCGAGTTGCAGGAAAACTTGCAAAATATGTTGCGTGTGTGATACGCATTCTTCTACAACTTGTCTCACAATGCGCTCGTCATCATTGCATTGCAAGTTGCAGGAAAATTTCAAGGATGGTGACTAACCAAACTCATGCATGAAACCCTGATGTAAGTTAACCATTACGGAATTGCACCTATTGAAACATGTCGATCGCTAATGCAAATGAGCTCTTTTTTTCCTGCCAATCATGGAACTTCTTTGTGTTTGGGTATTGTTTAGTGAAAATTAGTAGAACGTATCAATTGAATGAGGGATAATAGAAGAACAATAAACAGCAAAAGAATTGAAGGTGAAGCTAATTGTGTGAGTCGCGTACTTTATATTAATGCATGGTAAAATATAACTATTTTTCAACCAACATTGCTGAAATGAAGCTTTTCTCCAACATATAACAAACATTGTAGTTGAAATTTCATGGGAAAATTGCACTAAAATGTGGGAAAATGACGTCCCACGACGTGAAAGTAATTTGCATGTACACAGTGTAAACAAACCACCACAAACGTAACTTTTGATACCAAGTCCGCTTTGTCAGACACATTTGTTATTATTAGAAGCGAGAGTTTTCAAATAGATACTCAATTACAATTGAGTTCAATCTAAAAAGTGGCTATTTTTGGTTAATGTACTGAATTTTCTCAGTCGCCCAAAATATATTGCAATGTTATCTGAAAACTTATAAATAATAAGGTCACAGCTCGACCTGCCAGCATACAAAAGCTGAAACATTCGACCTGGAAATTTCAGAAGAAATTCACTGTTTCCGTGAGCTTTTCCTGAAGTCAAATGCTGGAGTTCTTGCGAGTTAAAAATGTAACTGATGTCTGTAATAATCTTCAGCAATCTTCCATGCGACTGAAACTTGTAATTCAATAGCGTTGTTCATTGCCCCCATTCAATTTCTTTTGTCTTTGGCAAACAATAGCCCAATACTCTCGAGTACTCTCATGCTGAGATTCAAAAGGGAACGCAACATGCGGTAGCCTTTGTGGGTGTGCAAAGCATCAAGGGTACCCCACTTTTTTCGGCCGTGTTTCAATAGGGGCAATTCCGTGATGCCCTTTAAGTCCCAAAAGTGATCAGCAACAAATTTCTCCTCATCATGTCAGCGCATTATATCACATACAAGTCATGAGAATCAAGAAATTGATCGCAGAAGATGAATTGCCTTGATGTTTAAACAAGATCTCCCAACTAGTGCTCAACAAAATATATGGTGACCAGTAAGGAGAATTTGTATCATGACGATGGGGCTTAAAGGGTTAAAACTCACCCAAAACTGTAAGGCAATAGGAGAAAGGGACATCCAGTCCCCACTGTATCCTACTGTCACTGATGGAATTGGCTGTGCTCGAGGTGTCTCCTCGTTACCTAAAGGACAAGAACAACTTAAAGTGACTTTGAGATTCAGTACAAGGGTCAAGACAAGAATGGATACAAAGGTTTAAGAATCAACATTGTCAAGTCACATTTTAACAAAAACAATGAGATTCACACATGGTAGAATTTGAAATGAATTACACTGTCTAACAGAATTTGTGATGAAAATTCATTACACTGGTGCCTGTTTAAATGTCTTTGCCAAACAAGATACTGACTTTAGTCACCTCCATTCAACACTGAAAACACATAAACCTTTGTAAACACTTACCTTTAGTTGCCAGGTGGTGAAGTTGCTTCCAAGACAAGGGACCTTGAACAACTGTTCCATTGGGTTGTTCCCATGTTTTCCTACTTGTTGATTTCTGCAGGGCATCTTGCATCAGCTGGCGCAGACAGTTAAGTGCACGGACAGCCACAGGTTGTGGAACACTTGGCAGATAGCTACTCTCTGCAGCACCTTTGAAAAAAGTTTATGATCAACGGGGAGAACTGACCACATTCTCATTTACGAAGAAGAATGGAGAAAAGAAATGCAAACTAAATCTAGGTATTGTAATATTATTCTGGTGTTACCTACTGACCAAAGCAAAAGAGACAATAGGATGCAGATAAAAATTCTAGACTCAGAAGAATGATTTCATCTACTGACAAGCAACATGACAAAAGCAGAATCAAATTCCTTGAATCAGTTATATAAATTTTCAAGATGGGTGATGAATTTTATAAAAATATCAACAGTGTACCAACACTTTTAATGGTTGTTCAACACAGAAGGAGAGCACACCAACTTGGTTACATTTTCCTCCTCCCCTTTATAAGTACATGTAGATTTAGCATCAGTGCATGTATTAATAATTTACACCAGCAGTTTACCTTTGTTTTGTGACAAGACTCCAGAAACTTGCTTCACAGTCCCATGATGGCCCTTATACATAAGCTGATACTTCAGATTGGAACAAGAAAATGGTGACGAGCACTGGCTCACAATCTCTTCCAGCAGACTGAAGGGAACTTGTGAAGGAACAATTGCCGTTGTTGATCCTCGTCTGTTCACAATAAGTGATGCTGTGCATTCTTTCTTAGCTTCAAGTACAGGGTTAAGAACACCTTCTTTTTTAACCAGTTTTGTATTTTCTTCAGATGTTGCAAAAACATCTTCAGGAAACAATCCTGTGCCAGAAGTAAATTTCATTCCCTCTAGAGGCCCAAACCCACAGACACACCTCTCCAAGTCTTTAGATTTCACAGTAGACCCTTTCGTCTTAGTCCGTGTGCCCTCCATGGGCTTTGAACATGAACAGAGACTCACACTATCATAGCACTTGTCACTGAAGTAGTTCATGCAAGAGTCTGACAAAGTCAGAACCTTTGATAATGAATTAACTTCTGGAAGAGGTGATGGAAATAAAGGTTTCACAACAAAGCTGCTTCCATGAAAAGCCTTTGGAGTTTGTGACGGCATAGAGAACGAAGACACTGATGACGCTGGAGATGCTGGAGACATTGCTGCAGATGTCAAATGTTTGACATCACTGCTAACACTTGTGGGATGTGTGTAACCCACTGCTGGTGAAGGAGTGGCAACAGCAATGTCGCAGCTAAGTACATCAGGGCCGCTAAAAAATAAAGTGTAGAGCAAAAATTAATAGTCAATCATTTCTCCTTACAAATCACTGTCATTCCTAGAGTCACACCTGAGTGTAAAAGTAAACTTGCCAAAGAACGAAGTGAATTCCACAACAGTCATCTCTACAAGAATCTTATTATTCACTACAATACTTATTCGTACTTCAAGATTTTAAAGGAAACTTCATTAACTGCTTTCTTACTGACCTCTCCACCTTAGTGACTGACAAGGACCATGACTTCTGGGATGCCTGCTATGTGACAAGTAGAGAAATTATGTTAACATTCTACAGTTGTACAACCTGCACTTTACAAATCCCATGAGGTGGGCCCTAGCCAGGATACCACAGTAACCTTATTATTGCTAAGAAGACTGTTGTCCTTCTCTGTTGACATTGTTACAGCACATACTCTGATAACTTTCAGCAGGAATACTGAGTACTAAATTTTGTTACACCTACCTGCCAAGAAGGCGAGTACTGCATCACAGCGGGGAGGGCCTTGTAACTTGGTAGCTCCATGGCTTCAAATGAATAGGAAACTGGGAAATCTTGGTATTTAGGAATCTCAAACACAGGCCCAAGCTCCTACAAAATGGTACAAAACTAAAGTTAATGGTCTTGCCAGTGGAAAAGGCTGGGTAACGTGGTAAATAAGTAATGAATAAAAAAGGCAAAGCCCAAACTCAAAGTTACATCTCCAAATAACTAAAACAATAATCAAACATAGGATAAAAAGATAAATGTTATGCTCAGTTATAAAAAAAATTCTAAACCCAACGGGAGTCACACTCGTGACCTATTGACTGTAGTAATGAGCTAAGTCACTTACTAGGCTCATATGATATACATCCTGCTTGCTGTTAAGGTTGGCACACACATGGGGACTACTGACCTAGTCCCTGCAACAAGTCACACAAAGGGACTACTCACAGGGACTAGCAGCAGGGACAAGTCCTAAGTAATGTTTGCATGAGGGGACTGGTCACAGATACAGTCCAACTTGGTTTTTTTTGTTTTTGTTTTTTTTATTGGCAGTTTTATTGTTCAGTTACAGGGACTAGTCGCAATAGCAGTAAACATGAAGCACCAAGCGCAATTTAAAGGAAAAAGTTTCCCCAAATAGTCACAAATTTAAGCCAGTTTGAATTTGTGGGACAACTTGGAAGCACCAAATTTCAGCCTCCCATTAACAGATTTTTTGACAAAAATGGGTGGTTCACATGAAGGGACTGAGTGCCTGGGTTAACTCTTTCGCTGCAGACTTTTTCATGACCTTGTTGCTTGCCAGTGTGGACATTTTTCCCGCGAAATGTAAACAACCAAAGCAGCGAAAGCTGTTCACTTTAGCGCCGATTTAAATGTATGAGTCATTCGATAGACATAAAACTAAGTATTTCCCCACGTCAAACAACACTTTAGACTTCTAATAAAACTGAACTGACTTTATTCGGGTGAATAAAACGGCTTTTACAGGATGCAATTTATGGGTCACCATCAGTAAACATGATGCGATTGTCACGAGGCGAGAACACTCCTGAGAAAGAAGGAAAAAAACATACCTATGCTTTGAAACACTAGGTTTCACATACAGAAGGTTCCTACGACTCCTTTGGCGTACATGCTCGGTAAATAAACACAGAGAGTTTACAACATCCTTTCTCACTTGATGCAAGATGTGATCATAATGGCGTCGCTATCGCGCTGGTATTTGACCTATCAAAGATTCTTCGTCTAGAGAACAATAGGAAACTGTCTCCCTTCTGTCAATGAATGTCAGAAATAGTAACGCTAAAAGTTCAGGAGGGTATACAGAGCATCTTCAATGCAGTAATCCCCCTATAGATACTAATGCCGAAAGACTCTTTGGGATTGTTTACAATGTCGAGAAAACTCGACATCCACACTGGGAATTCCAAAACCGCGTGTCGAGAAAAGTCGTCATCCGCAGCGAAAGAGTTACGTTGCAAGGACTAGTCCTCTTGTGTGTGGCCAACCTTAAGGAACAATAATGTCAAAAACATCTTCATTTTCTTGTGTCCTTTAATTAAGAGAGCTGATAACAGCATTAAATTCAAGCCAGTGAGAATGTGCGGGACAAGTTGGAAGTACCAAATTTCAGCTCCCCAATAACAGATTTTTTGACAAAAATGAGTGGTTTGCAAGAAAGGTCTGAGTCCCTGGGATTAGTTGCAAGGACTAGTCCTCTTGTGTGTGGCCAACCTTAAGGAACAGTAATGTCAAAACATCTTCACTTTCTTGTGTCCTTTAGAGAACTGATAACAGCATTAAAAGTAGCATTATTGTTGGTTTAGAGTCTATCCATTACTGAAACTCACTGCTGTAACAAGACCTAGTGACCAACGGATAATAATCTAGTTTACCAGTACATACCACTGGACTATGTTGCTTGTCTTGTTCGGTGTCCATTCCAGTTAAGCTCATCAAATGATGTGACTCGGGTGAGAGCATTGCAGTGTGCACTGTAGTCTTAACACTTCCTGGACTGATGTAATCAGTCCCAACAGAACAAGGTGGAGAATGTGACACCGTCTCCAGAGAAGGAGGGGTGGGAAACATGCGTGCCAAATCCTGTTGGGCAACCACACCTGTGTTAGTGATGGTATGATGAGTATTGATGTTGGTGATACAATCAAATGGGTTAACTTGATGTGATACAAAGTCAATCTTCATAGACTTTGATTCATCATCCTCTCCATCACTCTCAAACAACTTATCGAGGTCATTTAGTGTAACTGCAAGGTCTTGCTCTGTCATGAGATTTGACGAACGAGGTGTTGGTTCATGTTCATCGTCGTCAGAGGAGAAACTAGGATGCAATCCTTTCTCACTCTTCTGTGGGCGTGGCTTAACCTCTTCCACCCCTTTAGTCAACCTCTCCTTTTCGTCCTGTTGTTGTTTCTTGCGTGAGCTTTGTCGTCGGTTTTTCACTCGCGAGGGAGGTTTGTTGCTATCTACTGATAGAAGCACTGATGGGCTATCAACAGCAGCACTGCTACTTCTCCGACGAAGTTTGTTCGAAGGCGCCCTTCCCTGTGTTGGTGACTTTATTGGTGGCTGAATCATTTCTATCTCTGTATCATCTGGTTGTGGCGTGAAAGGATCTGAAAGGGGTGTGGTTGCAGGGGAAGGTTGAGAGCTGTTCCTACGCCCCTTGGGTCGACCTCCTCCAGTACTGTCTGACCTAGACCTGCCTGTTGATGACTCTCTCCTTCTCTTGGCAGGTGAAAACAAGTTCTCAAGACCAGTATCCATGGAAGGCCTCTTGCCACTACAATTTGGAAACAAGAAAAATGATTAATGGACATTAAAAGAAACATCTGCATAATGGATTTCATCATGTGGAACAACATTTGCCTCAAAAGAAGGAAGGGTCCCCAGAATCATAAGGGCTGCAACTACAATGTCAACCGTGACAATGTTGAAAGACAACATCTCAGGGATGCCACCATCTATTTTTTGAATCACTTTGAAAAGCCAAGAAACACACCTGCGTCAATGAAAGCCTTAAGCTAATGGACCTGTTTTGCTGGAAATGGTAATTCATACCATTCAATTCACTTGATTGTCGAGCTGCGTCCTTGCTGTACTTTGCGAGGGCGATTAGCGAGACAGTTATTATTATTATTACTGTTATTATTATTATTATTATTATTATTCATAGACAAGTAAAAACGAACGATATAATATCCCGACGTTTCGGCGAAACGTCGGGATATTATATCGTTCGTTTTTACTTGTCTATGTATAACTAAATCATTGTTAATACGAATTATTATTATTATTATTATTATTATACTATTTATAAGCATCTTTAGCTTTGGATGGCCAGGATCAAACTGGGTGCCAACTTAAAAATGTCAGGCCAACATTTTCAAGTTCTTGACTTGTACCTTGCAGAAATTTGGTAAAGGTTGATGGTAGCTCGTTCTTTTCACTTGATGTTGTCCTTGTGGTAGTCTAGAAACAATTTGTGTATAAGCAAGGTGCTCAATTATAAATTTGTCACCTTTTGACCAAAAACAACACAACTCTGCGGTACCGCCCCCTTTAATACATGTAGTAGTAACCTACCTTTCCCACAATGGAAGTGCTGGTTCTAAAGGAGGTGACAGAATATCTGTTGATATTATAAGGTCACTGAGTGGTCTACAATCCAGAGGATCAGATGGTAAGACTGGAACACCAAAGTCACTCTCCCCTGGCAAGAGGTAGCAATTACTTTCTGCTTTATCCTTATTGTCAGAATCTTTGTTACTAATAAAATTTTCATCACAAGATTCCTCATTCTTAGCCAACACGACTGTCTGTCCACTGTCTGCAGTTTGTGAAGGCATTATTGAAGAGCTCAATTTCAAACGCGAGGCAGAAGGCTGCAGCACTTTTGCCTCTGATTTTATCACATGACTCTTACTCCCAGGGGCTCCTGTCGCATTTTGCAGAGGTGTTGGTGGACCTTGCAGCGAATACTTCTTTCCACTGTGATGAGCCAAAGCAACATCAGGATGCCTCTTCTGAGTGATGCTTGTTAGTAAATTTGCCGTCGGCAAGCCCTTTGTCATGGCTCCAACATGGCTTTTCACAGACTCTGACCTGTCCTTTTCCCTGCTTGGTCGATGGTGAAATGGCACCAGAGGCTTCTTCTTTTCTTTCTTTAACTTAGCTGTACTTTGTGTTTGTTGCGATGTTTGCTGTTGTTGCTGTGGCGAAGGTGCAAGATAATTTGGCGATGGTATTGGCCTTGTTATACCAAATGATGGCCGTACTTGGGTTGGTGCCTTAGGCCTATCGAGAAAACATACCAGAAACACAAGGAATCAACCTTTTTACTAGAAAACTCACTGCACGAGAATGTTGTTGTTGCTCCTGTTGTTGTTGTTGTTGTTGTTGTGTGTGTGTGTCTTTTTTTTTGGGGGGGGGGGACAAACTGGAAACTTAAACTCCTCTTCCATCAAGCTCTTCTGATCAGCATTTCTACGTTCACACCTGTAGTAATTGTAATTGGGCGTCCTGTGCAACCCCACCATTACCATTAAGGCAATCCCGATATTGCAATAAAGATGCTGGCTAGAAACGTGTTTTGTGTTTCTTCCCTGTAAGAATCCACTGCATCAATGACCTCTCTGGTATTCAGAATACAAGTAAGTAAAAATTGTTGTTCTCTAGCTCCCTTATTTAGAAATGGATAAAAATCCACCTCATCCTTAGATCTCTATTTGTACAAGTAGGCTCACAGGGACGAGGCAGGCAAAGTGAGTCTTACCTGCTGATGTTACTGCTTGATGTACAAGAACATGAAGTGCGCTTAAATGGCTCCTCGAAATCCCACTGGCCTATTGATGTTACATCACTTGAACTCTCTGTCTTTATGAATGATGGAGTTAACCTTGACAAGGAGCTCTGGGATGCACTTTTACTGAAATAAATTTAAAGTTACCATGTTTCATTTAAGCTTTCACCTAAAGACTCAGAAGTTGTAATCCCCTTGTACAGCATAATAAACCCATTACAAGAAACTACTGCTCAATTGCTTTCACCCATTAAAACCATTTAAATAAACGTCCAAACCACCTTATACAGACTACAAATAACACTTGTTGTTCAAATCACACTTAGTACACACTTAAGGAATTCATCCACATAACTCAAAAGGCTTGTAGTTAAAACAGCATTCCTTGACTCAGGACTCCAACAGTGAAGAAGTTAAGTAACGTCATAAGTTAAACTTACTTGACTGCAGGTTTGTTCACAGTGATCTCTTGCCAAACTTCTTGCACCAATGAGTGTGTCAATGTCTTCTTGTCACTCACAGCAGGCGATGTAATCTTGGGTGTCGGTGGCACATTCAAAGAACCTGTAACAACATCTGCAGTGTTGGGATCAAGAGGAGATGCTGGTGGGGTTAGTGATGTCGTACCACAGGAGGTCACTGGATCAGACCCGTCTGCAGATGGTTAAAGGTCAAGGGTTAGAAGGTTAAGGGTCAGAGTTAATCAACCAGGAACAGAAAAAATGAGGTTAAATGCATCATAGATAAATGATAATTAAGGTTAAATGTTACATGTTAATAATCAAAGCAAACAACCTACAAACCTATATACATGTACAACACCTATTAACAGTACATAACAGTAGACAACTCCCCAAAACCACTAGAAGGTTACTACAATTCTTGCCATTAGACCTTGGGCCACTTAACTGAGAAGTAAGAAAATTTAACCTCCACTGAAATTAGAAGCTTTCACAAGTTTCCTGACTATCTGTTGCCCCTCCCCACCTCCCCATACAATGTTGAAGGTCAGTAATCAATTTCAAAACCAGAACTTCAACATTGTTTAGGGGGGAGGGGGCAAGGCAAGAGTATTTTTCAAATGACGCCAACGGGACGTGATTTGCTCTGTCTCAAGACTAATGGCCAGGGTTGCAGTTCTGGTAATTGTACAGAGAAAAGGGCAAGCGAAAAATAAAACATCCACGAGGACCAATTTTTCTCCTTCCCATTGCCCTCCATCAGCTGCTCTCACTTTCTCCAAATCCCTCCCCCTGCAAAGTTTCCTCGGGAGCCTCTGCTGAGAAGAGGTGTGTGTTGACATGTTTTCTTAGTCAAGAAACTTACTGCACAGTATCTTTCTCTTATCTCACATATATAAATGGGTACGGATGAACCATTAAGAAAACCTAATGTACTTAAGTTACTTGCAGAAGTGGTAATTCTCTCAGTTAGGTTAAGCTTTGGCTTTGTGGCTATCGTGAAGGTTACTAAATGCAGGAAGGGAATTTATCTGAACGAACTAGGACGCAACACATTAAACAAGAACGACCAAGAATGTACCAGAAGGACACCAGAACAAAACGCAAGGGAATAGAATGGAATGGTACAAAATAGAATGGCTCATTTTGGTGTCATTCCAGTTCATTGCAGTACATCTCAGTGTTTAGCAACGCTCAGGTTACTGCAGGTACCCATTTATATACTTGGATGGAGAGAAGCACATAACAAAGCCTTTATGAATCACCAAACTTCCTTCAAGTCTAATGCACAAACCAAAAGACTATGCAATAATACAAAGAACATTTTTAATGGTCACAACAATACCTTTGATTGCATTGAGTCATGGCCATGTCATGACAAACAGTGCACTTAACCTAATTTGGTGTCAATCACAGCAGGTTTTGTCATCAAACATTTTAAGTTTGACAGGCATCATGTGACTTTTAGCACTTAAAAGTAAGTTGTTTATTACAGAGTTTGAGTAAAACTGTGCTTAACCATTGCTACAGCTGTAACTTAAATCCTTGTGGTGTAAATGTAATCCACTGGAAAAAACATTTGGTCAACAGTTATTGCCTAACACAGATCAAAAATTCAAATGTTTGATGATGAAACAACCCACTTTCATACCAAAATAGGGCAATATTTTCATGACGTAGAAAAACTTTGATGCAACCAACTACAGGAATCACTTGTAAAACTTACCAGTCTTCCCATTCTCTGTGTGCGGGACCACAACATACATGGATGGATACCACATCTGAGTGTCACCCACGACAACCATGACAGTGGCAGGAACAGCCTTGTCATGACATTGGCTTGCTGCCTCACTCCAATCAGTACTGAAGTCAAGGGGATAAAACTTCTTCCATTCTTCGATGAGTTTAACTGAAACAATCTCATCCAAGTGGCTTGTTTGACCAGTAAGAGATCCAGACAGGCCATACGGGCCTAAAAGAACTGAAAAAAAAATTACACTATCAAATCCAATGCCCACCCCTACATCTTATGAAGCACTTGGATAGACATCTGCCCCCCTCCCCCCCCCCCCCCCCCTCTGTCCAATGATACATGCACAATAACATTTAATTGAATTCTAGAAAAAATTACAAGTTTAAGTAATACCTGGAAGTCCTTCTTGCTTGGCAGCAGCAACTGCTACATCTTCAAGAGTAAGATGGCATACTCTTTGCTGTTGTTGGATTTCTACAGCAGTGCAAACAGAGCTCTCACCATGGACAAAGAAAGAAAAGGAGAAGGACAGGTGATCCCTAGAAAAATAAGGAGAGAAGTATTATGAGTTTGAGTTACATACATGTATTGGGAACTTTCCCTTACAAAAGATAATGTTTTGGCACCTCATGGCAGCCCCACCTGGAATTTGTATCTCCACTGCTTTCCCATGGTGTCGTAAACCACTTCCCCAGACGAACAAATCCTCTTGATAGCAAACACCTATAAAACACGTAGAGAAATTTAGCTTGAAACAAAAACCAAAAAATGTTTCAGGCAGTTTTCTCGTCTTCTTACGGTGAGTAAAGTTTAATCTGAGTTTAATCAAGGCAATATATCTTCTACCTTTCTAATAAATTATGTAAAGCCTTGAACAGTAATGACCGCGGCTCGTGAGGCAAACCATCTTCCCAGCAACCATGGCAAGATTCTGTTAAATGAAAATAAACAAGTAGAATAAATAAAATAAATAAATAGATAAATACCACGTTGTAACATACACAATCTCACTAATGCTACACTCACCCAACTGTGTGCGACAAAAGCACTACCAGAAACGATTTTGGGAAAGAACGTCAACGTGAA
The DNA here is from genome assembly GCA_964017195.1 of Siderastrea radians. Taxonomy (NCBI): domain Eukaryota; kingdom Metazoa; phylum Cnidaria; class Anthozoa; order Scleractinia; family Rhizangiidae; genus Siderastrea; species Siderastrea radians. Next base: position 6,045,062 of record OZ024897.1, on the reverse strand, counting down.
AATTGTATACTGGATACACTAATAAATCTGTCATTGTACTTGTGAATACTACAGTTGCAGTGGTCAAATACAGTTGGTGCTGAAAATCATTACCAATGCTGTGTTCACTGAGCATTATTTTCAGTGCCTGCAGTGGCCAAAATGGGAACGAGGCTTACACAGTGTTCCAAAGAAACCGGGAAAGAAAATTTCATAACTTTTGCATGACTTTTACTCCAATTCCATGAACTCACAGTTGACAAGAGGACTGGTGAAAACAATGAGTGAAATGCCCCACTGGCTAGACGTTTTGATGCTTAACACGAAGCTTCCTAAATTTCTATACTTGTCAACCATCAGCTAAAAACAATATTGGGAAGATTCTGACCCAAACAATATTTCTAATTTCCATGACCTTTCTAGGACTGAAATGTAAATTTCAAATTCTATGACCTTTCTGTGACCATGTGAACCCTGTAACAGTAGACTACCTAAGTATAAAATGTTGTTAACCCTTTAAGCCCTGATATAAAAATGCATATTCTCCTTACTGTTCTCCATACATTTCTTATGGAACTTGTAAGGAGAATTTGTCTAAATATCAAGACATCTCATCCTTAGAAATCACTACCTTTATTCTCATCACTTGAACGTTTGAACAAGTAGTGATAATGTAAAGAGAAATTTCATTTCTGTCACTGTTAGGGCTTAAAGGATTAAGGAGGATTTCAAAACTCACTCTTTACACTTAGACACAGGTAAAGATATTGCAAATACATAGTTCAAGTGTTAACCCTTTAAGCCCCAATAGTGACAAACATCTAATATCTCCATACAGCATCAATACTTGATCAAACATACAGTAAAGGAGAAACAAAAGGCTGATCACCAACTATAAAATGTCTTCATGTTTATGTAAATTCTCCTAATAAGTACTATAAGAAATACTATGATTTTCAGTTGAGTAAGGTATGAGAGAAGTTTGGTCACAAAGTTTTAACGCTCAAATTACCATGGTGTCAAGGGCAACTTGCTCCGAGACTGCATGAATCGCTTTGTTGTATGACGTGACGTGATCGCTTCATGCAGTCTCCCTTCGAAACGAAGCAAGGTGCCCTTGACAACATGGTAATTTCAACATTAAACTATGTGACCAAACCCTTCTCGCACCTTACTCAACTGAAAATTGTAGTATATGGAAAAGAGTGAGAACATGTGTTGATACTGAGGCTTAAAGGGTTAAAAAGCAAAATGAATGTGAAGTACCTTTTAGTTCTGCAGAAACAATCCCCTGTAAATTAGGATCATCACCAAACCAGAACACCCACAGCTCCTTTGCACTGTTGATACTGCTAGGATCACTGCTTGATTGACAGCCCGTCGATGGACTCCTCTGCCACGCACAAAGGATGTCATGACTGAGGGCAGACGAGAATGACTTCAACACAGGATCCTCCGCAGGGATGGCTCCGCATCCTAGGTTGAAAACATACTTCCTCCACTTCAAGCCACATAAATCAGTCTGTTGAAAAAACAGAATGTTACTTTGAAGAAACAAGCAAGGTGTACTATGCTCAAATCAATGATAAGCTGCAAGGGGAACAGGGAAGGGGAAAAAGAGAGGCTGGGCAGACCTGGGATACTTGGTCGATTTTCCCATCCCCACCCTCAGAGTTTTGACTGTCCAATTTACAAAATTTTAGTGTTTGAAAGGGAAATATGACAAGAATTTGGCTTGATTGGATTGGTATTTCCAGCCCCAGGGTGGATCATTGGAAAACTTCCCTTATAAAAGTGGTCTTTTTTATTTTATTTTATTTCCCGTGTGTATATTCTTTAAATACTAATTTTGTTGTTCCTTTTTTTTGGAAATTAAGTATGGTAATAAATTTATGCTGTGTACGTAAAATCAATTGTAATTCACATGTATACCTTCTAATATCTTGTAAAACGCTTCTGTTATACGTACTTTGTATAGGTAACTGTTACTTTTTCATGTAATTACTAATACTAATAAAACATTAATGAAAAAATAATTATAAAAAAAAATCAAATGCTCCAATTCTCCTTAGCCTCTCCCCTGCCCCCAACCCATGCTTAACCCTTTCACACCTGGAGTCAGTTATGGAAACATTATGGTGATTCTAACTTCTGAGTCTGTGGACGAAATTATACAGTGTTACCATTCAAATGAAACCTCATTAGCAGTACTTTCACATGGCACTATTTATATTTAAGTATTTTACAAAATGAAATTTGTGATTTGTCTTGAATTTTGATTCTAGGCACTCTTGGGAGTGACAGTGACATACAATGTATGGTACAACAGTCACTTTGTCAAATGGGCAGGAAGCCACAAAGAAAAGTCTGAGTCATCAATGGGAGTTACACCGACGACCTTATGCACAATAGTGGGGTGCTCTTATAATTTACTATGCATACTGCTTGGATCAGAAAAGGTGAATGCATCTAATGTAATGATGAGAGAAAATTCATGTACTGTTTATAAACTGAGTACAATCTCTAGTTTTAAAACTAAGGTTTTTAAGTATTTCTTGGAATTAGATAGAAAGTAACATGTTTGCACTGTTAAAAAGCCTTTTTCTGTTCTTTTCTTTGCATCTCTGTATTCTTGTACATAACATAGTTATATATTGTATTAGGTTACCTCGATTTTATAGTTAATATTGATGTGTATGTGTACGATTTTCTATGTATAATCAACTTTAACATGTTTGAATAATAATAATAATAATAATAATAATAATAATGGTTTAATAACACTCCAAAAATTAATTGGCTCTTCTATGTTACATAAATATCTAAATAATTATAATATATACATTACTATTACTATAATATAGAAGCTACTAAGATAAATTAATATGTAGAAAAAACCATTACAGCATCGTATTGAAAAAAAAAAAAAAACTATTGTTCAGTCAGTCTATGTACAGCATTCGAAACATAGTGTGCTTTAGACAAGCGGCGAAATTCATGATTGTCCTTGCTAGATCTAACTGTGGATGGCAAAGTGTTAAAAACCCTTGAAGCATGGTATTTAAAGGTGCCGGGGACCTTTTACATGTTTTATACTTTTGTTATTTTATATGTATTTTGATTATTTATATTGCTGATCACTGGTTTATACCAGCTGTTCCTCTGTGTTCAGCTGATTGGTTTTTTATCAGGATAAATGAAGACATTATTATTATTATTATTATTATTATTATTATTATTATTATTATATTAATTACAATAAATTACAATGGAATACAAAAATAAATAATAATTAAAAGGCTACACTAGCCCGCAAATAGCTACTGCTAATCTGGTCGGGTAGTGTTTAATAAATAAATACGAATGAAGTACACGAAATTAATATAATAAAATAGAATGGATATATAAATAGAATAAATGAGAAACAAATACATTGTAAATAAAGATGTACAGTTGAAACAAATAAGCTTATATTACATTAAACAGTTACTTAGCAAAGACTGATTTTCTGTAGACAATTTTTGAAGGAGGTTTTCTTTTTTTTATTTTTCCTACTAAGGTCTGCAAGCAGAAAACTAGCAGTTATTGAAAATTCCCCTATCCATGACCATGATACAGGCAATATAGTGTGCACTACACGAAACTATCACAGTGCTCTAACTGCATTATTATTAGGAGGTCAAATTAGTTACAAGTTAAAATAAACAAGACAGTGATATCTACAATGTATCCAGCCTTATTTGTATTATGTCTGAGAAACTATGTACTATGTAACAATAAAATTATACTAAAACAAAAGCCAAGCAGTTTGCCAATGACTGCCCCACTTTCATGTTTACAAATACACAAGGTTTGCCTCAACCAATATTGTTGTCAAGAAAACACAACATAGATTACCTACATTTTTGAGAAACCATGAGTGACACAATTTTCACCCATTACTTTCTGAGACATTTAATGCTACTGTATAGTGTAACATACTACTGACACAGACATTTTCCTATAACCTTATCCATTTCATGTCAAAAAGGCAACATTTATTTTTAGTTAAACTTTGATCTAAAGCCGGTAACAGAGGTCAGCTAATTGTACATTTTTGGCTAATTCAGAGACTGCAGCAGTATGACAGCCTAACACTTGTGCAATATCAAATAAAATATTTAACGATAAAAGATAAATGAACAAATCGCAACAGAAGTGGTCATTTCAGTTAATAAAAAAAAACACAGCTAAGTGTACCAATGACTGAAGCAATATGGAGGTTGAATCATGTGTGGATTTTATAAATGGTTGGGAGGGAAGTTTCTAGCCTTCAAAGGAAACATCTGGCAAACACACCTTAGTTGTAAAACCCCAAACATACACAATACACAAATGTAGATAATTTTGGCCAAAAGAATGGCCAATATACAAGTGTCAGAAATATTTTTACCACATATGGATGAGATACTCCTTGCCTAAAAGGAGTTTATTTATGTCAAGAATGCTATTTAAGGCAATTCTACAAAAAATGCCACAACACATCCATGGCCAACTTGAGCAAAATTGACCACCACAGAAATGTACTGCAGCTTCCACTCAAATGGTTAAACACTGGGATATCATTTGAAGGGCCCGGTGGAAAAAGGGCGTAAGTGGTGATTTGAGGTTAAAATCGAAATTGCTTTAGCTGAACATTGGCACACAGGCTGGTTTTCATGTGAGGAACGCTGTTGCGCACTTATTTCTTGACCTGAGATCTAAAATTTGAAGAATTAGCGTATAACTTTTGCGTGAAAAGTTTTGTTGAACTAAACTCGCTCAAGTGATGCGTGAAAGATTTCTTTTGTTCAGGAATTCAACCTGGAATTTGCGGTCCTGTTGTTTTCTTTGTGTCAGTTTTAAGCAAAAGTAATAAGCTAATTCTTCAAATTGAAGCTCTCGGGTCAGGAAATAACTGCACAACAATGTTCCTTACAGGAAAACCAGCCTGTGTGCCAACATTCAGCTAAATAGCAGCAATTAAGATTTTCAACCTGCAATCATCACTTATGCCCTTTTTCCACCGGGCCCTTCATTTACAGACTCAAAAGTTAAAACCATGCACCATGTACATGTACAGCATAATAAAGAGCACCACAGGAAAGTACTTTTCAGTAGCTTTCATTTGAATGGTCATACTTTAGGATTTCATCCACAGACTCAAAAGCCAGAACCCCCATGTAAAGCATAATAAACAGCACCACAGCAAAATACTGCACAGTGGTCATAAATTTTGTTTTCATCTGCTGACTGTCACAAATCACCCTTAGCTACAAAACAACACACTTGCTAGTATCTTGTCATTTTTTTCAGTTTAAAAGGTTTTGCACCTGTTTGGGGGACATTTAACAACCAGTTACCAATTTTGCTATCTTGCTCATAACGTTCACAACAATACAGACCAAAAACTTAATTTAACAGGCTCCACAAAGTTTGAAGTCATCATTAGTTATCAATGAAGTTTAAAGCACCAAGATGTGCAATTAAAACAGCAATTAAGGCTTAGAAATAAGTGAGATAAAAAATGAAAATTTATCATGCAGCTCAAAAGTCAATTATTTATGCTTAAGCGTAGTTCAATTGCTGAATGTAAAAGCACTTTTATGGATCATTTGAATACTATTGTGCAATATCAGTTGTGCAGTCAGATCTTTGGCTTTTAAGATACCGCGTGGCACTAAATTTTTGCTGGTTCTAATTTTTGCGATTTTCGCGGGTTTTTTCGCAATCCGCAAAAATAAGTTCCCACAAAATAAAATTACCGCAAAATTTTTTTACACAAAAATTTACTCCACTGTAGAAATTATATACAAAAATACTGGTTTCAAGGAGAAAATGTTATAGATAACTTGGTGGATAATACATCAAGCGGTACCCTAGTTATTGTCGATCCATTGTTGGTAGTGTAATAGAGTGACATCAATAATATTGATCTGTCTTAAATTCCCATGTTGTTTTATCTGTATTTCGATTGCATGTACGTTGTTAGTTCCATTTGAACGAGACTTTCAGAAAATTGCAAAAATTAATTCCCAGCAAGAAAAACCAGTCTCTTCCAATCGCAAGAATTAGTTCCCGCAAAACACAAAAAATCGCCAATGCACAAAATTAAACTCCCACAAAAATTTAATGCCACACGGTATATTGCTAACTTAAACATTTTTTTTTTCTATTTTTTATTAACTGGACACAAACAATCACATACATGTAAGTGATTATCAAAGGAGGTCCAATGGAAAGGACACAAAATCCCATACAAAGCACCCAACCAAGAAAAAACAAACAAAGCAGACTGTGGTTAAACACTAGATATTATTATAGATAAAGGCTTTAAAAATTGATGACAAAATTAAATAATTAATTACGGTGACAAGGTCAGACACAAACAATAGACCCAGGAACACAACTAAAAAATCTACATAAAACAAATTCAGGGAAAACTTTTATTCAGCCAGAACTGAGAGAACAACAAGGAATGGAGAGCTTACAAACAGTTACAAATGGCCATAAAACAGCTCTGAGGAAAATTCATGGTTACCTCATAATTCACAAAAATTAAAGTACACCTAACCCCAAAATATTTTTTTGCTAAAATAACTCTTTGCACCTGTTTGAAAAGCATTGTGCCTTTTTTTATGAAATCCCCTTCAGTCTTGACTTTTTAGAGGCTGTAAAAGTTACGAAATCTAGCCATCATCTGTTACACGACCAAGCTAGTGAGGGGCATGGGTATATTCCTGACTTGACATCACAAACTGATTTTCATCTCCTTAAGTCTTTGTAAACATGCATGTAAAGCAGTTTGTGACGTCAAATCAGGAATAGACCCATGCCCCTTCTGACTCTGTCATGCAACAAATGATGCTTAGTTTTTCGTAAGTTTTGAAGCCCATAAAAAAGTCAAAAACTGCAAATAAAGGCGAAATGTTTTTAAAATAGGTGCAAAGTTTAAAATTAGCATAAAAAATATTTTGGGGTTAGGTGCACTTAAAGCTTCAAATCCTGATTACATTTGTGTATCTAAAGTTCTTGCATTATAAAGGCATAAAAGCACTCTGGACTTGAGCAAAATAACACATTGACGCCCCTTACCTACATCACATTCATATAAGCCGATGGATTGTGTCTCACGTAAAAAGTCCAAGACATTGTTGCTCTATGACCTCTGAGCAAAACAATGGCATACAGCTTCCTATTTGTTTCCATTGATTGTTTGATGTTCCTTCATTTTTTAATGTAAATTAGTGCAAATGTATGCATTACCAAAAAGAACATAAATTTGTAACAACTTCATGCAAATTTATGACACAAATTTTGCGACCTATTATCTACGTCTGAACACAGCAACAAATGCAGCAAGATGGCAATAATTGCTATGATGTAAAGGTCTGATGTACATGTATCTGCATATCCTCATAAACAAGAAAAATCATTCCTATATCACCTATGATTATTTTTTGGCATAAATATGAACTGATATTTTTGCACAGACACAACTGACAACAGTTTGACAACGGGATGTAAACTGTCTGAACACAGCAACAAATATGTAGGCAAGAGTTAAAACCTGTTAATAATAGATCAGTTATGGCTAGACATGTTTGCTTCTGTGAGGTCCATGAAAGTAATCTCGTTTAGTCTACAAGTAATTGCTAATCCTTTTACCAGCAACAGTAAAATCCTCCATTGAAATACACCAGCAAACAAAACAGTAAACTTGACAGAATTAAAAGATTTGATGCCAAACTTTTACTTTCAACATTGCACATGTAAGACAACCACAAGGCAAATCTAACATTACAACAAAATGCACCCACAAATAAAAGAAGCAAACAGCACCACAGTAAAGTACTGTTGAACAGCTTTCAATTGAATGGTCACCACTAAAGTTGTATTTCATCCACTGTCTCAAAGGAATATCTGTATTGTCTACCAAAATAAACAGCCCCAGAGCAAAGTACTGCTCAGTTGCTTTCATTTGAATAATCACACAATGATTTCATACTCAGAATCAAAACTTTGAACCACCTTGTGTGGTATGATATCAGCACCACCGGAAAGTACTGCTTAGTAGCCTTCACTTGAACACTCATGCATTTTGATTTCATCCACATTATACTGTAGAGCACAATGAATGGTGCAGCAGATATTTATTCTTGTAACTTATTAGTGAGTACATGTAATTGGCAGTTTGCTTCTGGGTAGGAATGATTAAAATAAATTTAATTATTGTTGCTGTAAGACCTTCCAAATCCATAATAACAGCTGGCTAGTAATCAAGCTAATGAAACAAGGAACATAAGGTAAATTAAAACTAGACACCAAGAGCAAAAAAAATTACACATATATAACTTGTGAGGTAGTAGGGGTAGAGAGGTCAATTTAGAGTGATTTTACATGTTAATGCAGCATTTCACAGAGAATTAATACAAACAGAGTTTAAATAAGGTGCCCACTGATGGCGGATTAGTGACCTTCAGTTCAGACTATGAGTACAAGACTGAGTATGAGTACAACTTTTTAATTCCTGTTTGCATTCTTAGATTATCATGCATCGCACCAATCTCATTCCTAGAGCTTCATTCTCTACTGGTCAACAACATGTAGAAGCAAGGGCTCTGAGAACGTAGCTGTTTCGAAATTTGAAGGTCGCACTCTAGCTCATACTTGTAGTGTGATCTGAAGGATGCTATTGTCACTTCTGAGAGTACAGTGTAGTTGGTCAGTATGAATCCCCCCTCTACCTCTCCTATCGATGCCTGCCACACAGGCTAAACCCAGAGAGATTCAACCACATGTTGAAACCACGGCAACAGGAAAATGGTGAAGAACTGACACACAGGTGCTCCAAAGAAACTATGTAACTAGTATATTGTCACAGCTGTATGAGTTAAAAGTTCATGGCATGGTCTTTGCTATGCTTGTTTAGTGCAGTTACACTTATCATATCGAAGGCAAATGGACCAATCAGAAACTGACATGCTCAAAGCATATATTTAGGAATTAAACATTATGATAACTGTGAACCAAAATGTGGACAAATGCTTAATATTAAATGTGAAAATAATAAACCAACCAGTTCAGAATCTTCAAAATCAAAACATACAAATTAAAAAAAATAAATCCTTTAGTCATGTGTTGCCAATATGAATTGAAAATGCTGATATCATGTGACCGACTTGTGAATAATACAGTAAATAACCGCTTAATAATAAACTTGAAAGGAAACAATAAACATTTTACTGCAGCAAACAATGTCAAGAATTGAGTTCTAAATGCTAAAAGCATACGATATAGCAGGCCATTATCATCTCAGACACTCAAAAGAGAAACACATTTAAAACTGCTTAAGACAGTAATACTTCCATATCAGGGAGAAGGGGATGCCATTGAAGACAGCATCAGGATAGCAAGATCATACCAAATCATATCAATAGCCACTGATTATATACATAAGCATTTTGGTAACAAAGTTACACTTCTGCAAACAAAAGCACAGTAAACAACACAAAGCACAAAGTTAGGTACTAATACCCATTGCAAAATTTCTCAAAGTACTGTTCATGCTTCCTTAAATGAATAGATCTATTATGATGTTCCTAACTTAAGTACCCTAAATTACATTGAGCCACATAACTCATTTCTGAATTGAGAATAACATTCGTAAACGACAATTTGACTTATCAGAAAAAGCTATTCACTTGTAGTATATTGCATCAAAAGCATAAAAAGGAAACAATGAAAATATTTCTATTTTTCAAAGTGGTTATATTTGCTCAACTAAAATTGTTAACAAAGCTAGACTGTTAACAAAATAATTTGATAATAAAACCATGGATTGTTTTTTATGACATTCCTTTTTCTACATGCCCTTTATCACATTAAATGGTTGGAGAAATAAAACTAGTAAACAGGAAGAGGTAAATATATTTAACACATGGTTGGGATTTTGTTAATTTGAGCAGGAAATTAAGATCTTTGAGACTGAAGGAAAGAAAATACCACTGTCAAAACTTTGTTCATGATGAGATATAATTATTTTGAGCAAGATTTGCCATGGTGAGCTTTGTACACTCACACACAGTTCTTGTGACATATAACAGAGCATGGTCAATCTGACCTTTTCTAAAGCTTCTTCGTCAACAAAAACTTTCCGTTGTAAACTGTTATAACATTACGTGCATTTAAGGTTTAATACCATAAGCAGCATGACTTCGACCTAAGCTTAATGTAAGCTCTTTAATTGGTGCATGGTTTAGCAGATAATATCAAATGTTCAACTGCAAATATTTAAATCTAGTCAGCTGTTTATCTCATCACAAAAATACACCAGTTGCCTTTTTGGAAGCAGGTATTAGTAAAATTATGGCAAGGGTCAAAAATTAATGTAAGCTTGCCCTGTTTGATTAAAAACTCAACCAAACTTGTGAACAACAAAGTGCGTGACCCAAAAGTCCTCTAGACAGGAAGGCTAAATTAGGAAATCTGAAATGCGTACATGCACCCACTCACTGAACCTTTCAAGCGTCATATTTAAATACTCAAGTATGATATACACACCACAAATGGTCATGCTTAACCTAAGAAAAACATTTACTTAACATACACTGTGAGATACACACATGTACCAAACACAATTAGGTTTCTTCTTTGAAGAAACATCCTTTTGGAAACAATATGATCCACTATGACTACTTAAAATATGCGTTAATATTGGAATTAGAATGCAAACAGGCTCTCTGGACTCTTAACTAAATCAATCAAGTACAATATTTTTGCTCACTAGCACAGATCATTGTGCCCAAAAGTTCTCCTTAGGATATGTAAATACTATACTACAACTTAAAAGCTTTAAATGGAAATTTTTGACCAGATATCAAGATTTTGTTGTTTTTTCTTCTTGAACAGAACAACCCTTTAACCTTAATACCCCCACGTTTGCTCTCAAAGTTGATTTTTTTCTAAAAATGGCAAAATCCGTTTTCAAAAACAATGGCAAATGAAAGATCTGCTCACAAATTTCACTTGGATGGTCATACTTAGGGTTTCATGGATCCACATACTCAAAAGCTTTAACCACGTTACACGAATCAAGGTTAAAATTCCTGATAACAATCTGGAATGCATAACAAGATCACAAAATTTCTGCACAGGTGAACCGTATAAATGATTGTTCTACTAAATGGCCTGATCTGACTAATCTTTCCCAAGAAAATTCAAGAAAAACATTTACTATGATGAAACACAAAGAGCGTGATCACAGTGAAACTCACTGACATGGGACACCAACCATTCTCTGAGGACTATTTACAATATTAAATAGAATGTTAAAGAAGAAATCAAAACATATCAAAGCCTCAAACTTCTTTTGACCACAATACATGCAAAATTCCTAATAACTAACAACATGTTTTGTTAAGAATGTGATGAGAAAAAGTAACAGTTAAATATTACAATCCACAAAGAATGGTTTTAGGCACTGTGTATAAAACAAGCATTTCATCTCATTAAAAAATGAAATTTCTATAAAAGAAAATGAAATGATCGTGCTTGATTTTTTTAAAAATATACCTTGGGAAAATGGAAAGTTTGATTAAGGTGACAAATTTAAAAGATTAACTAACATGCTATCTTGAACCTGTGTTAATGCTCAAATATTACACCTTAACATGGTTCAGGAATCTTTTTGTCCTAAATACAATCACATACCAACAAAGGAAGCCCTGATGATCCCGAAAATAGCATCAAAAAGTCTCAGAACACTTTGAACAAATAGATTTAAATCCAGACTGTAAATGCAAAACAAACCTTTGGGTTCAGGGGTTACAACTATAATTTGCTATCACTTGACAAGCTTTTCGTGTCAATGGCGTAGGTTTCTCACATACAATGTTCATTGCACTTGAAAATTGACATCCGAAATCGAACAACCTTCGTGACGAAGAAAGTCACCTGAAAAATACGTTCCTTCGAGACATAATAAAAAGAGTAAAATTTCCGGCAACACTGCGCCTTTGTAGTTACACATAATTGTCATTCTATAGTACACCTTGCATGAAAATTAATTAACGCACCTGAGGAAAAACCGTGATAAATGTTTCATCCTTCCAAAAAGCGCTGGGTGAAAACACGCCAATAATCAAATTGCAAGTGTCACCGAAACAGTTGCTTTGCTTATACGAACATTTACCCAGGGGTAAACAAGTAAAGATCAATTCTTTCTCAATAAAAACGCAGTCACCTGATTAATTATTCAGACTGTCGTTTCTCTCGCTGGAGAGTTAGACAGTTCCAAATTTGACACGGCGCGGACAACTTCGCTCAAACGCAAGCCATAAATATGTTACTACCAAAAACAAATGACACTCGTGGTTAATTTTAACCTCGTTGAAATCGTAGATACTACGATACTTATCACCATGGTGTAGTAAAAATCAATCCTCTGACACAATTACTGGCCGTGCGACGAAATTAAATACAATACTTAAAATCGGCCCTTATACCGGAAAATATTGCCCCGCGCAGTGGTCTTGGTTTGCAGGTAAAACACATACGCATTGAATATTTCGGTTAGGAAACAAGAGAATCCGACAATACAGCGATAGAAATGGCATTAAAACTAAATCGCACTTTTTAAGCTTCGAGCAAACTACATCCACATTAGAGTTTTATTTACGACTCGGGAAAATAATCCGGACAAACATGCACGTATTATCGTGAAAAATGTCAGTTGAGTAGACGAGTGGACGGCAAGATTACCTCTTGTCTCGTTTTGTAAACGCACATCGCCGCGATTCCTTTAACAGGAAAGATTCCCCTTTGAAGGCAAACAAAAGGAATCCCTGAATGATTCGTGTAAACGAATGCAAAGAGCTAAAGCATGTTGTTTGTAAAATCATGTCCTGTTAGCCTTCAAACCCACTACGACCGAAGTAATTCACGTCCGAATGGACTTCACGTACGGCTTCATAACAGTTTGCCAGCTTTGAAAATATGCACACAATTTGCTTCAAGCCATGCAGGACTCATAATTTCCAATGCAACGCTCACAAGCTAGGGAATTCATCGTACTGGAGGCAATTAAGGAGAATATTTAGAATGAATTAATTTCACCGTTTGTTAAATAGAGGACATGTCCATTACGACATGCAACTAACTCTACAATACGCCCGCGAGTTGGTTTTGTTCCGTTAAGTTAACCTCAGATTTCTAGTCCTAGATCATCTATTTGCACTAAAGTAACGAGGCATTCTCCTAATAATTGGTAAATAAATATTCACAGGCTTCCAGAGCGAGTTACAACCTTACAACATGTGACAGGCAGACATAGAACCCTCATAAATCGAAGGAAGAAATACAACTTACCAGTGCAAACACATTCGAACAGCATTCGTCCAAGTCTGAGCCATGAAGCATGGGATTCGAAGCGGTCATGCTAGGAGCATGACTTCCTAAACATCGGACCTAAATAAACGAGCAAAACTCTAGGAAAAGCGAGCCGCTAATCGTTTTTCGTTCAAAGGAAATCGGAAAATAAGATGGCAGCAAGTGACGTTGCCGAGGCGGGCATAAACCGTGTGCTGATTGGCTGGCTCGCGTCATGTGACCCAATAGGCACGGGTCAAGCTCTATGACTTGATGCTCTTCCGAAGTGCCTTTATAAGAAGTGGAGAATACACAGTTTATATAGGAAAAGATAATTTTTGATTTATCTCACCAAAAATACACTTATCACTTAAACATTGAGCAGAATTTTCTAACAGTCTGCTCCATTTGAAGATAATTTTACGGCACTTATATTTTATCCCATTTTATTGCCGCAATTTGGGAGCAAAGTCTTCGTGACTAAAATCTCGATAAACCACAGGATGTCTGTTCCAAAAAGATAATCTTGCTGAGAATCGTGAATTGTAAACAAAACATAAGTTACGGTAAAGCGAAGAACAAAAATGGAAATTTTTGAAATTAACAGTTTGTTTTCAAAAGGCAAATTGATTAGCTTCAAAAGATGATATTTTGGTTCTCAATTTAGACTGCCATCGGGGCATTTTAGAGAAAAAAAAATTCGGACACCGTTGCACAATTCATCAAATTCTAATATTGCGAGATTTTGAGTGTCAAGCTGAGAAGCATCATAATATTAAAAAGCACACTTTTTCAACCAGCATTATCCAGCGCTAAATTAAATGTTAACAGATAAAATTCACAATATTTAGAAGATACAAATGTAAATGAGTTTTACTTGATTTTTGCTCTAATATCACTAATAAAGTTAAGAAATATTTAAATCAGTTTATTTGAAATTTTAGAAAAACAAAACTAGAAGTTATCGCATGAAACTAAGCACGCCTAGATTTTTAATCTTAGACAATTATCTTCGAAGCTTGCAATAACCGACTGAGCGAAGCTTTGTAAAACAATACCAAAACCCAATTATTATTTGCTTCCGTGCATAATTGTAGTTTATGCGTGGAGCTAAAAATTACCAGAAACCTTCACAAAGTGTAGAAATGTCAAATTCAGGAGAAAAAACTATTTGATTCTTTTTATAAAGTGATTTATTAATAAAACACAGTTCTATTCGTTTTCGTCTGAAATTGGCATTATCGGAAAATAAATAAGTACGCGATGGAACACTTCTTTTTATTGCTTTTCTTTCCTTTTCTTTCATAGTTGGAAAATACTAGATCGCAAAATTGTTTTTTACCATTGTCGCCCAGATCAACCGATGCAGCTAATAACGATCAACAAAAATGTAAACATAAAAGTTCACAGAACGCGACCATTTATTGCGGTGTTTTCGCTAAAACGAGGTCATATCAATTATAGGTTGCCGCGCGAGCCACGCGTTTTACATCCAGAGAAAAGCGTTCATTATTTGCTCGGAAAACGCCGATTTGAAGCGGTTTTTATCTCCGAGCAAAGGACATTGAAGTTTTGCTACTGTGTTATCAGGTGTTGAGCTAAAAACAGCTTTGTTTGAGCAAACAAACGCAATCAAGTTATGTTTTGACAGCTCGACGCGCGAAACAATGTATTGACCGCAAAGCAGTCAACTCTAAGACAATGAGAGGAGAATTATTTTAAATACTGGTAAGACATGTTTTCGAATTAGCTGTGCTGGTTACATCACCGAGAAAGATCCATTTTTTAAATAGTAAGAGGGGAAATATGATATCAAACGGGGATCTATGGTAATTTTGCAGCATGCATGGTGTTTAAACAATAGTCCTAATGACAATTGTGACAATTTTGACTCACTTGTAATAAACAGAGACAAAATGACTGGAAGACTTTGAAAGGCAGTATTAAATCACCTAACAGACGTACCAATAACTGACTAGTATTGACTAATACTGTATAATTTTACTTTACATTATTATTTTAAAGTGTGCACTTTTTTATATCGTCAGAAGGTACATACCACTCTCTTGTACATACTAAACATTTAGATACAAGCTACAAAATTTAGTTATTATTATTATTATTATTATTATTATTATTATTATTATTATTATTATTTTGTCTACAATAACTGTATATATAAGCAGGTTCACGGTTGTGCTATGGGCAGCCCTGTTAGCCCTATTGTTGCTAATCTTTGCATGGAGGTGGTTAAAGAATTAGCCATCAATACCTCTACAGTTACACCAAGGATTTGGAAAAGATATGTTGACGATAGCTTCGTCATCATTAAGAAAGACGCTGTCTCCTCCTTTCATGACACTTTAAATTCCATTGACCCAAAAATCGCTTTTACTATCGAAGAAGAAAACAATGGCCAAATCTCTTTCTTGGACACCCTGGTTTCCAGGAAAAATGGTGTTACTGTCATCGACGTTTACCGGAAACCGACACATACTGATAGATATCTGGATTATTCTTCTCATCATGAAATTAAACATAAAGTCAGCGCGGCCTCGACCCTCCTATTCCGTGCAGCCAACCTACCTAGCACTTGTGAAGGTAAAGCACGCGAGACTAGTCACGTTACGGAAGCTTTGAAAGCCAATGGCTACCCACCAACGGTTATTTCCAACATTTTAAAAAAGAAGTCAGCCCCGACAACTCCTCCTCCGGAAGAATTAGTGTCCATGTTCTTCAAATGGGCCGATCCATCTGACACATCCCTGGGTTTCGCATGTCTTCCCTATATCCGCGGATTGACTGAACCTCTCACCAGATTACTTCGTAAAAATTACATCCGTGTTGTAAGCAAACCAGCTAAAACCCTGCAACAAGAATTCCCTTCTCCTAAGTTTAGGCAGCCCCTGGATGTACAATGCAACGTTGTTTACAAAATCCCGTGCGCTGATTGCTGTTGGAGTTACGTAGGAGAAACTGGCAGATGTTTTAAAACCCGAAGAAAGGAACATCAACGAAATCTTAAAAATTATACTAGAGGCTCGAACATTGCCAACCATGCTTGGCAAAACAATCATTCAATTGATTTTGATGGCGCTACCGTGATAGACAAAGGCAATTACCGTATTCGAAGAACACTAGAATCCTGGCATACTGCCAAAACTGTCGGCGCAGACAATAATTCCAAACCGCTACCAAGACAATACTCTATCTTATTGTAATTCTTATTTTGTCCGTTTTTGTCCATTTTTAGCTTTTTTACACTTCTATTATATTCTTGTGTTTAATCTTTTCACACCCTCCCTTGCATATATTTCCGCTCATGCGCTTTCATTTCTTTTTACATTCGTTAAAGGCTATATTATAATAGCCGAAAGCTTATATTTCTCTTTTTAAACCAGAGAACGCTTTTTACATTTTTAATATGTCTTATCCTGGTTACAGTTCAATTTTTAATTATTATTATTATTGAAATAGTTTCCTTAGTCGATTAGGTTTGCTCATTCGAAGTTTTTTTTATTATCGTTACTTGTTTAGTTTGCTTTGTTAATCATGTATATATTTTTTCTCAAACAGATTTAAACTAGCTGTTACCATCCCTTTCTTGAATGATTAAATTTAACAAATTTTATCACGAACTAGGGTTAGGTGGAAGAATATACTGAAAGCTTAATTGTAAAATATAAAAGAATTCTTTATGATACGTGAAGTTCAGATCATTTGTCCGTCACGATTACGGATCCATTTGGTATTTATTTGTCTAACTGAAAACTAAGTCATGACTGAAATGAATGAAAATGTCAGGGAGCAAGGTGCGTCAGTAAGCTAGGGTCCGAAGATCCAACTGTCAAATTGTCTTAAATTTCCACCTGGTGTAAATGAAACAACGGGCATGCAACCTCACAGGAAAGTACTTGTCACCAGATTTCACTCCAGAATTTTATCCACAGAATCAGAAGTTGGATTCACCTTGTCGGTACAGCTTAACAAAATGCACCACAGGAAAGTACTGTTCAGTAGCTTTCATTTGGATGGTCAGACTTTAGGATTTTATCTACACACTCAAAACTTAGAACAATCTTGTACAGCAAAATAAACCGCAGTACCACAGGAAGGTCTTACCTAGGACATTTGAACAATCTGCAAACGTAACGGAACCACAGAAGTCAGTCTGTCAGTGAGTCAGTCAGTGAGTCAGTCAGTGAGTCAGTCACTGAGTCAGTCAGTGAGTCAGTCAGTGAGTCAGTGAGTCAGTCAGTCAGTCAGTCAGTCAGTCAGTCAGCTGGTCAGTCAGTCCGGCAACCAGTCAGTCAGCTGGATAGTCAGTCAATCAGTCAATCAGTTAGTTAGTCAGGCAGTAACACGTCAGTGTGCGAGCGAATGAGTGAGTGAGTTAGTATTCACCTCTTTTAGAGAAGGAATCATTTTTAAGTGCTACTAAACTTGGTATTTAACAGAAAATAACAATATACAAATACTGGCAAAATTACAACATTAAAAGTCGAAATTTACAACACACGATATAAATTCCATTTTGTCTCTATCATCTTAAAAGCTAAGTAGGGATTAGGTAGAAAAAACTAAAGACTTAGTTAAAAACGAAAGTAAACGATTACACTAAAAATAATACATAAAAAGCCAAGTTAGTATAAGAAATATTGATATAAACACAAGGCGGTTGCCGATTAAAATAAACTTCCACTTGTTTTGTTAGAGAGCGGTTTGCATTGACTCTAGTGTTTGCTCTTACGAGTGCGATTGTACTTGCATCATAGAAAAAACCAAGCTTAATAAAGCCGAAGTCTAAGGTTTGAATTACTTACCATCCTAACTAAGACAAGGCCCGGTCACTTCATGAACTGGGCCCCAGATTCAAGCACATTTTTAAATTACTTTTTGTACCTATGCGACGAGGGTTATCCATACGTGCACACGTAAGTGTTAACAATGCGTGAAACAGGCATTTGTAGTTAACACAAGTATGACAAAGGGAAACATTTCTTTTTCTTGTGTTGGTTCATCCCGGTTCATACGAGCTGCCTCATTAGCCTTTTCCAAGCATTCACTTACTGGGAAATGAAGAAGACAAATAACCCACGAGGAAAAAATTGCGATGACAAATGGACAGTCTTTCCGTTTTTCTTGCTCAGTCGCCATGTTAAAAGTGCCAAGAGATCCCACCGATATGTCGGTGTCTGTAGCTGGTTAGGTGTACACAGTTTACAGTAAGGTTACTAAGTGATTCTTTAATCAGTAGCAACCTTTGTAAACACGAATTAGCAACTATGTATTTGGTTTTTCTTTCTTTGGTTTTACGAAAAGAGTTTGACAGTTACGTTCAAGTCTTAACTAACAACTTCTAAATTTAGTGCTGGTTTTGTTAAGTTAGGAAGAAGCAAGGAATTGCTTTAAAGCGCGCACAAGACAAAAGTTCTTTAATTTTTTCAGAAACGCTGTTGTTTCCGCAACAGATGAGCTTGTGGGCGTAAACACAGAAGCGCTTTTGTCAACAGTACAGCTATTTGTAGGAGCGAAAATAGTTCTCGCGCCATGTAAACAATCGGCGCTTACATAAAGCATGAAGTGCTGTCAGGAGCCATAATCGGGGACGGAGACCGTAAGCGCGGGGTCCACGCGGCCCCATCGAAAAAGACAAATGTGCTATTTTTAGAAAAAATTGCGCCACCCTCAACGCCATAAACGCGCGTGGCTACACGCAAATTTGCGTACAACGAGGGCGTGCTGGATATGACCAAGATGGTTATAATTATTTGATATCCGGTATGCCCGAGTACACAATTGTTTTTATTGTTAGAGTCTAAAAACGCAATCACTAATTGCTATAAAATCAAGAAAGAGAAAAAAAGAGAGAGAAACTCCGAGATAAAAGGGAACAAGAATCGATCGCGATCACATGACTGACCGAAAAAGGCGCCGAAACC
Source organism: Siderastrea radians (assembly GCA_964017195.1). Lineage (NCBI taxonomy): Eukaryota > Metazoa > Cnidaria > Anthozoa > Scleractinia > Rhizangiidae > Siderastrea > Siderastrea radians. The sequence continues at coordinate 6,025,755 of OZ024897.1, read as the reverse complement.
TTGCGAAGTGTTGCAGCGTTTCTTTGCGGGGCTGAATGAATCAATGAAACTGCTCCGAAGTGAACGTACAAGCACAAGATCTGGGAAAAATCTCCCAATTATGGGCTCTGAAATGTGGTACGTGTTTGATTTTTCCTGAAAATTGTTGTAATCGTCGTTCAAAGCGGATTGAAGCTGTACGATCTCACCGTTATGGCTGTGGGAGTTCAAATGAACGAGTTTGAAATCGCTCCGTTCGCACAACGCTGACAACCGAGCCATCATGTGTTTGTTTGATCGAACTGAAGACAGGATTAATAATTAAACTTGAACGATAATTACTATGCAGCTCACGGAAACAAGACTACGGAGGTGAGGAACATTAGAATTCACCATCTTACTTTTTAAACGCAAACCACAAAAAGCAGTTTTTCTTAGTTTAGAGCCCGCCGACGGAATGGTAAAAATAGCACTCAAACAACTGTGAAAGCGATTCAACGTATTTTACATGGCATCCGTCTTGTGTCTAAATGTCTGGAGCTGCTCAAGGGAACACAGATAGAGCCACAACGAGTACAGGTAAACCAGTGTCAATTTTGTGTGGTATAGCCAGTTGTTCTCACTGCCATCATCAGAATCACTTGTATAATCCTCATATCCAGAGTCACTATCCAGAAAGTTCTCCCCAAGGGCTTGCCTCAAATTAGGAAGTGACACTGATGACAGAAATTGAATTAATTCATCTCCAACAAAGGTAATTTCCGACGCCATTTTGTTTGTTTTTCTCTGCGCGGAGTCCTCGCAACACACACGCGCGTGTGTCACGCGCGATGGCGCAATTTTTTCTAAAAATAGCACATTTGTCTTTTTCGATGGGGCCAACGCCAATACTGAAAATGGCAGTTAGTTACGGTCTCCATCCCCGATTATGGCTCCTGGTGCTGTACAATTAAACAATAGAGTTCTTCTGTCGAAGACACTGTCGTATCATAGGTTGCCCGAGGAAACTTGATGTTCTCAACAAATATATCAGACATAGGGACTGAGACAGAAAGACTCTATTGTTTTTAATGTACAACGTTAAAGTTTGAGCGAAAATTGCCAAAAACGGGCACTATGCGCTGATAGGCGCCCGCTGAGGAGAGACACCCTCGCATCATGTGACCGATTTCGACCAATGTCTGACGCACCCTGTAGCAATCAATCAACAATCAATCAAGCAATCAAACAATCAATTAATCAATCAATCAATCACACTGATGAAGGAACAGAACTCGCCATAAGTCTTTCCACAGATGAAATATTTTGGCGCGAATAATACTTTTTTTTACTATGAAAACCAAAACAAAAGCAAGAAAAGTTCAACTTGTGTTCATTCCTGATATACTACTTCGTTATTCTGACCTCGGAGTCATTGCGCGAAAACGTTGCATGCGCAGAAGTTTCTTGGGCGCCATGTTACTATTCGCAGCCGGAAGCATAAAGCTCCGGGAGGCTACTCAATAAAGTTTTATACGGAAAGGCTCCGCCCGCAGGTTCAAACCCTTGCCCCTTAATATACTAATTTTTACCAAAATGGTACCCCTTTCATATACCTAGAGCAAAATTGCACCCCTTTCTTATACCTCAAGGTTAAGCCAAAACAACAGAATTTCCTGTAATCGCCACGTTTTTCCCCGGTTCAGTTAGTCGTTTTGAGTTCATTTGCGTAGTCATTTCTGCCAAAACGTGCCACCCTTTGATATACTTCGCTTTAGCTACCATTTCTTCCACTTTGAAGCTGATTTTGTGAGCCTTTCATATACTAAAATGGCAATTTTTCCTACCCTTTAATATACTGCGAGCTTAAAAAAGGCACCCCTTTTGGGCGGAGTCTCCCCGTATAGCCCTCTATAGGGAGTACCCCCCCCGGGGGGGGAAAGCGACCAGGAAAATTCTGCTCGCAGTGTATGCAAAGATGGAAACGTCAATGAAATTTAAAGCTGCGCGGGTATGTTCGGACCTTGAGACGGGGATTAACTGAGAACAGCGCGGTGCCCCGAAATTCAATAAGTTGTGACATAGCAAAGCCTCCTCTTTAAAACGATACAAACGGCCATTTTGTGCCATTTATACGATCACTTTGGGAACTGAAATTGGACCCTGTTATTTGGGGGAAACTGCATAAACTACTCAGCTCTTCTTTCAAATTTGCAAAATTTGATAAGCCTTTGGACGAAAGTTTTTTTTTGCTGAGATAATCAGAAAAAACGGAGATTTTCTTCAGCGTAAAACATTTTATCCAGTTAGTTAAGACACGACTTTGCCTTCTTGTGATGTTTCGTCGTTTCCACCAAGCGTTCAGACGTAGATCGCACCCGTGAGCTAAAGATACTGCGCCCGCGGTCCTTTGCTGTATTCTCTTTACATTTTTCCACCAATCAACGGCCTCGCTTTTGATTCAAAAGTTATCATCAGCAAAGTATGGCGCACGCTATGACGTAACGATGGATTCAGTTACTTAAGCGTGTACCTGTCAGATATCGTCAGTTTGCTACTGACTTGCGCAGAGTGAACTTATATTACTTTCATCAAAAGTTATCTTAATTTTTAGACAGAATGGGTTGCGCTTTCAGCAGAAGACAGTCACAACGCTTCTATAAAAAGGCAAAGGTGAGCAGAGGTCGAATGGTTATCAAAATTGCTCAAAAAAGTGAGAAAACTCTTTGCTTTTACCGCGATTGCTAGCTTAAACGGCTTTTTCAACCGTTGACCTTTATGACGTCAATGCACGCGCTTTCCAAATTTAAAATTTTGGGCGAGATCTGGAACGTAGATCGCGTTACTGGAAACCTGAGTGAAATAAATGAAACTGATTCAGTGAAAGTGAACATGAAGCTGAATAAAAATCTCTTTACTCTTAACACTGTTTCAAAATAAATCACTGCAATTGTCGTGAAAAATAATAGAAGTTTTTATCTAGAGGCGCGTTACTGCACGGACGGTTTTATAAAACGGATCGAGACCGCCGTAGGAACGCGCATATGCCAGTGGAGGTAAGCGCTAAGCCACCAAATTGATCACAAACAGAACCAAGATTAAGTGGGTGTAACAACGTCATGAAACAGATGAAATGAAGTCATTAAGTAGTATTTCCCAACACTTTTTTTTGTATATGTTGTTTAGTTCGAAATGTCGAGAATCAATAAAGTGCACCTGTTTTTTTCTCCAATGCAAGCATGAATTTCACCCACTTCTCAAAATACAAGAGTGAACAGAAACTCTCTTGCCCACGCATCTCCTTTCTAACACTTTATTTACCAGGACACCAAATTGTCGGTGGCAGAAAACGGGTAAAATTTTCCAGCCCGCTAAGCGTTCGCGACGGCCCTTCTCACAGTTCCGAGAAGCTAACATACGTATAGAATGGGTTCCGAAATGTCACCTGCCTTTCGTTTTAACAGGTCGGCAAAGCTGAAACCGAATGTCCTCAAAAATGTTGTTAGTCTTACTAGGTAGTTCTTTATTCCGTTCGAACAACTGAATTTTCAATAACCTTTTTCTTTTTAGATTTCACGTTATTCCCCCGCCGTTAATTTAGCCGCCCTCAATTGCCAAGATGTCAAACTTTCCGTGCCGCCTAATAAGCCAGCACTCCCTGACATCAAGTGCCATAGGCTTCACGAAAACCTTGGTCAGTTTTCCACCCTGGCATTCATGGCCGGAGACAAACTTGGACCAATCCCAGATTGCTTGACTTATGAAGGTAAATCCGATTAGTAACAAAGGCGAGAAAGAAATATGGTTGTACATGAAACTGTAGATAAAACTTCAGAGTGGAAACCACAGACTCAGCATCCTCTGTTTGCTTGGTGCCCTGTGCAGTTACAATGGCTGTATGTTTTTTTCAAATTAGCAAAAATTAAGGTGGAATTTGGGGCCTTCAAACTAATCAATATTGAAATAAAATCTCTCAAAATTACTGCCAGATCGTTTTATTTGTTGTTCTGTCTTTACTTTTGCGATGTGAGTATTTTCAATATAACGGTTAAAAATAGTACACACAGACAAACAAAGCAAAATACAAGGTGGTGATTTTCAGAGTTTTTATTTAATTTTGATCAGTTTTGAAAGTCCTAAATTGCGTCTTAAGTTTTTCTAGTTTGACAATACAGCCACTAGTTTCCTATCCTTGGTTTAATGCTTACGTCGAGTCCGTTTCACGTCGACATACTTATAAACTTTTAATTAATTTTACCATCTATAGAATCCATATTTCAACAAAAATGTTTTATTTCCCTCCTTTGTTAGGCTATCATGACTATGGCTTTCATATAATGAACATAATTTCCGAAGAGTATATCCGAGATGTTGAAAGCCTGGGTGCTGAGTAAGTCTGCTTTAATTCTTTTAATTTTAGCCAAGAAATCATCTCAGTCACATTTTCATATGCTCAGAACTTCATCTATTGGACCCACTTTTTAAGCCTCCCCTGAATACAAAGGCCTGTTGAATGACTGATGAGGTCTCCGGGATTCTGTCTCCGACCCGAAGCACACTTTAACTTCCTGACACAGTTTGCGAATAAGAGTTTTTAAAACTTTTGCAACAAAAAAGTACAATAAATCCGGGCTAGCTATCAAGAAGAGATAAAGGAATTAAGATAAAGTGGGAAAATTTGAGAAAACAGGTGCCTAAAATCTATCCCCAACCCTCCTTGATTTACTTTTCTGTATAAGCAAATCTTATTCCTGCGTCTATTTTTTTCATTTCTCTTTGTCTGTACGCAGCTGTATCCTTGACGCAGTACGAAATCTGACTGGCGAGAGATTCATTATTATCTACAGAAGCAAGAATGGCGGCCCGGCGTACCTGCCCGATGTCACCATGTATGCACGAGCCATGTTTCACGACCTTGCTACGCAGTAAGTCAGTCAAAAGTATTATCGCAGTTGCCATTTGAGTGTAAGGAAGTGAGGTTTTGTGACAAATTGTTTTTGCGTTTCCCATTCCAATTCTATACTCAAACGTTATCCCAATCCTAATCCAAGACCACTTCTAAATTCAAATTCAATTTCAGTTTCAACTTCAACTGCAATTGCGTTTTCAATTCCAATTCTAATCTCAATCCCGATCCTGATCGTCAGTTTCAAAACCAATTCTAATTTCCAATCAATTTTGAATTTCAGTTTCATCTTCAAATGAATTTGGGTATTCATTTCCAATTGTAATCTCAATCCCGATCCCAATCCTAATCCAATACCAATTGTAATCTCAAATTCAATTTCAGTTTCATCTTTAACTGCAATTGCGCTTCCAATTCCAATTCCAATCTCAATCCCGATCCTAATCCCAATCCAAAACCAATTCTAACTTCAAATTCAATTTTGGATTTCCGTTTCAGATTCAGTTTTAACTTCAACTTCAACCTCAATTTCAATCCCAATTCCATATTAAGTAAAGAGCGTTTGGTGGATGGAGTCTTAAAAAGTTACCGCATAAGATGAATCACAACCCTTACTTTTACAACATTGTTATTTTTCTTATCTATCACACAGGTTCGGCCCTCAGTTGCTGAAAATCGTGGTATTCAAGCCTTCCTGGTATGTGCTATGGTGCCTCGATTGTCAGACACACACTGGCCGGCAATTCTTCAGGTAAGATATTTAAATCGAACCCCCCACTAAGTAGATTTTTGTCCAATCACGGAGATATTGCATGAGCAAACCTGTTCAAATTCCGCTTTGTGCAATCTTGTCGAAAGACGCCTAAAATTATCTTTTCATGCCACCAGTTATTCGAAGTATTTTAAGTGCCCTATTTGTGCCCACTGTAAATTGAGAAGATCTGTTTCAGCCCCAAACTGCAAAATTATCCCCTGAGGCCCCTAAAGCTGATCAGCCCACTGTGGGGCTATTTCAGCCACAACTGGGACAGAACTACCCCATTGTAAGCCGAAATAGCCCACAGTGGGACACGATTTGGCCCTTTGGTGCCGGTCCAGCCCCTGTAAATAGGGCTATTTTGGCCTTAAAATAGAGAGCCAAGTTAGTCCCAAAAATGGCACTGTATTTTACTCACTGAAAGGGCCCCATTTTGGGGGCTAAAACAGAACTTCTGAATTTACAGTGCGTAGAGATGTTCGTGTATACATATCATGGCAGACCTGCCTGTCTGGGGCCGGGCACGAATATGGAAGCTATGCGGGCTCGATTTATTTTAGGCGCTTACCATCACAGTTTGCATAAACAGAAAGCAGTCTTAATTTTAGCTCGTACGCAACTCACCCCAGTATTTATATTTTCTTTTCTTTTTTCCTTACAGTGAGACTGCGATGGGTAAGCTTAACTTTGCCTGCAACGTTTCTGAATTTGCGAAATTAACAGGTAGGTAAAAACAATAATTACACTGATTGCGAATATGAGCGATTTCATCGGATAGATTGTAGCCCTCTCGCGTGGAAAACAATCTCATTTTGTTTCCAAGCATTATCACATTTCACATTTCCTCTTATGTTCACCAGTAGGAATTAGTAAAGGTCTGAAAACTAAAATAGCTTGAAAATCAAATCGCTATCGAATTTAAGTTTTTGACCTCTTCAGGAAATCGGATGTCTGCTATTGTTGTTCCGGCTTAGTTTAAACTAATGCGGTATTTTTTTGAGCATTATTTTGTATCAGTAGAAAGTAAAGGTTTAGGAGTTGATCCCCAGACTGAAACGTTAGAATCACACTGTACAGAAAAATACAGTACTAAAGTAAAGTACTCAACGGTTGAATACCTATGATTTGAATGGCCACACTTTAGGATTTAATCCAGAAATCAAACGTTAGAACCAAGGGAAATAATTTTGTCTTATTCTTTTTTCTTTCAGGATTTCCTGGAGAGATTAAACTTCACTAAATTACTTTCTTCTGTGTAATTAATTATTGTATAGGCTGCCAGTTTCTCTTGTTATCCTTTCTGCCTTAAAAATAACAGAGCACTCCAGTTTGTCTGTACATAGTCGTGTGTTTTCCCTTATGCGTCACTGAATCTTGACACTAAAACATAATCCAATTCAAACAATAAAATTTCATTTTTAAGGACATCATAGAAACTTCTACATAAATCCTTAAGTTAAATTTCGAGTTTTTGTGATCTTTTGATAATGCCATAAAACTATACACTCCTCCTGGGGCTAATTTTCTTTTTACGACCACTTCAAGATGGCGGCCAATTTACGTCTTTACAAGGAAAAAAAATTAAAAATTTTCACATCATTTTTTTCAATTATTTGAACCCCTTTCTATGCTGCGTCTCTATGTTTACACTATATCGAAACGTTAGGGCCTCGAAGTAGAGTTTTTTTAATGTGCATGTTGCAGAATCTTGGTATTATGGGAACACTGATCGTTTTCCAATATAATTAGAAATCCAAATATACTCCTTAACATGAACTGTGACATATTACTGAGGCCAAAGAGTAGAAAAGTTGTTAATTTTAAATGCTAGACGCTCTTTGACCCTACAAAGGTAAAATGTCGTTTAAGGTATTACAAAATTCAAATGTTCGCCATATTGAAGTGCGCGTCAAAAGAAAAGTAGCCCTTCTTGGCCCATCGACATAAGCTCTGGAAGCACATATGTAAATTGTATATATTTGAGATGACAATGTTTGTATCTGGAAGTGGAATTCCATGTGGAAGTGACCGGGGTGCTTTTCTGTCTAAAATTTTGAAAGACACTTTGAAAGGAAACCTTAATCTCTTTTTATGGGAGTGATTTGAATAAGAGGTACCAGTTCTAAAAAGTAGTGAGATTTCGAGTCATTTTTAAATCTTTTACCTCAGTAGGAGACACTAGACCGTTCGCGGTGATAAGTTTAGATTTGAACACCCTAAGTGGTAGCAAGCCACGAATTTTTACCCCTAAACGATACAATAAGTACCTCCGTCACTTGCATACGGGACCCTTCATTCGGCAATTTTGTCATTTGTAATTTCAGTTTGTAAATATTAAAGACAATTTAATGTAGTATAATTAAACTCTTTGTATATTAAAGTATATAAAAAACTATTTATGAAGTTATTGTACCTTACTGTTTGAAAATTATTTTTTTCGGTCTTTAACTGAAATGATATTATCTTCTCATATTTCTATATCTCTTAAGAAACACAGTACATGTCATTTTTTCTCATAAATAAAATCGATTTGTGCTAAACGCAAGATTACGGTATGGGACATAAGTAATATATCTTTGATGTGAAACCAGTAATCAGTTAACGCAATTGATGCTACATTTTGACCATTAGGCACTTTGGAATTATTAAATTATTTATTTTTACAATTTGTTTTTGCGTTTGTATTGTTGGACTTTTAAATAAATTCATTTTGTGCTAAAATAGATCTTGTGTTTTGTCCTTTTTGTAATGTAGAACTGGCCCCAGTTTCTAAACGGCTGAACAACTTAATCCACTGGGCTATTTGCTAGCCCGTGTTTAACATGTACTCCAAAATATTTTACGGAATTTTCCAGCGGACAAGGTTATCCAGCGTTTGAACAACTGGGGCTGGAGAAACCATATGTTTTCCTATATGAGTGGCCCAACTCAACGAAATGAGCGACTTGGACGAAAGACGGAAACGAGAACCAGTTTTTATGTGGCTTTGAGCCACACATTGTCAGCACGCGCGTTTTCAGTTCCTATATTTATTTATCTATTTATTTATTTATTTATTTATTTGTCTGGATACGGCTTTGCCACATTCGCGAAGCATGAAGTCACTTGTCACCCAAGAAGTGAAGAAACTGAGAGTATGCAAGCCATGACTCTCAAGATCGGCTATTCCCGGGGCTATTCTAGTCTGGTTTCAAACTTAACAGAATTAATTTTGTTGACAAGTCACGCTTCCTACTAGATTTCAAACGATTTTGTGAGCGCAAACATATTTGTCGGTGGAAAAAACTTTGAAATAGAAAAGCCACAAAATTCAATTTGTATCCGTTGTACTTGTGAGGAACACGTAAGAATCGTGTCCCATTGCTACGCAAACGTCCCGGGGGGGGGGGGACGGGAAAACGTTTGGCTGGTTAGTGATTCTGCTACAATAGCATCTGCCGATTGAGATCGCTTAGAGCGAGGAAGACGCCTTAATTTTAAATGAGCTGTTTGGTTGACCTCTCGGTTCAGACTGAAAAGAAAAAGAAGCCCGAACGTATCGCTACAAACAGTTTAACGTTGACACGACGCATTAAGTACGTCTTTCTCGACCAAATTCTGAGAAATCAGAACGTGATTCAAACTGTGCTCACGAGCACGCTTATCCCAAAAAGTCCAAGTTCGCTTTATTAACTGCGAAATAATGTTAATTTTCAACTGTCCTCAGAGGTTTTACAGTTCACGCTTCCATTTCAGAGTCCAAGGTAAGACTATCTCATCTTCTTTTTGTTTTGTCGCAATTTCAAGCCACACCTGTACGCATAAGCGTACCGTTTATTAAGAATCCTCTTCTAGTTCATTCGTGATTTCATTATAAAAGTAAGAGGAATCTCCTGAGTCCAGTGGGGAACAATCAGGTTAAATTTCAATAAGAGAGTTCAGAAGAAAAGCTAGCTTGGAGTGCATGAGGGGGTCAGGCCAAACAAGAGAAAATAAAACTCCTGTTCTCGTTTACCTCGCCCCTTGAAAACAAAAAGAGACGAGAACTCGATAAATTCTTGGTTTTCTTTTGAGTTCAGTCATGCATTTTGTGAACACTGTAGATCTCTCAAAGAGTTTGAATTTGATCAAGTTTTCCCTTTTACTCTTAAAAAAGTTTTCCCTTTTACTGTTCTCGTTTACCTCGCCCCTTGAAAACAAAAAGAGACGAGAACTCCGACGATAAATTCTTGCTTTTCTTTTGAGTTCAGTCATGCATTTTGTGAACACTGTAGACCTCTCAAAGAGTTTGAATCTGCTCAAGTTTTCCTTAGAATCTATGACAGTTCTTCTTTCTTCGTCTAAGCAACTACAGTGGAACCTCGATTTAACGAAGTGTCAAGGGACTGGGAAATTGGTTCGTTATATCGAGGTTTTTTCCATTCATTACACTATTACTGGGATGAAAAATATCGTACGTTACACCGAGGACTTCGCTATATAGAGTTTCGTTAAATCGAGGTTCCATCGTAACCACATGCGCTCTCATCCACTCCCATGCGCTCTCAGCGAGTTAAAATCCTCGTCAACTCTCTTGCTTTACCACTAATTCACATACGCTTTTATCGTTTCTCGTGTGCTCTGAGTAAACTTTAACTCCAGTCAACTCACGGTCTCGTCTAATCACTAACTCTTTGCACTCTCTTACCTACGCCCATGCACTTTCAGTGAGTTGGCATGAGCTCTCGCCAACTCTTGGTGACAGACGTTAAACTGCCAATTCTCAAGAGTTTATATGAAGTTCTTTATACTGACTTCCAGTTTTAAAGATGTAGACAAGTAAACAACGAATCGGAGAATAACAATTTTTTACCCTTCAATTTATCTTTATTTGCCTCCCGGTATTTGCTCCCCCCCCCAACCCCCCCCCCCCAAATTATGTAATTTACAATGATGCATCTCTTATGGGGATGCATTCCTTATTCTACTTATCAATAAAAATTACATCAATACAAATTACACAATTAAATAGCATAAAATTCAATCAATAGCGCACGATATAATTGCCTTGAAAAGCAGTCACATAAAATCTTGAAAGCGAATTAACTAAGTATGTTCAGTGGTATTTCTAACTGACATTGACAGTTACATCAGTTTTAAAAGTTAAAAAATAAGAAAGATGTTTTGTCACTAAAAGAGAAAAGTTGTAGTAATGATATAAGAATTTAAAATTTTGAACATCTGTGTCTGATTATTCAATCAAAGGTAAAAAAAGCACTGGCTAAGAGTTCTATTACAATCCTATTACAGTTCCCGTATTATATTTCCCTTTAAATAATTAGTTTGAAAAAACACTTGCCACAAAAAAATTCACTGGTTAAGAATTTCATTGGATATAGAACTACACTTCAGTGATCTCAAAGTGGATGAAAAAACAAAGAAAAAAAATCAGTGAGTTTGATAACACGAAATTGACATTTTCTCCATTTTTTCCATTCCCGCAGAAGTATCTACGATAACGCTTTGCAACGATTGCGAAAACAGGAAAAATAGTATTTCATTTCCAAAATAGTATAAACTGATTGAAACCAACATGAATCTGTTTTGTATGGCAACCTTTTTAGAAAGTTAAATTCAACATAGCTACGTTTATCAGTTACAGATCGAACAAAGATTGCCAGCGGGTACTGGATTCTAAACTGCTAAATAAGGTAACATTCACAGACCGTATTCCTCGAATAATAGCCCATAGAGATTATTCTTTTCATGTGATTAAAAATTATTTTACAAGAGGCTGAAACCTGGGAATCATGTCATCAGTAGATTGTATCTGATTTTCGGACTGAGCGTAGCGTATGGCTATTTACGTGCGCAAATAGCATTTGACTGTCCTTTTAATAATTGTTCTTTTTTAATTGACTTTTTAAATAATTGCCTCTAAAACATTGAAAAATTTACCTCGAAAGACCTGGTTTTTATGAGTAGATTATCTGTGATTGTCTGGGTGAGTGTAGCCCAACAAAGGACAGCTGGAGACAAGAAAACCTGTGCGGAAGTCATCATCAGAATCAAGTGAATACTGCACCGTTAGTTAATGGTGGCAAGCCTCTGGTTATTGTCGTGATTGGTCAATTAAGTTGCGATCTTATTGGTCGACTGCCACTAAAGCCACGATGTTATTGGCTGTGACGTGAAGAGTCTAAAACATGAGTGGTCCGTTTCGATTCTTCTTTTATTTTACCGTACTACACTCAGTTTTTATTTTATAAGAACCTTTTTATAAGTACGCTAAACCTGCATGGATTTGCCAGAATGTTAAGATCTAAGAACCCTGCCAAGGCTGAAATTGACATAAGAACGGTTTTTTGTGCATACATTTTTCAGTCAATAATTGGTGTATACCGCTTCCGGAATCTGTAACACATTTTAGGGTATAATGTCTGCTGTTCATACGCAAGAGAGTTGTAACACAAATTAATATTCTAGAAAACAAAACGGGAACTGAAACAGGTGTTGCTTCTACATTGTATACTAAGCAATGAAATAAACGAAAACGCATTAGGTTTGTTTCACTCCTTCGATAGAATTACCGTCAATTGTTACCATTTCCATGGAAATTTCCAAAGGACAGGAAAAAAAATCCCGTCGAAGTTAAGTTCTGTCGTGCGTCTATCGTCTTAGGGACAGGAAAAATATTCCCGTCCCAGTTAACGTCTGTCGTGCGGATGGCGTCTTAGGGACAGGAAAAATAATCCCGTCCCATTTAACGTCTGTCGTGCGTGTGGCGTCTTAGGGACAGGAAAAATATTCCCGTCCCAGTTAACGTCTGTCGTGCGTGTGGCGTCTTAGGGACAGGAAAAATATTCCCGCCCCAGTTAACGTCTGTCGTGCGGATGGCGTCTTAAGCTGTCTTAGGGACAAGAAAAATAATCCCGTCCCAGTTAACGTCTGTCGTGCGTGTGGCGTCTTAGGGACAGGAAAAATATTCCCGTCCCAGATAACGTCTGTCGTCCATGTGGCGTCTTAGGGACAGGAAAAATATTCCCCTCCCAGTTAACGTCTGTCGTGTGTGTGGCGTCTTAGGGACAGGAAAAATAATCCCGTCCCATTTAACGTCTGTCGTGCGTGTGGCGTCTTAGGGACAGGAAAAATATTCCCGTCCCAGTTAACGTCTGTCGTGCGTGTGGCGTCTTAGGGACAGGAAAAATATTCCCGCCCCAGTTAACGTCTGTCGTGCGGATGGCGTCTTAAGCTGTCTTAGGGACAGGAAAAATAATCCCGTCCCAGTTAACGTCTGTCGTGCGTGTGGCGTCTTAGAGACAGGAAAAATATTCCCGTCCCAGATAACGTCCGTCGTGTGTTGTTTGTGGTTTTAAGTATGTTGGAATTCCTGTCTTTAGCGTCTGTCGCGTGTCCTGACCCTTAGACGACACAAATCTCAGGAACTCCTGGAGCTTCTGACCGTTGTGTGTCGTCTAGGGGACGGACCCAGTTAGCGTCTGTCTTGTTTTGTTTGAGGGACAGGAAAAAATCTTCCCGTCCCAGTTTGCTTCTGTCTTGTGTTGTATAGTGTTTCAGTATGTTGGAGTTGTGTCGTCTTAGGGACAGAAAAAATGTTCCTCTCTCTGTTAGCGTCCGTTTTGTGCCGAAGCCAACAGCTACGTGCGCCTTTCAAAAGAATCATTGAAAAAAACAACAAGAGTAACATTTAACTGACTTAAGGAAATTAAAAAAATTGAGCAATGATATAAGGATAGATATTACCATACCAAAAGACGGTTCGAAACGCACCACTCACATTTTAGAGTGTTCACGTCTCAGCCAATAACATCATCGCTTCACAGACAAACGACCAACATCATCGCGATTAAATTGAACAATTGGGTCAATAAACGGAGACTTTGGTACACTATTCACTTGATTCTGGTGATGACTTCCGCATAGGTTGTTGTGTCACCAACAACCCTCTGCGGACTACACTCATCCGGACGATCATAGACAATGTACTTATACAAGAGAACTAATCATTTAAGGTAAAACTTTGAATGTTTTAGTGGCTGTTATTTTAAAAAGTCAGCAAAAGGGGAACAATTTCTCGAGGGTCATTTAAATGCTATAAACGCACGTAAGGCCCTTACGTACGGAAAAAATACAACAAATTTTAAAAATTACTTTGCAATAGAAGATATAACCTTACGCGAGGAAATATGGTCTTTTACGGCCAAAAGGAATAAACTGGACATTTTGGAAATTTTGGAAATTACTAAACGTAGTTGGTAAGACAGAATTAAGTCTAAAATAAGTAAAATAATGTTCTTTACATGAGCAAAATAGGCTGACTTTAAATATACTAAATTAATATCTGGCCTTGATTTCCCCAGGAAATCCTGCAACAAATAAAAGATAAATTAGATCGGTGATATAACGCTGTTATGAAACCCTCATGCATCGTTAAGGGACGTGGAAAAATCGCAGGGAAAAAGGTCGATTATGTCATGCGATCTTTCTTTGTATCAAATTCTCTTGTTGTTTGGCTTGGAGAAATGAGATGAAAATTTCTTTTGAACTTGAGATTTATACTGCGTTTACACTAAGCCAAAACGGAAAGTTAATTAAGTCTGATGACAAATGAAGCAATCACGTCTTTAGGGATTGGTTATAATTTCTAGGGGGGGGGAGGACTAATGCAAATGGGGGCAGACCATGTTCAAAGTCTCCTGACCCTCCCCTTTGTGAGGCACATTTTTTGCTAACCCTCCCGGCTCACCCGCTTTGCTTTGTACAGAGCTTTGTATAACAAAGCTCCGTAAGATGCATGCGTTGTGTGCCCCCCCCCCCTTTTTCCCCGCTTGAAAATTATTGACCCTCCCCCTCTAAACAATGACCGGTCCCTTGCCACATAAAGTATTAACACCAGGCGGTGCACGAAAACCACCCTCAGATTTCCTACCGAAGATTGCACAATTTTTGTCAGCGTGCTACCAGATAAAACCACAAAAAGAAAAAAAAATGCAACAGCAAGTTCTTGCTACATTTTCGGTTTAGGTGTAGAATTTTTTGGCGTGTTTCTTACACCAGGCACACGTTTGAACGGGCACTTGACGAGAACAATGAAGTTAAAAACTTGGCCTATAATGTGTTCAGCGCTATTGAGAACGCAGCTTTTATCAGTCGAGAATATATTTGTTAGAATTAGCGAAGTTCTTGATATTAACATTTAAACTGAGATTGTAAACTATTGTTACCGGTCAGTCTTCCAAATTCCATGTTGTCTTCAACGAACTTTAACTTTTCTAATGATTCGGCGCTGAAAAAAAATTGTATATATTACTTAGTGGCTGCTGAGTTGTTGTGTTAAAGTTCGGACATACAAGCAAAGTCTTTTTTCCCCACTGTGGTACAAGGGGGGAGTTGGGGTTGATGGAACCCCCTTGAGTTTTCGTTATGTTGCAATATTTCGGAAAGATTTCACCTTTAGTAGAAAGCCTGTGTGCTCTACAAGATGAGGTATACATTATGGGTTGCGGCGCTGCCGGGAGCCTGTGACGTCATCCAAGGTAGCCGCAATGTTGGCCGCCATCTTGAATTGCACCCAAATTAGAAATGGTCAAAAAACGAAAGAAATTAAAAATTTTTGATGCTGGACATGTCGAATAAGACGTAATTAAACATTTAGCTACTTTTTGTCAACATTTTGTGCTTTTTGCATCTAACAAAGGATAAGCAGCAGGCATTTTTCTTCGAAAATGGCTTGACACCTGCCACTTATGACGTCATATATCGTGACCATAGCAACCCATTCCTACTAAATTTGTGTCAAAATGTGTCTAAGGGATATGCACACAGCTACTGAAAACGGCAGGTGTAGAGGATAATTCCTTTTGAAAAAATTCAAGAAAAACCTTATGGGTGGAGGGAATGGCCCCGTTGTACGCCCAAGGGTTAAAAGGGCTACGTCATTGGAATTTTTGTGTGTGTCAACTCCGTGCCAAAACTAAAACAAAGTAGTTTTCTCGTACACAAAATGAGCTAGAAAACCAAGACGAATATATCGAATTAGCCTTAGCTATTCACCGATGTACAAACGAAGAATTAACTTGAAAAAATTGAGCTGCAATTCATTTCCATCCTTGCCATCCGAAAACAAAGAACTCATAATTATTTGTAGTTTTAGAAAATTAATAGAAAAAAACTGAACCATCATATCTGGGTTCATGTGATTCCAATGTGTGTTGTGTTTTCCCCCTTTTTAAGTAATTCTAGAAATTAGTGACTTAGCCCCTTAAAACGGGAGGCTGTTGTTAACCTAGCTCTGGTCTGATATGACTTGCCGGTCGGTCTCAAATTTATCTGTTCATTTCCTCTAATAATAATAATAATAATAATGGTTTAATAACACTCCAAAAATTAATTGGCTCTTCTATGTTACATAAATATCTAAATTCCTCTTGGTTCAGGGTGGCACACGGGGTTACGCGTGACGCGTGATCTGAGCAAAGATTAGCGCGTGACACGTGAAATAGGAGACGCCTGCACGCAGGCTCCGTGAAAGCAGCTCAAATATTGTCGTGATCCGTGATTCGACATTCAGGACATTAATCCCTAAGAGACTCCTCGTTCGCGATTTAAAAGACTGATTTTGTGTGAAGAACGCCTTCTCTTGACTCATTTCATGCGTTTGAGGCCCTTTTTCCATATTCGTAGCTCCGCTAAAAGACTGTGTATTGAAAACTAAAGGCAAAGCAAATTAATTAGTCAATTAGGGATAAGTTTTTTTGCAATCTTGTATGTTAAATATGTGATTCGTGAAGTGTTCCAAAAAACATACGTGATTTGAATGAAAATAGGCTCGTGATTCGTGATCGGGAGCCCCCTTTACCACCCTGTCAGTTAGGATCGGAAAGTTGGAACTTTTAGCCATCGGAGTAAACGTCTCGCTGATCGTGGATTGATCTGGGCGAGAAATTCAAAACTGGCTCGCCAGCCATAAAAAAAGCGCTGCAATTTGGAGTATTAAAGGGGATATGTCACACTATTTCAGTATCTTTTTAAAAAGCTAAAAAGTGTCTTTGCATCAATTGAATTCCAAAAATAATGGTCTAGCATTGTTATTAAAGACTATCTCACGGCGCTGAAACTGTTTCCTGTCGTTTGTCGCTACCGATGGCAAGGGTGGAAATGGCATGGATTGAAACTTGAAAATATTGGCTCAAATTTTTCAAGTTTTCATGCGATTTCTTAAAAAATCACCCCAAAACCTATTATGGTCAGCTTTCCCTGACCAAATTCATTTGATATCGTCCTCATAGTTTACAAGAGCATTTGGTGTAAGAGTAAAGGCACTTAAAATGATTTTACCAGAGAATTGACCTCACCTAAAGTAGCAAAATCCTCGTGACGTAGCTCCTTTAATCGGCCGGAGGTGTTATCGACGAAAATAAGGTTCATGACAATAGGTGCGGTTACACGGGGATCTGTTACCGTGGTAAAAGACCCCTTTACCACGGGAAACTGCATTTTGCAAGTGTGACCGACATTTCCCAAGGTACATTTCCCGTGTTAAATATCCATGGATACGTCAAAAAGATCACAAGAAGCGCCCATGACATTTAACGTGGTAAGTTGCAATGGTGCCCAAGGTACAAGAGCCAATCACGATACTCGGTTTGACATCAACACGTAACCGCAGAGTGACATCATATTTTTACCTTGGCAAATCGCAACTCACGTGTGACCGCACGGTATACTGAAAGCCAAGTGTAATGCACCGCGGGATGAGCTACCATCATGGGAAATGCCATTTACCGTGGGGTGTGTAACCGCACCTAATATCTTAAATATCTTGCGTTATCTTACTGTCGACATGGTAAGAATGACGGTGGCATAAGGCGACGAACAAATTGAGGTTTGTTTGCAATACTCACCTAAACAAAGGATGCTCTGCTTTCTCCAACGAATATTTAATAAACCAAGAAGGATTCAGAAATACTATACGCAGAAGTTGATCACCAAACCTATGAGAAATATCGTTTAAGTTGGAAGACGATATACAAAAAAATCGACCAGAATTTAGTTTACAATTTTGGAAGGGCGCTAAATTTATTGTCATTAAATGATCGCGAGTTTGTAGGACACGAATTTTTCCTTTCACCATAAAACCGCGGTTTGCGGAGGTTTGCGGAGTGTATAAAGTTTGATTTTACGCACAGTTTCTGAAAAGGCTTCCCTACCTGATTTTTAAAACTCGTTCCCAGCCCTTTACTCGTTTTGAAAGTGGCCAATAGCCCTTTTTACAGTTTTCTAATTTGCGTTACAATGTATTTGAACGTGGATGTGAGGCAACTTTACAGTTTTTGCCCGAAATTGCCTCACAGTACCGTTAAAATACATTATAATGCAAATGAAAAAAGTTAACTGCTTAACTGTGAAAGCCACAATCGGCTTGTTGAATTAAAGTCGCTAGATTGCACAGGTACTTTACCCTTACCCCTCGGGTGGGGTACTACCATATATAAGTTATATAGGCATGTGCCGCGCAAAAGGGTATGGTTTTTGAGATTCTCAGTCCGTAAATTGGGTATCCATTTTGCCCCTTTTTGGAATTGGGATCCCGGTGTGATAAGTTTCCTTAAATTTTGTGTATTATTGTATGCTTTATGCTAAACTTCTCATGTTACAGAGAAAAAAACAATGAAAAACTAAAACGTTTCGAAGCTACGCCTCTTCACGAGTTAAAAACGACTTGTTTACACAATTCTAAGTTACCGTTTTTTTCTTGAATTAGGTGTCATTTTTCGGGTTTGGGCCGAAAAAAATATGAATTTTCGATTTTCCATACTTTAATACGGTCACACACCTATTCTGATTTGACTGGAGTATCCCCCCCCCCCCCCCCACCAGAACTTAACCATGAAAACACAGGCCTACTGCAATATTATTGTGTGCATACTTACCGGGAACATAAGCTGTTAATAAGGCTCTCCTCACATGCACTTGTGTGTGGGAGATAAGCGGTTTCTCCCGCAGTGTTTCGGTAGACTAATAATACCTCTTCCTCGCCTATGATCTCAGCTATGGCATTTTGGATAGCACTGTAAGAAGAAGAGTGAAATAAATAAATAAACAAATAAATAAATAATGAATAAATAAATGATTTAAAAGATAAACGAATAAATAAAGAAATGAAAATAAATATAAAAAATATTTTAATAATGAATAAATAACTGAAAGACTGAATAACTAAATAAATAAATATATAAATAAATAAATTCCTTTCCCATTCCCTTCAGTTTTGGAATAGCAATAGCTAGACATTTTTTTAACTTACAGAATGTTTGCTTCGCTCTCCTCGTACTCATCAGAGTTAATTTCGAAAAGGTGATAACCATGGTCGTGGAAACCTAATGAAGCAAACGAAACCATTAAAAGATAACCCTTTAGAAAAACAAATGCGCTTTCACAAGGACAGAAAAAAAATTATAATAAACGTGAGCGTGTTTACCTTCATAATGAAGGAACCCAGGTAAAGCAGGGAGACGACGCTTGGGAATTTCAGGAAGGGCTGCAATAAGAAAACATTATGTCAGTATTACTTTTGGTTTCATGGAAGAAGTATGTACTTTTGCATTTTTACATGATTTTAGAGGCTTTCACATAAAAAAGGGAAAATGGTTTACCTTTATTATTATTTTTTCATGCAATGAACTTTATTTAGAAAAACAAAAACTACGTATACAGCGAAATTGCAGTGACTAGCTAACGGATACACTGAATAGCATAAAAAGCGTTAAACAAGTTATACGAAAAGGAAAAAAAAAGAGAGGAACGGGAAATAAAGAATAAACGAGTGCAACAAATGTTTTGATTAATTACATCAAAAGTTGGAATACATATAGCAGTATTGAGATTAAGAATTGAGAAAAGGGAGGTTGAAACATCTTCACACTATCGTACTTCTTTTTAAATGCGTGGGTTTTTTCCAGGATCGGGATAAATTGATCTAGTTTGCAGGGCTCAGAGTGCAATTTCTGATAGTACAAGTAGTATTTCGCAAATGTAAGCAGTATTTTAAACTGAGCTTCCAGACAATTTGATGTCATCGCGAAAAATTTTTCTGGAGTGGAATTGGAGAAAAGGCGCAACGATATTTCTCATTGAAACTCCACTGAAAAATATTTGAAAGAAAGGACAGTTAACAAAGATATGGGTAATCGAGTCATGTTCTTTACAGTACAAGCACTTATTTACATTTTCTTAATCTGTAAATCAGTTTGAATTCAAACTCTATTAGCTTGCTCTCCCGGCATACTTTCCCTATGAGGTCAAATTTAGACTTCCATTTTATATTTTCTACATTTAACTCTTTTCCACATATTTTTAGCTCTGAAGCTTCTACTGTGGCTGCCAAAAGTAGTCTTTGGATTTCATTTTGCAAAGATCGATATTTAACAAGGAAGATGGCTGAAAGGTCACATTTTCTTCTCTAAATGTATTCCTTATACTTAGAGGATCTGGCTTTTTGTTGTAGATGTCTCAGAATTGCCGAGATAACCTGTAGATAACTCAGACAGTTAGATGTAATGGTGAATTTTGTTTGAAATCAGTCCCGCAAAAATTCCCCCATATGAAGGTAAATATCATTGAGGAGAACTTCTGCGGGAATGACTGCAATAGGAAAACATAACGTCCGTTTTACTTTTGCTTTCATGGAAGAAGCGTATACTTCTCTAATTTTAGAGGCTTTCACTTAAACTGAAAAAAGAGAAAAAAATGGTTCACCTTGATCAACTGCAACATTTTGTTCGGGAATGGCTGCAATAAAAAAAAATCCTGTCAGTTGGCGTTGATACACAAGGCAATTTTTCATGCCACTTGTAATCTGAATGAAACGGTAAACGACAGCTTTTTGAGAGACGATCTAGAATACATGCGCGTTACACACTGTAACGTATCTCGCAACGTTTCAAAACACAGTTTCCTGCAAATTGCAACGCAATTGTTCGTTATATTCTCTACATCTAACTCTTTCGCCCCATTCTTTAGCCCTGAGGCTTTTCTACTGTGGCTGCGTTGATGTATAGATAACAGTATTCTTTGCGGGAATGACTTCTATAGGAAAAAATTATGTCCGTTTTACTTTTGCATTCATGGAAGAAATATATACTTCTGCAATTTAGAGGCTTTCACTTAATGAAAAAAGAGAGCAAAAAAAGTTTACCTTCATCTAGTATGTCTAATGCAATTTTTGCGGGAATGGCTGCAATACAAAAACATTCTGTCAGTTTAAAGGCGTTGTTACACAAGGCAATTTTTCCTGCGACTTGCAATGAAAGAGAAGACGACGGCTTTCCGAGACACGTTCTAGAACGTACGAACAATCGTCAACACTGAACAACATTGCGACTTCTTTTTTGGGGGGAGGAGGAGGGGGTACTTTTGTACGTTACTGGTAAGTTCTTAGGTGTTCTTGGAGTGAAAAAGATAACAGTACGTTGTCTTTACCTTCAAAACTAACAAAAGACATGACTCTTATGAATACCCAATGTTATTAGCTTTACCTGTAGATGAGAGTTTCTCTCCAGCCATGAATGACAGAATTGAGAACTGGGGCAGATTTTCATATAGCTTTGTCATCTTTCCCTCCTGGTTTTCGAAATGTGGATGGCGTTTGATTTGGTGATACGCGGGAGATGTCACTAGTTTTGACAATATCCCTCTTGAACTGAGCTATAGGGAAAAGAAAAAAACACAGAAAAGAGAAATATCAATCATTGTTTTTAAGATCGTCGCCTACTTATACCTTCCAAAAAATCTTTAAAAGAGTGTAAATATTTCAAGACATTCAAGTCAGGTTTTGGAACTGAGGAGGTCTTAATTGAGTGTAGTACTCTGGTCCGTTACAACAGAAGCAATCGGAACTCGAAACAAATACATGAAACAAATAGAAGCAGTTATTTTAGGCCGAGAAGGCCGATGTGCGAGTAACGAGCGGCGAGCGCAGATTGCCGGAGAAGCCTATTTCTAGCACTCTCTCCAGTCCCTTTCTTTCTTCCGTTTTTTTGCCATGATTTGCATCATTTATACCTTTTCACGCCCCCTTAAGATCTGAGGAAAATAGGACGACTGTGGTCTACAAGTAGACCATTTCTTATTGAACAATAGAGTTCTTCTGTCGAAGGCACTATCGTGTGATAGGTTGCCTGAGGAAATTTGATGTTCACAACAAATATTATCCCCATAACGTAGTTCGAGGGCTTATATGAAGTTTGAACATCAAATTTCCCAGAGAACCTATCACAAACTGGGCCTGAAATAGAAGGACTCTATTGTTTTAATTGTCCAATGCTAAATTTTGAGCGAAAATTGCCTAAAACTGGCTCTATACACTGATAGGTGCCCGCTGACGGGAGACAGTATCGTGTCACGTGATCGATCTCGACCAATGGGAGCACACCAAAATTTAGCGTTGTACTATAAACAAACGATAGTCCGCAATTTATTATGCATCTTATATAATTCGAACGTGTTGAAAAAAAAATCATACACAACGCACGCGCACGATTAACATCAAAAAATAATCGTACAGAGATGAAAACTTGTAAATCTTGATTACTTCAAGTCCAAGTTTGTTCAGAAACATGTAAAAACTTTTTATTTTTATGACTTTTCTTGAAAAAATAGTGCATGTATAAAAAGGAAGCCATCAAGAGTTTTCAAAAGTCTGTTCCAAGCCGTTGAATAACATGCATTACAAGTGCGCGTGCGTCAGCAAGCACTCGACCCTAGAGCCCGCGCACGTGAAAGGTCAGCGAACTTCGCGTGGTGGATGCGCGCGCGTCAATCTCGTACCCAGAGTCCCCTGGCTTTTTGGTCAGCGGGCGGTCTCTCCTGGCGACTGCCGGCTGACCAAACAGCCAGGAGCCTGGCGACCGTCCGCTGACCAAACAGCCAGAGGACACTGGGTACGAGATTGCGCACGCGGTTTGTTTGCTCGCGCTTGACGATACAATGAAAAAAAAAGAGTGTCTGTGAAAAGACAATATTTTAGTTAGATACTTGGATACCAGTAATCCCTTGCAGGCGCCCTTTAATTACGTCATCATTACCCGATACTTACTTGCGCGCTTTGAAATAAAATAAGTAAAATAAATCCAGATTTTTTTTTTGCATACAAATTGAACTTACTTAATTAACGCGTTAGCAAAATGACTCCTCAGGTTTCGTGACACCTCGCGAGAGTCAAGAACTTTTTGTCTGACATGTCTAAAGTTTTGCAAAACGAAAACCGTAGATTTTTCAGTTACATTTCACGCGCCAAATGGAAAGAAATGGAGCGAAACGCGAGAATTTTCTACGCACATAGTTTTGAAAAATAATCAAACATTTCCAAACCCTGCTTACCTGTTTTTTCGCGTAAAAGGTCTTTCTCGCTCGCTTTCGGCTGAAGACTAATCCCATGGTGAAAACACTTAAGCAATTTTTGCAGACTGTTCGGAAGGCAAGTCACTGACTATGAAAGTGCGAACTTGGGTTTGTTTGTGTTAGCAACGCAGTTGAACTATTGTTAAATCATAGCGCGCGCTTCTTAAAGAAAAGGCGGTGATTGGTGGAGGCAATCGAACACATGTCAATCAAGTGACCGCTGTCCAATCCCGATGTTCTTATGCGCGATAATCATTCTGCATTGTTCATTGAAGGAGCTGTTGTTATCGGATTTGATGCTTTGTACAAATTTAGCTTCAAATTCCGAAGGTAACGAGATCAAGGGTTACTGCCGGTCAGATTTTGCAAGCTTCTTCTATCTCTAATTTCGGGAGGTCATTGAGGTGATTCCCTGGTTTGCACTGCGCATAACAATGCGACATCAAAGTTGGCACTTTTTGTGAAAAAAGCCTGCCTTTCCCACCATAGAAAAGGGCGATTTCGCTCTATTAAAGAAATAAATTGAAGAAAAAGGGTGAGTTGGGTTTTGGTAATGTATAAAAAAAATGAGTGGTAGGCGAGTTGTTGTGCTTTACCAGCTCCCTAAATCACTCGATAGTGGATGTAATACGTGTGCTGAGCCTCTGAAATTGTCAAGTATTACGGATAAAACACTCTCAGGACTAGGGTCCTTTCTCTATATTACCTGCTGTAATCCAGATTGTGGCGAAATTTATGTCTGCCACACAAACAAAACTCAGCGAGTAACTGGCACTTCGCATGGACAACCAAACTTTGACTTAAACACAAACGCGGCAGCAAATCCTGATAGTTTTTACTTAATTTGCGTCAGGATAGTGATGAAATACATTTCATTTGCTCCATTCCAATGTGCGTGGCACTCCATGGACCCCATTTTGAAACTTTTGCCAGTCCTCGCTCGGATATTAAATTGGATGAAAATTGCGCTGTGAACTTTGTGAGCGCTACTGCAAAATCGAGCTCGGTGATCCCCATTTTTAAAAATTATTAGAGCCGTCACTATAGGCGACCGCTGGTCAAGAAATCGGACTGTTTTTTTTGGTCACTTGCCATACTCATCCGGTTTTGTCTCGGTCTACACAG
Source organism: Siderastrea radians (assembly GCA_964017195.1). Lineage (NCBI taxonomy): Eukaryota > Metazoa > Cnidaria > Anthozoa > Scleractinia > Rhizangiidae > Siderastrea > Siderastrea radians. The sequence continues at coordinate 6,001,630 of OZ024897.1, read as the reverse complement.
TCTTCGTAAACTTCCGGTTTTCTTTTAGCGCTTGCCTTAAACTTCCGGTTCCGATCTTTTGGTCATACAATCGTGACGTCAGGATTACGTCACGCAAGGTAAACAAACTTAAGCATGTTACATTACAATAACAACGTTACCATGTGTGTGTCAACGTTCCCTATTTATATGACACAGGCAAACCGCAGGCAAAAATCTATGCTCAGATTTTGCACAGTTTAAAGAAATCCTACGAAAAAAGCCATTTAGGTAAGACGACCGCACATCAAGCTACCGTCTTCATCGTGTACTTTTTGAAAAATTGAAGTTTAAAATTGAAGCTTTTCGGACATATTTTGTACGACACAGATGACTATACATATGTATTTTAAAGTCAACTTATGGATGAAATATCAACCTGCAGTTGAAATATTGAGCATAATGGCTTCGCGCGGTTATTGCCTAATCGCGGTTATTACTGTATTCGTCAGCAGTTTAATAACAAATTTATAACAAATTTATTTCAAGAGAGGATAAAGTTGTGGGTGGCAAATATCAATCTGCAAGATTTTCAAATGCGCATTACAACCAGTTTAAAATTAATAAAAATGTAAATACTGAACAATTTACAATGTAAATAAAATGTCTTATCTGCAAAGAGTAACATATTCTCAAAGTACATATATCTATAATTGATAGATATAAGTACTAATTGTAATAATTGGCTCTACAATCTCTCTGTAATAATTGGCTCTCTACAAACGGGTCATTTTCCGGACAACTGGAAGGACGCCTTGGTCTTCCCTCTGCTGAAAAAACTTGGAGCTGAATTCATTTTAGAAAACACTAGTGAGCAATTTACCATTCATCTCAAAGCTTACTGAGAAAGCCGCTTTCATTCAGATTCATGGTTACATGACTGCTAATAACTTGTACCCCCCCTTCCCCTTACAGTCCTCGTATAGAAAGCACGAATGATATTATACTGAACATGAACAAGCAGCACGCACTCTACAAACAGAGAGAGCAGTTTACCACTAAAACGATTGCAATTTTACCACCTACATGACTTGTTGCATATTTGCGCCAACTTTCATTACAAATCTATGGCAGATTCTTTTTCCAGGGAATCACGTTAATATAAAACATTGTTGGATAGGAACAATATATGCATGAGGTAATAAACCAATTGCTTGGCCCCATTTGGGTCACATGGATGGCCCTTTATACCCCGGTAAAGAACAGATGAGATCACGCGTGTTTGGATATCCAAACACACGTAGTGGGAAATCCAAACACGTGTGTTTGGAAATCAATTAGCAAAAACAATGCAGTGCTTGAACAAAGGTTTATTACCTTCCATGATAAATCATTGTTTGCAGTTAGCATTTACGTTTACATTGCAGTTCATGAGATATACGTTTACAAAGCTATTCGTGAACATTGGTTAACACTGTGAAAATTTTTTTCTCGATTGTACCTGAGACTTGCTGGGAAAGCTCTTACTGTTCTTCAATCTTCGCACTCGGTGAAGGTAATCTTTGAATTCCTGCGCTTCCCGGGTTGATAACAGCAAATTTTATTACTCGCTTCACTTGCCGCTTCCTGACTTACCTTCCTCAAGTTTACTTTTAGGCCTCCACAGAGCCAGTAAGGATATTTTTGTCTCTACAACTTTCTTGCAGTCGAAACAGGATGATTCCGACGGTAGTTCTGTCGCGATTGAAAAGGACGCCAAAGCAAATATAAGCATTGCCATAAATGGTTTGCGAAAAAACGTGGCATTTTTGACGGTATTGCAAACAACCAACTACGTGCTCGGATCACAAGCTTTTGCACACAAAAGCAAACAAATTTTGCTTGTCAGTAAAGTGTTGATTATCTATTGTTTAGTATGCGCGACTGAGAAGTCATTTCAAAAACTCGTGCTTCGTGCTTCATCAGGGTATCTAAACACCTCGAAACATGGCTTTCATCTGTTTCTCGGTGTTTGGATACGGCCTGATGAAGCTCTCGCACTCGTTTTTGAAATATTACATCACACATTTATGTTTTCTAACGCACGTTCATTTGCAGCTTGTTGTTAGATAAAAATATTTCTTAAGACAAAGCTACATTCCACATGTGTACAACACTGGGCAATTTACGTAATATAGTTTTTTTTAAGTACCCCCTCTCTTACTCTTTTATGCTGTTAACTAATATTTAAACATGGTATTGTTGTTTCGTTTCAAGACTGGTATTGTCTTGCCCAGACTGGCAATGTTAAGGTTCACGGTCCGTGAACTCTGCAATTGAAAGGTTGGAAAAGTATGAAGTCTATTCTCCAGACAAAGAGCCTTATGTGTGAAAGGCATCTATTCATTTTTTTCCAGAATAGACTTCAAGAAAAAATGAAGTCTACTCTCCAGACAAAGAGCCTTTTATGGAAACGCACCGGGGAATTTGTACAATATTATAATGATAACCGACTGTTTAGCGCCGAAAGGAGCACAACATTCCTAAGTCAAAAACAACTTCAGCTACTTGTTCTGCTACATTTTTCGACTGAATCGGACATCCACGGAAAATTGTTTTAGTCATCAATCACTTACAAAAGGGACTGGTTCGGTCATCGCCCTCGTCTCTTCATCTCTACACTTGCTCGATGATCTAAGCATTTCAACGGTGTGCCACGGCTGACGAAAACGCACCCATGCCGAAAGCGGAATTCAGCGACGCACAGAGTTCGAGTAACTCTTCCCGTAAAACCAAAGTCGCTGCAATCAGTGTGACTTTGTTTTTTTTACTCGGAGCAGTGGTTTCTTTGGTTGCGGTTTTCTCGCTGGAGAAAGCGACGCCAAATGCTCGTTTGGTTGAAGTCAATTTGAAAGAAGGCGAAACACTGACATATCAAGTGGATCAGGACATAGAAGTACACGTGGGAGAAATACAGAAGGGTATGTTTGTTTTAAAACACTTGTACTTTTGTCTTAATATGTATTTGTTGTCCTTACCAAGAGAATATGATTTTTATTTCTGTTGTCCTTACCGCATTCTGAATTAAAGATATAGTCAGACCTTCGGGGACCCCATGAAGAAAAGGTATTATAAATTCGATTTTATGTTTCCAATATCAATCGAATATTTTTTACAAAACGAATAAAGTAATGGGATTTTATATGTTGTGATTAAAACTCTTTGGGAATGAAACCAATATGAAAGCAGGAACTTCATTTTCAAATTATTGTTGTTATTGATTTTCTAGAAACCCTAAAGGCAAAACCCGTTAATTTTCCATATTACGAAAACCACCTTGTAATAATTACAGTAGTATGTGGATGTATGGGTATCGTTTATTACACAACTTCAAATTTGATAACAGTAATATATGTGCGTCTCTTATGATTCAAATCAAGAAGCCTTTAGTTGATGTTGGGATATTTCTGGACGTCGCCGATATTTAACAATTATTCTAAGAGGGCGCGCTGGATATCGAATGAAAGAGAACCAATATATGAGGTGCGTAAAACGGCTGGAAAGCGAGCCCATTGGGGACGTAACTAATAAATGTATTGTATTCAGTTGTGATATCTTTGGGGCGATTAGTCCTATTTTTCAGGAATCTTTCGAGGGGCTCGGGTTAACATCTGTAATCCGATACAATTACTTTGTTCAGTGATAGGAACTTTTTGCGATCTTTACTGTAAGTACAAGAGCTTACGATATTAGCTAGATAAGCAACATACTCTAATTTTCACACTGAGCTGAATAATTAGGTAAGGAATCAGTATTGGTCTCATTTATCTCATTTATTATAATAATAATAATAATAATAATAATAATAATGATAATGATAATGATAATAATAATAATAATAATAATAATAATAATAATAAAAACTTTATTTAATGAGGGTAGCACGAAATAGTGCGAAGCACTAATAAATTTGTGGCCCTCCTAACTTTCTAAGATATTTACAATGAATTATCTAAAAAATATTTACAATGAGTTATATAAAAATCTAAAACCTACTACATAAATATAAATATATACATGTAATGAAAAACAAAAGAAAGAAAGAAATTAATTGATAAAAACTAATATAAGAATTGAAAGAAATAATATAGAAAATTAAAAATGAGGCAAAAATTGCTGATTTTTCAACAATTTCTGGTGCAAAGCACGCCTGAACGATTTAACGGTGATTTCCTTTTTTGGGTCTGCTCCTAACATATTCCATTGTTCTATGGCGGTTACTAAAAACGTACTTCCTCCTTCAGTCGTTAATCGGTAACGTGGTGTTAAAAAGTTCAACTTTGAAAATCTATTGTTTCTAGAGTGTAAAGAACTATTGAGCTTTAGCGCTTCTATAAGGTAGTCTGGAACAGACAACTGGATACGTTTAAACAATATCGCACACTTAGATATTAAAGTGTCAGTGTAAAAAGAAAGCCATTTCAGTTTGTTGAATAACGGTAGAGTAGGCGCCTGAGTTTCTCTATTTAAAATTACCCTAGCGGCTCTTTTCTGTAGTCTGAAAATCCTAGAGATACAAACATTAGAACAACGTGATTGCCAAGCTACACTACCGTAACTGAACAAAGGCTTAATCATAGCATTATAATAAAGCATCCTTTAAAAGGTAAACAAGCTTTGATCCTATTTAGCACACCTATCCTTTGTGAGATCTTTTTACACATTCTCTCCACGTGATCTGTGAAGGAGAGGTGACTGTCTATATCCACTCCTAGGAGTCGGACAGTGTCCATCTGCTCAAGAGCCTTCCCACTTGAAGTAACTAGGGATAGCGAGTTGGGTGGTACTTTGTCCTGAAGGCGTTTTCCTGTAACAAGCAAGGTTTTTGTCTTGGCTTCATTGAGCAGCAACTTGTTGCAATTGGTCCAATGTTCTACATCCGATCGTAGACTTAGACACTGTAGACACCGTTGACGTCAGCTACTGCCGTTAATGTGCCAATTAAAGGTCGATTGGCTTTTGAAACAAAGAGCATTTGTTTTAATGGTTAACAAACTTGAATAACAAAAAGAATGCTTGTGAACAAATATCTTCTCTAAGTATATTGCCATAAATATTGAACCTTATCAGGTCGCGGTCACTTAGATCAAAAGTCATCCTGGGCCTTTAAAAGATTACGAAAACCCAATTGTTAAAATTAGATGCTTGATGATTATTTTCATTACTATTTCTTTATCACTTCTATTATAACACTTAAAATACAATTTAAGTAACCCCCATCAAACACTCCGGTCCTTGTCTACTATCAATGCGATCTGCAGTAACTGACACGTACTGAACATGGAAAAGAGCTATACATTTTAAAATTGTTTTAATAATAGTGGATGCAAAGAATATTAAAATTACAGTTATCTTCTCTGCAAGAACGATTAAGGGAGAGAATATTCGTTAACAGGTATCCTTCCCCGTATTGCTGTTAGTGTATACCCATGGAAGTTAAAACTGTCTGTCTTTTGTTCATTCCAGGTAGTATCCGTGCGATAGTCGGCATCCGGGTTCTTAACAAGACGTCAGAGGAGTACTGGTTCCTAATGAAATTCAACCTGTCCCACGTGGGTGGAAATGTGGACATTAAAGGCATCCAAATAATGACAGACTACTTCCTTGTTCGACTCCAGCTTCATTCAAGGTTAATATTGTTATTAATTTTGAGTATGTTTACTCGTATCTATAGCATTTAGTTTTCAGGTTTGGAAAAGCGTACAATTGATTCCCTTAAACGTGGAGAAGTTTTGCACCACGAATGTCGCATATATAAGGCTCGATAACCAGCCGCTTTTCGGGAGGAAAACCGGAACCGAGTGAGCGGCGGAAATCGAGCCTTATTGCATATTTGAGCGGTTATTTCACTGAAGTGGGATGTAGCCCACCCAACTGATCAAAACTGATGACATTGAAGAGGGGGAGAAAGGTAGGGAAGGAGGAGAGATTCTGTCAAGCCCGTCCCTCTTAGGCGATGGTGCCGGGGCACATGGGCGTAATGAACCACAGGTTTGCTGTGGAAGTTTAGTCGGATCTATTTCTTTTGCAATCCTACTGTGATGCTGCAGGGTTTTCAACTTCATTCCCCAAGATAAAAAAATGCTTTCCTTTTGATATCTCTCTTCTGATTTTATATTGCCAGAACACCAAACTACGGGGCAGGCGAGTCAGTTGAAGTCTATGGAAGTAATTCCACGGATAAAGAACAATTGCGACTCGTATTCAGCATCCTCCAGCAGCTACTCCCAACTGTGAAACGCGACCTCTATGTAAAAGTGGATGGAAAAAAAGGGGCTGACTCAAAACCTGAAGAATCTCCTTTGCTTCCTGGCTCCGTGAAAATGAACAGAGAAGCAAACACTTCAGATAAGGACGCAGTTTTCATCAAAAATCATTTCAATCACTTAGATTTCGTAAACATGTCATCAGAAATCGATTTGCACATGAAATATTCTGATTTTGCGTCCATTAACAAGAGCAATGGAATGATCGCAGAGAGTCATACTCATTTTTCGGGACAGTTACATTTGGGAGAGCTGACTCACAGTAAAGGTGGTTTTGATGTTACAGTAATGAAAATAACTTTGAAAAGCCACGTCTCACTCATTGAAACCGACTACTTCGGGTACGCTGAATCTGAAGCAGATAAGTTCCACCTTTTTGTAAAGCTCGTTGTTCCAAAAACTGCGGCTATTTTGTCTGTCGACGAAGACCCTGCAGAAACGCCATCAAATGTGTCATTGTCCAGCCAACAAAATAACTCAACAAACTCGTCCTTAGTCCCTCTGAGCCGGGTCCGAAGAGGAAACAGCGTGGTTGCTCAAGTTTGGCAAAAGGCCGGGCCCACTAAACTAAGTGTCATTCACCCGGTGACATTGTTTCAGAAGAAAGTTCTTGGAATCAAAATAAAGGGAACTGCTCACGTTTCGGTGAAAGATGAAAAAGGCTTGCAAATAGAAGTCGAAGGCAAGCTTGCTATAGGAAGTAAAAGCTTCACCGTGTTTAGTAAGACGTACAAACAAAAACAATTGGAGGAAGGAAAAGAAATTCATGAAGGGAGACAGTGGAAAACAAAAATAGTAAGTGACTGCTTTTTATTTCCTATTCAGCTTGGGGAAGGGATACGGCGGGTGGGGGAAGGGTTGGGTGGAGATTTTCTACCCCGTCAAATGTTTCAAGCTTCAAAAGTATCTAAGCGATAGTTATAATCACAGGACTTTCAGACTCTATCTAAAATTCCAGTTGGGTAGAAAATTTTATTATCCATTGAACTTCACATTTCCACCACAATCATTTTGACAGACATTTGTTTATACCGTGTTAAGGAATCATGGTGCCACGTAGAAACCATTTTCAACGTAGTAGTTACTGATACCCTTGGGATTCAATCTTTTACTATAATGTGGAAAAGTGTTTATGTGATTTTGTGAATACTCACTCATTTTCATTCTATTTTCAGCCCATTTCTGTTTCTGTATTTTTCTTAAAACTTGGAGTGGATTTCAGCTTAACAATCAGAGTCGAGTACAAGCTGAGCTTTCCTCCTGAAGGGAACTCGTTGATTCCACCCCAGTTAGCCGTAAAGGTATAAAACGCGAAATCTGGTTTACTAATTTAGAATAAACACCTTTTACTTTACCAATGCAACACTTATTAACCCACGCATCCAAGAAAAAACCGTCCAAGAAACTATCTAATTGCTTCCCAAATTGTGGGTATTGGTTGGATGTCCGGTTCTACAAAACAGATTTTTTTGATACTTTGCTACAGTCAGATGATGAGTTACCTATGTCAGAAATGCAAAATAATTGGGAGGTCAGCGACTTCGTTTTCGAAAAAAAGCGCATGAAAAACTACCCTAATTTTGAAAAATCGGTCCTCGTAACTCAACATGACCTCAGTTGTTAGTTGAAAATAAAATAAAAATGATTCGCTGTAGGCCCACTTTCTTAGTCAAATTTCATATAAGTGAGTCTGTCAAGTAAGTTACTTGAACCGATGTCATCCTTTCAGTTAAATTCAATTTTTAAGGTGGGCTTTGCTAACATTGTGCAGCTAAAATAATAGCGAAATTCGATGATGCGTGGACAGAAAAGTTGAAAAAAATCAAACTTCCACAACACAGATTTTCTTCAATTTTTCACAAAACGTAGATAATCGATAAAGAAAGTGGTCTATCAAAAGAAAATCTGGGGTCACCGAACATTTAAGAGAGTTAAACCCGTGAATAGATATTAAAATGCCCACTAGCGCTTTATATTTCCATATTTCTTCAACATGCCTGACGTGGCATGGCATCGTGACGTGAATTGCGTGCGCAGTAGTCTGCGCAGAAACAATTAGCGCGAACGTCCTTAAAAGAAGACCTCCAGCTTGTTTTCTGTATGCAAGAAATAAATTAATTCTAGAATTACAAGAAAGCAAAATTTAATTATAGCGAAATATAAAGAATACTCATTTGTCTTTTTGGTGGAAGGCGAAAAGTTCAAGTTGCGAAATCTTTTTTCTCGGACTTTATATTTGTTGTGTTCCCCTCTGTGAACTCGGTCGGCACAACGCTTGAGTTCGCAGCATTTCGCCTCGGTCACCAAATATGGCAGAGCTAGTGCCTTCTGGTTTTTTCTGTCCACAACCATGGTTTTTGCGGCGGTCCTAACACATTTTCCCTACAAAAACACTTCGTGTTTATCTCGATCGAGCTGCGATCAATAAACAGGCTGCGAACGATAAACAAGTATTACAATTAAACAGGGGCACCCAACGAGAATATAGTTCAAAACCACTTAACTTAGCATTATTGAACGTATTTTAGTATTTAAATGGTAGATATAGGCGTATTTTTATCCCCTAAAAACTTTTCATCTGTTCGGATTTCTTAGCTGAAAGTCTAGTGATCCGAAAATTATAGGGATCAAAACTTACCTTTTCGAAAATTTTAGCCAGAAAAAGGCTCCCGAAAATTCTAGGTGACCTTTTAAGGGTAGAAATCCGTTAAAAAATGGGCAATAATACCATATTTTAGATGTTCGAAAATCCTAGAAGAGGCAGGCAAGCAAGAAATTTTACAACAAACGTTCCGAAAATTCTAGATCTCAAATCGTCTTCCGAACAGATATTTTCCCGAAAATTGTCGTTGGGTGCCCCTGAATTAAAGCGAATTTAGGTGACGTCTTAGCTTAGCTCAACGGATACATCGCGCGATCTTTCGCGCGTTGCTCTGACGCGAACGGTTCGTATTCGATTCTCAGAGGGGAAAATAAATTTTGTCTTTTTAATATAAGGACTTCAATGAGAGTATTTTCAAGACCTCATCAGTAGCAGCCAAAAAAATGTGGAGCTCCGCTTTTAGTCTTGGATTAATCTATATATTATAAATGTTTAAGATCTTTAGCATTCTCCATAGTGTAGGAGTGGAGTAAGCTTGAATGATGAATGCAGCTTTACCAAAGGCCTCAAAAATCCGCACAAGGAGGCACCACAGAGAATCGAAAACAACAACTTTCAAGGGGGCCCTTAAAACGTTTTCAGGAAAGAAGGATCTTAGGAATTTATGTCTTCAAAACCTGAAGCTTTGTGGAGCAATCACACAATAGATGGCAGCTGATCAAACTGACCATGTCACTCCCAAAAGACGGAGTAAAAAGAAGACATACAAAAGACGGACAAAACGTCCCAAAACTGTCCAATGACGTCACAGCCAATAACACAAGAAATTCATGTATCAGGGACATAAATGCCACACTCTACAGCATCTACTTGACCTTAAAGATGACTTATGTTCAGGCAGTTATCGATATGACAGTCACTGTTACCAACAACAATCCTTTATAGGTCCGCTGTTAGCCGGGCAATCGCAGCGGTCGTGTACTGAACAAGTGGCTTGTATTTAGTTTGTCCTTTGAGTGGACAAAGGAAACATCTGCGTCCACCTCTTAGGAAAAAAAAATGTTATTCCAAGGTTTTAGGCTAAGCTTTCTATTACCTGAGATATGAATGTCACAAGAGGACACGATAAATTTCATTACCAGTGTTATTTATCTAAGATTCAAAGCGCTTTTCTTCCATTTAAAAATGATCGTATTTTTTTTTGTCAGATTGAGCCCTTTGCCGAAGTGACAGCAAGTATTGAAGGATACATTTCCGCCTACATTCTCCGAGCTGGTGTCTACGGAGATGGCGAATTAATGCGAATTGGTCTCCCTCTGACACTGTCCTACTATGAAGGCAAGTGGTGTCTGACCCTGAATGCTCGCCTGACGGCATTGGAGTTGAGTGCTGGAATTTTCTATCAGTGGCGAAAATTTAGCTGGAGGAGACTGTCTTACTGGGCTGAGAAGAAGATACTCTATGAGTTCGAAACACGGGCTGCCATCAACGAGTTCTGGACGCTGCCTGAAAAATGCACCAGCCACACCAGCTAAATCAACTGCGCCGACTAAAGAAACTACTAAAGAAACGACTAGAGAAACTACACCGACTAAAGTAACGACTAGATAAACAACATCGACTGAAGAAAACCACACCGACTGAAGAAACTACCAGAGAAACCAAACCGACTAAAGAAACTAAACCGACTGAAGAAACTAAACCGACTGAAGAAACTATACCGACTAAAAAAACTACCAGAGAAACCAATTGCAAATCGACTGAAGAAACCACAAAGACTAAAGAGACTAGTAGAGAAACTAAACCGACTGAATAAACTACTAGGGAAACTAATCCGACTAATGCAACTACACCGACCAAAGAGACAACCAGAGAAACCAAACCGACTGGAGAAACTACACCGACTATTGCAACTACGCTGACTGAAAAAATCACCATAGAACCTTCACCGACTGTACACGTTTCTCAGACTATTCAAATATTCTGAATTAACCATGTCTGATTCATTAAGGGCAATAATAACTGACCCAAACGACATCGGCAAAACTATGGCAATTAGCTCAACAAGGAATTAGTGCTTGTGAGGGGCTGTTAGAGGTCAGTATTACAATTCTGACGGTAGCCTCATACATTATTTGCCAACGCTGACATGTGTGCCATGGAAATAATCATCTTTATTAGCAATTAACATGGTTTTAAAGGGCACTTAGAGACACTATACCTGGACACTTCAATTATGATAATCTTTTTCGGACTGTTTCGAGCCTGTACTGTTTTAATTTTAAGCCATGACATACATGTAGACTGGAAAGGTTGCTTTTTTTTACCTTTTTAAAATGCCTTCATTTTGAGAAATATCCAGGGTACCTGAAGGAAATGCTTAGTCTGCGCTCCAGCACCTATTCTCTTTGAGAGGCAGTCGGATATTTTGTCTGTCCCTAAAGTGAATACGACATCGTATGGCCTTTCGATTCTTTTAGTTACTTAGCGGCCAAATACTGGAATGCACTCCCCGATTATTATAGGACCTCTGTAGACTTCAGTCATTTCTGTAAATTAATTACGTCTTATAATAGTATTTTATAAATTGTCATTGTAGGATCCTTCTAATTTGGTTTGCATTTTTTTGTTTAGTTATTAGTTCAGTTTTCGCTCGGAGATATTTCCATGCTACTCTTAAATTCGAGTGAAAATATGGTTTGTCGTTGTTGTTGCCGGACTTCACAGAACCACATAGACTTCGTACAACCACTTGAGACGGTTAAAATACACGTCCTTTGTAATAAGAACACTTCAGGTATGTTCCAGCCCGCAATGAAGGCTTTTTTTTTTGTTGCAGACGAGGAATGTGTTGTGTACTGGGGCTCGGTGTACTACTATAGAGTACGCACTGAAGGCTGACAAGTGCTTTACACAACTGCTTTATTAGACTGAATCATTCAAAGCTATTTACAATGATATATAGTGGTATAATCACATGATTGCGGTTAAGGTATTCCATCCAATGATAATCGCTTATCTGATGACTAAGGAATTCATCCTAAAATAGTAATGAACACTACAGAATGAATTAACCCTTTGATCCAATATCAACATGCATGTCTTCTTCACTGGCCGACATACTTGCTGTGATACAAGTTGAGCGAATTAGTTTAAATATGAAGAGAATTCATATTAGGTGATCATTTTCTTCATTCTCATAAACTGTATGTTGTGAGCATGCAGTCACGTGGTAAGGAGATGTTCGTCAAGGGTCCCTATTGGGGCTTAAAGGCGGTTTTTTTTATGTACGCCATCTTGGATTATCCATGATTTATAGGATGGAGGTCACTTTCTACTTGCCCGATAATTGTAATGCATTCTTGGAAAAAAGACTTTTACAGCTCATGATGAAAAGAAAACTGACCTGAAGGATTGCTTTAATCTCGGTGGCGCATATAGAACAAATTGGAGAGCTTGAAGGCAAGAAATCCTTGTTCGAGGACACAATTGTTTTTTCAGAGCTAAGGTGATCTGGAAAGAACCCGGCGACTTTCGTTTAGATTTTCAAGTACTTATGGTAATTTTCTTGAAATGTTTGAAAAACTTGTTTAAAATAGCTGTGAAATTACCTTGTAGTTCCCGTTTGCTTGCGAGTAACTTCACTCGAGGGGAAAATTGAATGCTTTTCGTTTTCCTTGGCAAACATTTGCTTCTTATGTGAATGAAATTTCATTTTTGTGAAGGTTTTGTTGTCCCTTTTTCTGTGTTTATTCATTCAAGGAATTTTCATTAATGAGCAATCTGATAAGCTTTAACAACTTGACTTTAATACCACTAGATTTTAACGCAACCTCGATCCAAACGCAAAGTAGGAACGTAAGGGATTTTAAGTTTTATTAATGTGAACTATTATGCATATAATAATTACTAACCTTTAATGTCCATAGTTACGTTTTAATTTCTAGCTAGAAACACGACCCGAAAAGCAAGCCTTTTGCTTTAAACCAGTATCGTGTATTAATAAAGGATGTTTTTGTTGTTGTTAGCTTATGTAGGCTCAAGCTTAACCTCCTTTTGAACACGACCCGAAAAGCAAGCCTTTTGCTTTAAACCAGTATCGTGTATTAATAAAGGATGTTTTTGTTGTTGTTAGCTTATGTAGGCTCAAGCTTAACCTCCTTTTGAAGTTTAGTGCGTCATTTCCATTATGTTTCTCCAATTCTTTTTACGCATCTGGCGTATTTCATTCGAAAAGTAGAAATCGTGACAATTCTAGACTGGTTCTGTGTTGTTTTTTCAATTTTGGTTGTTGTTCTTTGGTACCACACATTTGGGTCGTTTTGACTAATTCGTAATTTATTATTCAACAACTGAACAGTCGCTCTGTCGTCAATATTAAGTTTATAGTCTTTGTGTAAAGCTCTATATGTTTTTTTTTCAGTTGTGGAATATTCTATCTTCTTATATTGTTGTATTTTTTGGTTTCTTCATTTGAATTGAATGACATTTCTGTCCCAATTTAGCGACTAAACCTAGAATCGCCATTTCAGTGGGTGAGTCCAGTGTGGCATGTTTTCGTGTCCGTTTTGTTTTTAACCTCTTAACCATCTCAAAGTTGTCTTTAGTTACAGATCGAAATGAAAATTTTATTTAAGTAACTATAAGCGAAATATTTCTCGGTTTAAATCTCTATTTTGTCTAAAATGAGACACTAAAAGCTTCCTAAAATTAGTTCAGGCTGTGTTCTTCAAAGCGCCCGAACAATACTTCACGGGCGAAAAACTTGGGCCATTTTCTCTTGATAATTTTAAGTGTGCTTGAAAGTTTCCGGAAACATTTTTTGGGTAATTTTTGTCAGTAAACTGTTTGATGCCAATTCGCAGTTTCCTCAGCGGTTCACATGATTTCTCTCGTTATTTTTCACCTTTGGCGAATAACTGCACAACTAAAATTTACTGTACTTACGAGCCAGTAAGCATGAAAGAGAGCTGTGGAGCTCCGCTTTTAGGCCTGGCTAAATCCATATATTATTGGTCTGCGGTGTTCGAAGAAATCACTCTTTGATGTTTATGGTCCCTATCTATATTAATTAGAGGTTTATAGAGTCGGTTGTTGTACTTGTTTTCCGTTCAGGAAGTCAAGTCAATTCTGAAATCGCGACGCGTTTCTTTCGGGAGGTCACCATTTTCGGGATTCATTAACAACCGTACAATTTCATCGTTAATTCGGTTATGTGTTAAACTATCACCCATTGCGAGAAATTGCACTAACGAGGAAAAAATAAGAAAAGGAATCTGTTTGATGCTTTCCGACTTGTTTCCGAGATCATGCAAACTGAATGTATGTTAAAATGACATTTTTAATGAGTAATAGTTTATGGGCAGTCACTACCCTTTCGAAGGTAGATTTCTGTCTTAGAAATTTATACATTGTATTCACAATTTTATATACATTTTCTCAACATACAAATGGATTATTAAATCTGTCGGCGTTCAATAAAACCCCTATATCAAACGAGTAGACAAAAAATACGCAGGGAATTAATATAATTGACGCCAATAATGGTAGCTGGACTACAGACTTGGGAAAGGAAGAAACATTGTTTTTCAAATTCTTTCCTTTCGCGTAGACGCACACTTGTTGCAGAAGTCAAAAAAAAAACCAAACTGTTTTTGAAAAAAGAAACACAAAACAAAACAAAACAAAACAAACAAACAAAAACAAAAAGAAAATCACAAACACTTTTCTTCCGCGACAAAATATAAATGTTACAGTGTGCGCGAAACGGAAACATTCGAAATTCCTCACATGGGCACAACATGGTCTCCATAAATTGTTTGTGGAGGCCTTATGCTTCACAATTCAGAATGTTTTAATTTCATGTCATATCCTTTGACCATTCTGACCCTATAAAAGATGAACGTGCTGCAAAATGTTTCCCCGATTCTGCGTTTTCTGACACGGACGCCAAAGCTGCTTCCGAAAAGCGTACTCGCTTCTAGGTTTTTTTAATGTTGTTTCTATAGTAAATGCGTGCGCGAGCAAACGGAGAAATGTTTTGGGAAAGGACGCTTTCTAAAAAATTCGCCCGTTTGCAGGCAGGGCTTTTAAACACTTTACGTCTGCATATTCAATCAGTGATCGTGGAAAGAAGACTTCGGTATGGCTGCAATTCAGTGGTGGAAGTTACAAAAAACATATGCATGAAAAAGTTCAGTAGATCTCTGCATCAAGGCCAACATGTTACGAATTAACTTTCATCCAGTCACTTTTCCCGTATAAAGACCCTTTTCACCGGGTCACCCCTTTCATAAGGTTCAGTTTTTTTTCTGGCTCTTTGGTTGTCAGATTAATAGGTTTCACTCTATTTAAGTCAGTGGCAATTCTTGCTCCTGTTGTTCCTGTGGAATCCGGCGTTTCTTCTTCTCTACTTTTAAGAGCAAATGGCGGAATTGGTGTTTCAAACGTACTGCCATCTGCACGCTCAAATCGGAATTTGCCCCTGGAAGAAATAATACAAACACTGTAAGCCCTTTTATCCTTTTTGTCCCCTATTTCTGACTGGGGCAAATTTCGTCCCAAAGTCGTTTGTTGATTTACGCCGAACCTTACGTTGTTTCGCTTTTTACCTGAAGTTGACTCGCCCAGGACCTGTTCTTTTCCACGACGGAGAACAACTAAACTTCGGAGCGAAACAACTTCGAGCGCGGAGCGAAACAACCTCAGATTTGGAACGAATCAACTAAGAGGAAAACGCCAACTTTAGCAGGAAACAACTTTGTATGGAAATTTGGTTGGCACAGGGAATTTTTGAAGAGCGCATTTTGACCGGAAAATGATCTTGCTTTCCAGGCTGCATGACTATGGGTGTTGGTATGAAAGCTACTGTGCATCCACTTAAGTCAAGGGTTTTTAGAGCTCAGCGGGTGTTTCACTAATATGCTTTCTATTACAATTTTATTGTATCTAATTTTATTGTATCTTCCTGACACCTGCTTAACCTGCTCGCAACCTGCATATACCGGAATAACAGGGTTTTTTTCCTTATTACTCACCACATGTTTCCGCTCGGTGCTTGTAATGACACGTAACTGCTGTATTGGAAAGCTGGTTGCTGTGGTGACAGAACAGGCTCCTGGGGATCAAAACAGAGAACATGGCGGCTGATGTATCAGTTGTTAGAAGTTGTCAGATGACTCAATATCACACTGAATATCTCGTGGTAGTGTTGTCAGAATGTGTAAAGTTTAGGGGTAAGTTGCATAAAATCTAACGTTAGGCGTAACTGCTAACGTCAGACGGTAACACGATGACTTTGACTGTAGTGAACGTCTGACGTTGGAGGTTACGCCGGACGTTAAGTTTTATGCAACTCACCCCAGATCTCCTTGTGAAAGATCGAAGCACTTTGTATGTTGATAAAGAAAGTAGGCGAATTTTACCCTCGGTGAAGGAATAAGAAACATGGAATACTCAGTTATTTCTTATTTCAGATTCCCTTGCTTGTTCATCATTTGCAGGAGAATTAAGCATAAGAACAATTTCGAGATTCTTTTATTGACCTTACGTGCCCAACCACACCCCTCCCCCTGACAGTCTCTAGTGTGCCAGACAGACTGAAGATTCTCCAGTGTCTCTCCCGCGGCAGGTACTGTCTCCGGACCAAGATTTTCAATTCTAATACAGTAACGCCACTGGAACGGTAAACAGAGAATGTGAATTGAACTCTTTTCTTTTGTACACGAATAAGCTAGCTATTAATTTGCAACACAGTTAAGCCTGGTTCTCAAATGCCGCGGAACTATCTGCAACCTAGCCGCCGGTACTGCCTGGGATACTGTTCCAATATGAGAAAATACGCCGCCGGCAACAACAACCATCGCAGGCCTTTACCGCCGACGTGCCTGCGAAGTTAAACTCAAGTCAAAACAACCATGAAGCTTAATACATGTAGGCCGGTTGCAAGCCATCCCGATTGTAATCCGCCCCCCCCCCCCCCAACCTGACTGCTTACATGCCCAACTGGCAGTTAGTCTCAACTTACTTCTTACCAGCTTATACTAAAACGTTTCCTTCCCCGCCTCAATTCCCGTTAGAAGCCCTTTTCCCCTATTTATAAGCC
Organism: Siderastrea radians; assembly: GCA_964017195.1. Lineage (NCBI taxonomy): Eukaryota > Metazoa > Cnidaria > Anthozoa > Scleractinia > Rhizangiidae > Siderastrea > Siderastrea radians. The sequence continues at coordinate 5,984,661 of OZ024897.1, read as the reverse complement.
CTACCAAAACCCTTAAGAACTTGTATAAGTCCATGGCTTACAACCGGCATTACGGCGTATTTTGGAAACGTGATGATGAATATGTGAATAAAATCACACACTTAAATTGCAGATATTGAATTAATTAAAAAAAAAGAGATCATCGCATTATCGCAGTTAGGGGCAACACAGTTTGAATGTATGGGGAACACGCCTTTACCATCCAGAATGACGGACATAGTTTTCCTGATTTCATAACCACGGCGCTTCACTCTAGCTGGCCTTTGGTCGGCAGAGGAGCTCTCTATCATACTATAAGAAATTCAGTGTTGATTAGTGTCGAATATCCTTGGAAATAGAATGGATACATACCCAGTAGTCCTGCGATGGAAGAGTATTCTGATAACGCAAAAGAAAATAACCCCATTACTTATCTGACAAATGAATGCCCAAAGCATTTAGTACAAAGTTTCAACCTTTGAGGAGGTGCTTTTTCAGAGAGGGTATTCAATCTTAACGAGGAAATTATTTTTGTGTGTTTAGTTTGGAATTAAATTCAACATATTTTGAATGAATGCCCAAAGCATTTAGTACAAACTTTGACCTTTGAGGAGGTGTTTATTCAGAGAGGGCATTTAATCTTGATGAGGAAATTATTTTTGTGAGTTTAGTTTGGAATTGAATTCAACATATTTTACTGCAATTCAAACCACACTGTATGGTTGGTTCATTTGCTGCTGTTGCTTGCTCGTTTTAACCCTAGCCCCCAAAATAGTGATCAGCATCAAATTTCTCCTCATCATACCAGTGCATTATAACACATACAGGTCATGAGAATTTAACAAATGATCCCCAAAGATGAACTGTCTCGATGTTTAAACAGGTTCTCCCAATTGTTAATCAATGAAAACAATGGAGACCAGTAAAGAGAATTTGTATAATGATGTTGGGGCTTTAAGTGTTAAGGCTGCTCATTTGGTCACATTGCTTTCTTCCGCGAGCTTCGTTTATTCACTAACTCATAAATAACCATACCGATCATAACATCCAAAGAACAAGTATACTAACACCCCGACGAGATAAGTATCCCTTGAGTTTTAATAATTATTAACGATAGCATACAACTGATGTTTGATTGAAATTTGGAGTACACCTGTACACGTACCTTTGTTCCCACGTAGAATGGCATGACAGTGATCCTCATGTTAGAAGTTGTTTCTCTGTGTACATCTGTTAATTCAAGCCATTTGTGGTTCTTTTCCTGCCATGACTGGCGTGCTTCCCGAGGGGCAAACGGTGGTACTATAACAGGAAGATGTAAAGAAACAAAGTAAGTTTGACTAGTTACAGCTAAAAAAGTCTGAAAATACTACGAAAACACGTTGTTTTGCATACACTTAGTCAAAGATGCAAACTGTTTTTTTTCAAAAGAAGGGATTGTCACTTCGTTTCCAGACCTTGCAAACCTAGCAGACCTTGCAAAGTTATACTGTCTCACAGATGGTATAAATCGTCCTGCTAAATGCCACTGACAGCAAATCAGTGTGTGATGTCAGCTGCCATACAAATTGTTGATTATCAATATTAATCTACTGTTAAGTAGCATTCTCCCAGTCATTTAAAAAAGCACCTTCTATCTCTTGTGTTTTAACAAGAAATGCCTGCTCTGAAAATAATCCTTTTCCTTCCCAATTTCTCATGACCTCTGTTCACACCTGTTTGAGGGTGTCTTTGGTACCAATTAGCAGATCAGAACACAAGCAACTGCTACCTGTATGCTGAGCAGACATTCCAGAAGAAGGAAAATTTGAGGAGGGCAAGGATTGTCTGCGCAGGGAATAACTATTCTAACAGCACAATCTCTCATAATGTCAAGCAGAATTAATCGATGAAAACATACCTGCCAACCTTACAAAATCAGAAATAGGGTCCACCCCCCCCCCCCCCTCAACCCAGTCCTGGGGTAGTGCCCTGCCCCCAGCACTGAGCAGCGTCCAGGACGCTCCAGGGTTTTTCCATTAGAAATTAAAAATTTTGCCATTAAAAAAACATTGCCTGTACTGTTCTGTTTTAGCATTAGAATTCTCAGGTGTTGTTTAGTGGCCTCAAGAAATACATGTATTGCACAAAACAATGGGATTTAGAAGAGTCAAGACCAATCTTTAGCAACCCAGATCCAAAATTTTATAAAAGAAAATGTCTTTTTTTTCCTCCTGAAAATTGGAATGTCCCGATTTTTTTAGGTTTTGAAACTCAAAAATCAGGACAATTCCGATTAAGTCAGGACGGTCGGCAGGTATGTGAAAACAATGGCACATCAATACCGAATGACATCACTGAGTAATTGATGAGTAATCATCAGGTAACAAACTTCTTATTCATCAATGTACATGTAAGAATTATTGATGGATTATTTATCTCAGATTGTCATGATTAGTAACTGACATTGACTAATCAACTAGTTCATCTTGGGGTCACTAATGACTTTATAAATACACATTTGTTATTCCAAACTGTTTCAAAACAAAGAAACTATAAATTTAACATGAATTTTTATACCTCTCCCTGGCTTGGGATACAGGAATCTGTCAAAGAGTTCGTGGTGGATTGGACGAGAAAATGCATCTGAAATCATGTAAGGAAGAAGGTCTTCTTGAGAAATGTAATCCAGACCTAAAACAAAATTGATATAGTCTATAAATATAAGCTAACACGGACCAAAAATAATTGAATTACATGTCACTGTTTATACTTCCCACCCCCTATAAACAATAACCACGATAAAGGCTGTAACCTTTGTCACAAATACTGTGAAAAGAGAGTATGAGTGCACTTGTTTTCCAAAAAGCTTGTTCAAAATGGGAGGTGCAACCCCTTTTTATATCAATGACACAGCCACCATTTGCCCTAAAGTGACAAATTAAATTCAGGGTTTAACTTGAAGGAGTTTCAAGGGCCCTATAAACCTAAGTCATTCAGGACTTGACCATCACAAAAATGTATTTTTTGTTGCAAAAATTTTTAACTGTCATTGTATACATCCTCCCTTCCAACTAACAAGGTTTTCCGGGAGTACTAAGAAAAAACAACTTTGTGGGAGTTTTCCAAGATTCTTGCAAGAAATTTTAAATTTCTAGGAATCCCAAGGCCTATTTTACAGCGTTGTTATTGATTTAAAACAGCCGTTTACAACAAACTGTTTACAATAGACTCGACATTATCTCACAGATGATAAACAAGACTGACACTGTAAATGGTAAGTAAGTAAGTAAGTAAAGTCTTTATTTAACTAGGGTAGCACTAAAATAGCATAAAAAATACTAACAAACCAGTGGCCCTCTAAAATTATTTGCAATAAAATATAAAAATACACTAGAATACGAATATTAAAACTATGGATAAACTATGAGACAATATAAGGTATAACAATACAAGAAATACGAGATAAAATATTAGAAAGGTAAAAAGGGTAAAAAGTGTAACTGAATTACAGAATAAAATGATTTAAAAGCTGCTGTTCTTTAAAAATTCTCTTCCAAAGAGAGTTCCTAAAAGATTTAACTGGGATAGTTTTCGCACAGATAGCGGTACATGTGTAAGCTGTTCCAGGCTTGACAGGCAGTCACGGTAAATGTTCTTCCTCCTTCAGTTTGTTGTTTGACAGCTGGGCGAACAATATTAAAGTTGGCATATCTAGTCTGACGTGAATGAATCTCGCTAGTAAGCTTAAGTAAGCTTTTCAGATAGGTGGGTACATGCTCCTGTAAACCCTTGTACAACTGTATATAATACAGCACTTAGTTAGTTTAGCCTGTTCGGAAAATGGTATCCAGTTAAGTTTATTGAACAGTTTTGACAGAGTTCGCTTGGCGATTGGCATCTAGAATTACTCTGGCAGCCCTTTTCTGCAGCTTTAGAACACGTATGAGGGTATGTTTATCACAGCTAGTCCAAACCACGCTCACAGGAGCCATAATTACCGGTATCATAAGTTGGTGAGGTCTGATCGTGCAGGTGAATGTAGTCCTCAAACAGTCCTTCTCAGGACTACACTTACCTGGATGATCATTAACAATACAACAACAAAAAAAACAAGAGATCGTTCTGAGGGTATAACATAATGAACAGCTTCCTGATTATAAGTTTACATGTATAAGGAAGTCTGGGAATAATGTGTGGTTCCAGAAAATATCCATACCCACCCCACAGATGGTCACTGAAAATTCCAAAGGGGTTGCGAGAGGGGGGGGGGGAGGGGGAGTCTCAAAAGCCAAAATTTTTAAAGGAAAATATGAACCTAAACTGGAATTTTCAGAGGGGTGGGGTAGTGGGGGGCTTCAAAACAAAAAAAAATCAATGGGGGAGGACTGGTATGGATATTCTCTGGAACAACACAATGTTAAAATAATTTGCTTGCCTGGAATAGAATACAGTGCATTGACTCCCCGATCTTTCTGATCGGGGAGTTAGCAAAGAAGAGCTGTTTCTTATTTGGTGTTGCTTTTGCCATTCCGCGTTACAAATGTAAAGCAAGCAAAGCGTGATATCGGCGAAAATTACGTACAAACAATGCAGTACAGACTACAAATCACTACGGCGAAACGTCTTCAGGTAATGGAAGGAATCCACTGTAACATTTTACTGGTAGTCTAGCGAAATAAGCGTACAACGAGGTAAGTTATTCCTTCGATCGTTTCTTTAGATAAGGTAAACGCTTGCGTCCGCTCGCTCGCAATCTCTCCTTTCAGGGATAATCGAGCGAAAAAAACACAGCAGCAGCGAGCGCCAAAATCGCCTGCCACGTGGAAACGTGGGCCGCGCGTGATGAGCTGCTGCTGTAAGCGTATGCCACGTTTATATTTATTTTTAAAGAAAAGTAGCTCTTTCACAAATGCGGTTTCAAAGAGGTCCTTAACGAAATAAATAAACTAAACATCTATGAACTCTTTCATAAGAAAATAAAAAAGTGAACGAGAAGCCCTGTTATACACTCTGTAGTAAAAATAACATAATTGAGTTGACACGCGCATTTGAATACCTTTTCTCGTTCACCCAGGTTGGAGTCCATGGCATCACCGTATGCCTGAACACTTCTGGGGTGTGCAACATAACAAACATTTTGAGAGAGAATTTTAGACAAATGTTGATATCTTTTCCTGGTTCACCCAGGTTGGAGTCCATGGCATCACCATATGCCTGAGCGCTTCTGGGATATGCAACATAACAAACATTTTGAGACAGAATTTTAGACAAATGTTGATATCTTTTTCTGGTTCACCCAGGTTGGAGTCCGTGGCATCACCATATGCCTGAGCGCTTCTGGGATATGCAACATAACAAACATTTTGAGACAGAATTTTAGACAAATGTTGATATCTTTTTCTGGTTCACCCAGGTTGGAGTCCATGGCATCAACGCATGCCTGAGTGCTTCTGGGATATGCAACATAACAAACATTTTAAGACAGAATTTTAGACAAATGTTGATATCTTTTCCTGGTTCACCCAGGTTGGAGTCCATGGCATCACCGTATGCCTGAGCGCTTCTGGGATATGCAACATAACAAACATTTTAAGACAGAATTTTAGGCAAATGTTGATATCTTTTCCTGGTTCACCCAGGTTGGAGTCCATGGCATCAACGTATGCCTGAGCGCTTCTGGGATATGCAACATAACAAACATTTTAAGACAGAATTTTAGACAAATGTTGATATCTTTTCCTGGTTCACCCAGGTTGGAGTCCATGGCATCAACGTATGCCTGAGCGCTTCTGGGATATGCAACATAACAAACATTTTGAGACAGAATTTTAGACAAATGTCGTACATCCTTTCTGGTTTACCCAAGTTGGAGTCCTGACATCACCGTATGCCTACAGGCACTTCCGGGATAAAAGTCTCACATTCTCCGTACTTTTTCTGAAGAATCGCCCTCCAATTTAATGGAGAAAAAAAAAGTGATTCTTGTCTCATTATCAATAACCCCCCTCCCCAAAAACAATCCTAACTCAAAGATAAGCCCCTGAAAAAACGGTTTGGAATTATTGCATTATTTTATTATCGCACGCAAGGCCTGTGTATTTCACGACCGCCTGCTTAATGGTCACTTTGTTTTCTTTTGACTAAATATTTCCTTTTTCTGATGCTTGTGCCTATTCTCAGTGCACCAAAAGAACCACCAAACACTTCAGTTAGTGAGGAGCTCTGCGTTGTCAAATGTTGTCCGTATTTCGCAAGTTGGAACCAGAATAAAATTGGAGGTGCTTATAATTATTCCGGTGCGACTTTCGAACCGGTGTGAGTTTGTTTTGGTTCGCTCTGTATTTATTTTACATGATACCGGAAAGTACACAAGAAGACATAGCACAAAGGACACGCGAGAGACACGAGCGAGCGCGAAAATCGCCTGGGGCGTTAAAACGTGATGCGCGCGTTATGAGCATGTTCACTGCGACATGTCAGGGTCTTCTTTTTGCCTGACTACTCTTGAGTGAAAAGAGACTGCTCGTAGTCTAGATACTGGTCCAGAATCCTATGTCGGTCAAATTCAGTCTTTGTCTTACTATTTCATGGCAGATGGAGCTCATCGTCGCAAAAACGGAATATTTAAACGCGGTATAAATCTCCTACCGGAAAAGGATAATATTAGCTCGTCTGGAAGAAATTTAAGCGGCTGATAATTTCACGTAGTATTTCAGCGTTGATATCCTTGTTTCAGGCTTTGCCGATCGAGTGAAGCGGGATGAAATTTTTAATTATTTTGCAGTATAACTAACGCCTGGACAGTGTGCTTGAGTAGGAGTGTAGTTTTTTCGATTTGCCGATGGAGATCCGTCGCTTGGTCAAAAGCCTAATTTTTCTTCTTCAAGGCTATACGTTTTTTTAAGCAATTTCCTGTAGTCCGGCGGATATGTGAAAGTGTTGTGCACTTTATGATAAAAGCATGAAACTTGGCACACTAATACTATAATTCATGGGGAACATTTCAAAGATTATAGGCAACCTGGAAGTGGCCTTTGTCAGGGGGGACGGGACATTTTTCAAAATGGCCGCCGGGCAGATTTATTGCTACAACAACATTGAACAAAACAACTTGGTACAGCGTCAAACTGCCAATTTAATGATACATACTTATTGATCTAACACCAAAAAAACGACGTTTGCTATCAAAATTGCTTTAAAAGTGTTTCTAAGAATTACAGAGGTCATTTCGCAGCAAAAATTGTGATTTCAATATAGTCATTTCAAAGAAGCCCCGATATTGACTGAATGACTGTTCTGTCGTGAGCTAATAGGATAAAACAATTAAACGTATATGGCCAAACAAGTGTCCCTTTCATTCAAGGCGCTTACAACCACCACATTTGCACAACATTGTACACGGCAGATTTTCTTTAGCACATCTGCACCGCCCTTTGCATCCTTTAGTGCATCTACACTTGACTACAGCACGGCAAGCTGCACCAGCAGGAGGCAGGTCCATCCACTTCACCTCCCACTGAGAAGAATCATTTTGGCGCCTCCAGCCGAATTCGTCTGGGCTAGGTAGCTGTGGTTTTTAAGGAGAGCCTGACCCCACACATGACCAGCCTGATATCCTGTTCGAAGGACGTGCTGACGTAGGGCATCCTTTGTTGGTGGAATGTTCTCTATCTCCCTGCCTTTCTGTGTGAACAAAGTTTGTCTTGCCTTGTTAACACTGCTATCAGAACTTTCTTTGCCATACATCTGAATGACGAATCTCTCGATGGTAGGAAGGATCTCATCTATGTGTGCTTCTGTTGGTGTTTGAGCAAGTGTTAGTAGAGCGGGCGTGACATCACTGAACTTATTCCACACCGACCATGCTGTACGCTTTCCTCTTCCTGCAAAACCTGACGTAGTGTCGCACCCGGTGAGTGCATGGAAAGCAGGTAATGCGTCGCACTTGACACTGCCCAATTGTCGCGCCATGAGAGTTGCATCTAGGTACCGGGATGTCTTTCCTGTTCCAAATGACACAATTAACTGTTCACATGCCAGTTTGTTAGCGGTACTGACAGCGAGAACAACGACATCTGTGTCAACAGTCCTAACCAAGATTCTTTTGAATCCTTGTTTGGCACCATCTGCGGCATGCAGTAGCATCCGTGTGTCCGCCTCTTCGTGCATGCAAGGCGAAAGCCCCTGTTCGTTAACTACCTCCGAGCAGCGAAGCTCTTTTCCTCTAGTCATCACCACCACACCAGGAAAAGTCTCCGCTGTTACGTTGTCGCTGAGAAGATTAAAGAGCTCTGTTTTGTTTCCGTCTTCTCGCAGAAACTGATGCCAGTTTTTAGGAAGTTTCTTTCTTCCTTCCACTCTGATGCGCACACCCGTTCCCCTCTTCATCCTTGTGGCCGCCTTGAGATTCGCGTCTCTGTAGTCATCAAACACTACATCGACTCGTTGAACAGATTTCGTGAACTGACTTCGTATGTATGTCATAAATTCACTGACATACTCTGCAAATGTATTGGACTTGGCAGGTTTAATCATGTTGACTATTACTGCACCATCGAGAACAATCATGTCCACTTCAGGAACTAAGTTGTTCGCTTCGTCAGTTTGCGGCAGGAGATCTTCCAGGCATGGCAGTAGGTCAGACTTTGTAACTGATCTCAACTTGCCGTAGTCAGATATTGAAGGTGGCCACGACTGGTTTTCATGTTGGAAAAACTCTTCAAGGTCAGCATCGCGCACTTGACTGGCGATATATAAAGTTGCGAACAAATGCCGGTCCCTTTTCATTGACAGACGCTGCTCCTGTGTGAGGGTTTTTGCTTTATCAGGACGCCAGCTGAATAAACTCAAATTGTTCTTTGGTATTCTGTCACTGAGTGGAGTCGTGCGTTCTACTAATCGCCTGCTAAAGAACTCGTTGCATCGACGTTTGCCAATCTCTTGCAAATTGCGGACAGAATTGTGGACTGCTGCATCCATTACCTCACGGGTATCAAGAACTAAGAGATCACCACTAGTATCAGAGAATGGGTTGCCCATATTGTCCATGGTTTCAACCAAAGCCTTCACATTCTTGAGGAACGATGCTTGTATTGCTAAGAAAAAGAAAAAAAATATGATGTCATCGTTGTGGAATTATCATATTGATTCCTGTTAATATATAGCTTAAAAGCTATTATAAAATATTTTAAAAACTGTTTTTAGTTTCTTGTATTTCAGCGGTAACGACAGACTGGAGATATCCAAGAACGGTGAAAATATTAGGAAAAAAATTGATAAGTTAAATCAAATCACCTGGCTGGTCCTCGTGGTGATGAAGCTGTGAAACTGTTTCCTTCTTGTCCAATACGGTGCGAAATTCGCCAATAATCCTCGCCATCTCAGGTCCAGACACCATCCATCGCAGTAGTGCCGATGGGTTCTCGGTTAGGCCCACTGCTCCTCCATCTCCTTTCACGCAGGCGTTGTTCTGCTCATGGCTTTCATCTATAGCCATCCTAGAGAATGCTCGTTGTGTCTTGTTAACGGTGAACTTTCCCTTGCAAAATGCTTCAAAAATTCTGGGGTGTTTCTCGCGAAGAATAACCATGTCACGCAGGTGAATGGCACTCGCACGAGCGTAGTTGTAGTGGTCAAGAGAATGGAACAGCCACTGAAGCCTTGTCAAAGCTTCTACATACAAAAGGAAGTTGTCTTCGTGGATTGATCTGTCCCAGGTCAGTACTTCCAACTCAATACTCAGCACAAGCTGCCAGAAATGGAACTGTGGACTTTGAAGGGCTCTCTGTTCGCACCATTCTTCGAACGATTCACTGCTACATCCTAGCTGATTCGTTTGCCACTCAACGTACGATGCCTGTCGAAGCTTATAGAGAGCGCAGGCTGTAATCTGGTGTGCACGGGCGGTTCTCTTGACATGCGCAACTTTCAGGAACGAATTCGAAGTTCCTGCTGTCGCTATTTCAGCTTGCACTAGTGCTGACGTCCAGCCACTGCCATCCAAAAAATCTCCAAGTGCCTTTAGCAATGTCATCTTGATGTGTAGGCCACCCAACATTACTACAAATGACTCCTCCCCATATTCTTCTGGCCACATCCACTGGATTTGCTTTGCAATCTTGAAAAGCGGTTGATCAAATGTGATCACGGGAATTTGTCCAGGATTAAGAACTGCCACAGCCTTTTTCACCACATTCATGGAATGTCGAATCATCGCTACTGACTTCGAGTCATTCGGGAAAAGAGGGAGAAGGGCGCTGACTGCTGCAGGGCCAAGAATGGGGGTCTCTTCTAGTTGTTGCCTTCTTGAGTGGTATGCTGCCCAGGATATTGCAAATCCTTACCACTGGTACTGTCATAATTACCTTCATCGATAATCTTGCTGAGATGATCGCACCAGTCATTCTCTTCTGCTACAGCATTATTCATCAGACTGCAGCTGGGTTGTTTCAGTCCACAAACTTCTGGAACAGGAGGCTCGTCCTTTGCAACAGAAGCTGCCGGTACAAGTGTATAGCTGTCCGGTAGTTTTGAAACTTTCTTGCCAGACCTGGAGATAGAAACGCGTGTTTGCTCTGTTCCACGATTTTCAGTGTCGGGATGCTGGAACAGTGATATACCTGTTCCATGGAAGGATCCATGTGCACTAGTTGCTGTTGGATCATGATCGATATTATCGACTGCTGATGTCGTGAACACACCAATGTTCAGTGTAGGTGGGAAAACAGTTCCAACTGTCTCGAAGTGGCTAATAGCAGAGTTACCAAGGTCTGCAGACAATCCTAGGACACGGTCATATGAAACAGATAATCCCAGCTTGTAAAGTGTATCCACTAGATCTTTTGATCTTGTTTTTGTGTGTACTAATGCACCGAGAAATAATGGCAGTGGCGTCTCTCGTTGTTCGAAGTGCCTGGTGTTTGAAGATGGTTGTTGACGCCGGCGCACGCAACTGTTATACGTTATCAATTGCGAAAGAGACAGAGCAGGTTGTGACAAGTAGCTAGCGTTGTCCTTTATGCTTGTACCATACAAGATCATTGAAATAAGCATCAGCAAAGATTAAGGAACCGAATTTTCCTGGCAATCTTCTGTGAATGAACCACTGAATGGTTCACATTTTTTTCTCAGCATGTCCTGGCGAATAATGTTTGCGGCACGAGAAAGGAGCACAGCTTCACTCTCATCGCCAAGTTGACACGATCTTCTTAGAGATTTTCCTACGTTTTCACTGGCCACAAACAATACATTTCGACCTTCATTGTATGCTTCCAATTGAGGAATGTAGCTGAGAATTTTCTCTTTTAATCTTGTAGAGTGAACTACTGAGGGGTCCCCTCCAAGCTGATCCACTCTGTCAACGTAAAGTTTCTTTAATTCCGATAGTTGGAAAACAGGGGTGGTATCTTTGTCCTCAAGAGCATCTTGTATATATGAAATAAGTTCAGCAAATGCTGTGCTCTTGGCCGTGTTCGTGTCGTCTTGATCATGTGATGTACCTGCTCTATCCCTATCTCTGTTGTACAATGACACTAGGCATTGGGTGTGATATTCTGCCCCCTTCGCGATTAAATCTCTTTCACTGAGCTTCGCTATTAAACGCTGGTCTTGCACATTTACTGCACACTGGCGCACTCGAGTGTCAAGGTCCAGTGTTGAGGCTTTATGGAGTGGTTTTGAATCTGTTGCAGGTTCGTCACAAAAGAAACAAATATCAGCGGCTTCATCTTTTCGGAAGAGGTTTTGACGAGTATATTTTTTCTTTGCTCCAGGAGAAATTTCTTCATCTGCACTCGTCTTCCGTTTGGTAGCACGTTGGAGTTCATTTTTGTTGAATTTGAGACTGCACGTTGTATGGAATTTCGCCCTCCTGCTTACGAATGTTTGCTCCAGCCCATCGCCATCGTTCATGCGAGTAAGATTGACATCGTCCGGCAAACAACCAAGGTCATAGAATGCTTGTAACGTTTCAACGATAGTTTTATAACCAGCTCCTCTAAATCTATCGGCATAGTCGGCTGGACACACGAGTTTCTTGCCGGTGTCTTCTTGACAGAAGATGCACTTACTCCATTCCAAGGGCGTGTCGCTTTTATTACTTAGGGAACTGGTAATGTCACTGCTTGAGACAATTCTAAACGGCTTCATTTTGTTTAGAAGCGGATTAGATAAGCCATCGTAATATTTTGAACGGCATCGAAAACAAGGCAGCAACGTGGCACACAGAAGAAAACAATAGACCTGATTACCTGGTACAATATATGCACGTGAAAATACAATTTGCATTCACACTTGAAAAACAAAAAACAAAACAATAACTTTCTCAAACATTTTTCGGCGATTCCTTTTTTTGATGGCGGCGATTATTGCAAACGTGTGTTTTTAACATTTTGCTCTTGCACAGTATACGTACTTAAAAACAGTATTGAAACAAGTTAAAATAGGTTTTTTAAGAGGAACTTAAAAAAGGGAACAGTTGCAAGATATTATGATAAAATGTTTGTGGATGAATTCATTCGAAAATCTAATTTGCATAAATTCACCTCAAAATGACAGTAATTTCCAGAAAAAAATTCAAAAGTTTATTTTCACACAATTTTAAAAACTCTGGACCTACTTTAAAGAGTGACCAGCCTCAAAAATAGTTATTTAACCTTTCATTTAGTAATTTTGCACCATGCTGTCATAAAGATTGCTGTCCCCCCCGGAAAAGGTCATATCCAGGTTGCCTATAATCTTTAAAATATTCCTCATGATTTATAGTATTTGTGTGCCAAGTTTTATGTTTTTATCATAAAGTGCACGATTAGTTCTCAAAATGACACTTATCCGCCGGACTACTGCCACACCGCAATTAAAACCTGTTTATGTATCTCTCAAACACCATGAATAACATTAGAATCAATTAAAACAAGCAAGAAAGAATTTCACGCTTAAAGATTATAACACATTCGCGCGAAAATTAACGCCTAAGTGGAACAGAAACGATCATCAAAACTGATTTAATTACATTGGAATGCTAGTAAGTTACTGGGCTTCACGCAGAGGTACGTGTCTTAAAGACACGTATCTCTGCGGGATCCCAAGGTAATTTTTGGTTGCTAAGAGCGTCTGGCTCGTTATGTCTCATATTTCTATATCTCTTAAGAAACACAGTACATGTCATTTTTTCTCATAAATAAAATCGATTTGTGCTAAACGCAAGATTACGGTATGGGACATAAGTAATATATCTTTGATGTGAAATCAGTAATCAGTTAACGCAATTGATGCTACATTTTGACCATTAGGCACTTTGGAATTATTAAATTATTTATTTTCACAATTTGTTTTTGTGTTTGTATTGTTGGACTTTTAAAGAAATTTATTTTGTGCTAAAATAGATCTTGTGTTTTGTCCTAGAACTGGCCCCAGTTTTTAAACGGCCGAACAACTTAATCCACTTGGCTATTTATTTGCTAGTCCGTGTTTAACATGTACTCCAAAATATTTTACGGAATTTTCCAGCGGACAAGGTTATCCAGCGTTTGAACAACTGGGGCTGGAGAAACCACATATGTTTTCCTATTTGAGTGGCCCAACTCAACGAAATGAGCGACTTGGACGAAAGACGGGAACGAAAACCAGTTTTTATGTGGCTTCGAGCCACACATTGTCAGCACGCGCGTTTTCAGTTCCTATATTTATTGATCTATTTTTTATTTATTTATTTATTTATTTATTTATTTATTTGTCTGGATACGGCTTTGCCACATTCGCAAAGCATGAAGTCACTTGTCACCCAAGAAGTGAAGAAACTGAGAGTATGCAAGACAGGACTCTCAAGATCGGCTATTCCCGGGGCTATTCTAGTCTGGTTTCAAACTTAACAGAATTAATTTTGTTGACAAATCACGCCTTCTACTAGATTTCAAACGATTTTGTGAGCGCAAACATATTTGTCGGTGGAAAAAATTTTGAAATAGAAAACCACAAAATTCAATTTGTATCCGTTGCGCTTGTGAGGAAGACGTAAGAATCGTGTCCCATTGCTACGCAAACGTCCCGGGGGGGGGGGGACGGGAAAACGTTTGGCCAGTTAGTGATTCTGCTACAATAGCATCTGCCGATTGAGATCGCTTAGAACGAGGAAGACGCCTTAATTTTAAATGAGCTGTTTAGTTGACCTCTCGGTTCAGACTGAAAAGAAAAAGAAGCCTACAAACATTTTAACGTAGACAGTTTAACGTAGACACGACGCATTACGTACGTCTTTCTCGACCAAATTCTGAGAAATCAGAAGTGATTCAAACCGTGCTCACGAGCACGCTTATCCCAAAAAGTTCAAGTTCGCTTTATTAACTGCGTAATAATGTTAATTTTCAACTGTCCTCAGAGGTTTTACAGTTCACGCTTCCATTTCAGAGTCCAAGGTAAGACTATCTAATCTTCTTTTTGTTTTGTCACAATTTGAAGCCACACCTGTACGCATAAGCGTACCGTTTATTAAGAATCCTCTTCTAGTTCATTCGTGATTTCATTACAAAAGTAAGAGGAACCTCCTGAGTCCAGTGAGGACCAATCAGGTTAAACTTCAATAAGAGAGTTCAGAAGAAAAGCTAGCTTGGAGTGCATGAGGGGGTCAGGCCAAACAAGAGAAAATTAAAACTCCTGATCCCATTTGCCTCGCCCCATGAAAACAAAAAGAGACGAGAACTCGGTAAATTCTTGCCTTTCTTTTGAGTTCAGTCATGCGTTTCGTCAACACTGTGGCCGTCTCAAAGAGTTTGAGTCTGCTCAAGTTTTCCTTAGAATCTATGACAGTTCTTATCTCTTCGTTTAGGCAACTACAGTGGAGCCTCGATTTAAGGAAGTGCCAAGGGACTGGGGTAATTGGCTAGTTATATCGAGGGCTCCTTATATCGAGATTCTTTTCCTTACATTACACTATTACTGGGCTGATAAGTATCTTACGTGATACCGAGGACTTCGCGATATAGAGGTTCGTTAAATCGAGGTTCCACCGAAACCACATACGCTCTCATCCACTCCCATGCGCTCTCAGCGAGTTAAAATTCTCGTCAACTCTCTTGCTTTACCACTAATCCACATACGCTTTTATCGTTTCTCGTGTGCTCTCAGTAAACTTTAACTCTCGTCAGCTCACGCTCCTTTCTAACCACTAACTCTTTGCACTCTCTCACTTACGCTCATTCCCTTTCAGTGAGTTGACATGAACTCTCGCCAACTCTTGGTGAGAGACAAAGGAGGACGTTTCACCGGCATGCTTTGCGCGCCTAGTCAAAGCATATTATCAAAGCGTCTATCAAGTGACCTTCTCATTTGTCGCATTTGCGAGTGGAGAGTTCTTCGAGGCGATGGAAATTGTTGATGGAAATTGCGCTCCTTTCTCTACAGCAGACTTGCTTTATGTCCACTGTATTGATTCAAACGACATCCATTCTAATATGAAAATAAAAGGAAATATCATGTATAGAACTCGCTGGGGAAGTATTAATATTGTTTAACCTTCACATTTTCCACAAATAGAGCCAAAATTACTACTCTTAAAATTAACAGAAAAAACTTTTACTCATAGTCGAGCGTACCTTTTGTGAAGGTGACGAGAACAGCCGCTTTCCTCCAATTCCTGATGTGGTCGTGAGTGGTGATCTTTGTGAACTACAGCCACTTTCGCTCGTTTTCTTCCGTAGTTTTTCAGCTTTCTTGGGAGTAGTTCCAGTCGCAATAAGCTTCCTTTTTTCGGAAGAATCCATCACTGCAAGCTCTCACAAAGGCTATTGACATAACATGTGCTTTATGAAATGCTGCACCGCCGATCTGAGATTCATTTCTTCGTGCAAAGATTTAGGAAGCGACAACTGTTTCAAGTAATCGTTCCGCGAGCAAATGAAACGACCAATTTTGGCGCCTATTTCGAGCACAATTTCAAACCGCCGTAACTTTCTAAAACCTGGAGACCTTAGGCGACCTAAGCGTTTGAAGAACGTTCAATGATCTAACTTTGCATAAAGGCGAGTTTTGTTTTTAGGTCTTAAGGGAAAACGGAACGATGGAGCAAAACGTAAGCCGACCAATCATTCCGAATGCAAAACAAAAGACCTAGCGATCCATGTAATATATGTTTGTGAAACAATTACGAGCTCTCTTCCCGAACAAATACTTCTTTGTCGCGGCTAAAATAACGAACAAGGACTAAAGTTTTCAAAAATTGAAAAGGTATTGTAGTAGCGGCTCATTGAAGCGAGATTCTTACCAGAGAAAACGGACCAAAAATGGCGGGAGGGCAACTTCGCGAACGCCATTTTGAACACAAATTCGCATAATTGACTGAGCGCGCAAAGCGTGCCGGTGAAACGTCCTCCTTTGTGAGAGACGTTTAACCGCCAATTCTCGAGAGCCTATATAAAGGCCTTTATACTGACTACTAGTCGTAAAGATGAAAACAAGTGAACAACGAATCGAAGAATAACAATTTTTCACTCATCAATTTATCTTTATTTGCCTCCCAGTATTTGCTCCCCCCCCAACCCACCCCAAATTATGTAATTTACAATGATGCATCTCTTATGGAGATGCATTCCTTATTCTACTTATCAATAAAAATTACATCAATACAAATTACACAATTAAATAGCATAAAATTCCATCAATAGCGCACGATATAATTGCCTTGAAAAGCAGTCACATAAAATCTTGAAAGCGAATTAACTAAGTATGTTCAGTGGTATTTCTAACTGACATTGACAGCTACATCAGTTTTAAAAGTTAAAAAATAAGAAAGATGTTTTGTCACTAAAAGAGAAAAGTTGTAGTAATGATATAAGAATTTAAAATTTGGAACATCTGTGTCTGATTATTCAATCAAAGGTCAAAAAAGCACTGGCTAAGAGTTCTATTACAATCCTATTACAGTTTTCGTATTATATTTCCCTTTAAATAATTAGTTTGAAAAACCCTTGCCACAAAAAAAATTCACTGGTTAAGGATTTCGTTGGATATAGAACTACACTTCAGTGATCTCAAAATGGATGAAAAAACAAAGAAAAAAAATCAGTAAGTTTGGTAACACGAAATTGACATTTTCTCCATTTTTTCCATTCCCGCAGAAGTATCTACGATAACGCTTTGCAACGATTGCGAAAACAGGAAAAATAGTATTTCATTTCCAAAATAGCATAAACTGATCGAAACCAACATGAATCTGTTTTGTATGGCAACCTTTTAAGAAAGTTAAATTCAACATAGCTACGTTTATCAGTTACAGATCGAACAAAGATTGCCAGCGGGTACTGGATTCTAAACTGCTAAATAAGGTAACATTCACAGACCGTATTCCTCGAATAATAGCCCATAGAGATTATTCTTTTCATGTGATTAAAAATTATTTTACAAGAGGCTGAAACCTGGGAATCATGTCATCAATAGATTGTATCTGATTTTCGGACTGAGCGTAGCGTATGGCTATTTACGTGCGCAAATAGCATTGGACTGTCCTTTTAATAATTGTTCCATTTTTAATTGACTTTTTAAATAATTGCCTCTAAAACATTGAAAAATTTACCTCGAAAGACCTGGTTTTTATGAGTAGATTATCTGTGATTGTCTGGGTGAGTGTAGCCCAACAAAGGACAGCTGGAGACAAGACAACCTGTGCGGAAGTCATCATCAGAATCAAGTGAATACTGCACCGTTAGTTAATGGTGGCAAGCCTCTGGTTATTGTCGTGATTGGTCAATTAAGTCGCGATCTTATTGGTCGACTGCCACTAAAGCCACGATGTTATTGGCTGTGACGTGAAAAATCTAAAACATGAGTGGTCCGTTTCGATTCTTCTTTTATTTTACCGTACTACACTCAGTTTTTATTTTATAAGAACCTTTTTATAAGTACGCTAAACCTGCATGGATTTGCCAGAATGTTAAGATCTAAGAACCCTGCCAAGGCTGAAATTGACATAAGAACGGTTTTTTGTACATACATTTTTCAGTCAATAACTGGTGTATACTGCTTCCGGAATCTGTAACACATTTTAGGGTACAATGTCTGCTGTTCATACGCAAGAGAGTTGTAACACAAATTAATATTCTAGAAAACAAAACGGGAACTGAAACAGGTGTTGCTTCTACATTGTATACTAGGCAATGAAATAAACGAAAACGCATTAGGTTTGTTTCACTCCTTCGATAGAATTACCGTCAATTGTTACCATTTCCATGGAAATTTCCAAAGGACAGGCAAAAAAATCCCGTCGAAGTTAAGTTCTGTCGTGCGTCTATCGTCTTAGGGACAGGAAAAATATTCCCGTCCCAGTTAACGTCTGTCGTGCGTGTGGCGTCTTAGGGACAGGAAAAATAATCCCGTCCCAGTTAACGTCTGTCGTGCGTGTGGCGTCTTAGGGACAGGAAAAATATTCCCGTCACAGTTAATGTCTGTCGTGAGGATGGCGTCTTAGGGACAGGAAAAATAATCCCGTCCCATTTAACGTCTGTCGTGCGCGTGGCGTCTTAGGGACAGGAAAAATATTCCCGCCCCAGTTAACGTCTGTCGTGCGGATGGCGTCTTAAGCTGTCTTAGGGACAGGAAAAATAATCCCGTCCCAGTTAACGTCTGTCGTGCGTGTGGCGTCTTAGGGACAGGAAAAATATTCCCGTCCCAGTTAATGTCTATGGTGCGTGTGGCGTCTTAGGGACAGGAAAAATATTCCCGTCCCAGATAACGTCTGTCGTCCATGTGGCGTCTTAGGGACAGGAAAAATATTCCCCTCCCAGTTAACGTCTGTCGTGTGTGTGGCGTCTTAGGGACAGGAAAAATATGCCCGTCCCAGTTAACGTCTGTCGTGTGTGTGGCGTCTTAGGGACAGGAAAAATATTCCCGTCACAGTTAACGTCTGTCGTGCGGATGGCGTCTTAGGGACAGGAAAAATAATCC
This sequence comes from Siderastrea radians, assembly GCA_964017195.1. Classification (NCBI taxonomy): domain Eukaryota; kingdom Metazoa; phylum Cnidaria; class Anthozoa; order Scleractinia; family Rhizangiidae; genus Siderastrea; species Siderastrea radians. The sequence continues at coordinate 5,965,770 of OZ024897.1, read as the reverse complement.
CGTCCCATTTAACGTCTGTCGTGCGCGTGGCGTCTTAGGGACAGGAAAAATATTCCCGCCCCAGTTAACGTCTGTCGTGCGGTTGGCGTCTTAAGCTGTCTTAGGGACAGGAAAAATAATCCCGTCCCAGTTAACGTCTGTCGTGCGTGTGGCGTCTTAGGGACAGGAAAAATATTCCCGTCCCAGATAACGTCCGTCGTGTGTTGTTTGTGGTTTTAAGTATGTTGGAATTCCTGTCTTTAGCGTCTGTCGCGTGTCCTGATCCTTAGACGACACAAATCTCAGGAACTCCTGGAGCTTCTGACCGTTGTGTGTCGTCTAGGGGACGGACCCAGTTGGCGTCTGTCTTGTTTTGTTTGAGGGACAGGAAAAAATCTTCCTGTCCCAGTTTGGTTCTGTCTTGTGTTGTATAGTGTTTCAGCTACGTGCGCCTTTCAAAAGAATCATTGAAAAAATCAACAAGAGTAACATTTAACTGACTTAAGGAAATTAAAAAAATTGAGCAATGATATAAGGATAGATATTACAATACCAAAAGACGGTTCGAAACGCACCACTCACATTTTAGAGTGTTCACGTCTCAGCCAATAACATCATCGCTTCACAGACAAACGACCAACATCATCGCGATTAAATTGACCCCTTGGGTCAATAAACGGAGACCGGTACACTATTCACTTGATTCTGGTGATGACTTCCGCATAGATTGTTGTGTCACCAACAACCCTCTGCGGACTACACTCATCCGGACGATCCTAGACAATGTACTTATACAAGAGAACTAGTCATTTAAGGTAAAACTTTGAATGTTTTAGTGGCTGTTATTTTAAAAAGTCAGCAAAAGGGGAACAATTTCTCGAGGGTCATTTTAATGCTATAAACGCACGTAAGGCCCTTACGTACGGAAAAAATACAAAAATTTTAAAAATTACTTTGCAATAGAAGATATAACCTTACGCGAGGAAATATGGTCTTTAACGGCCAAAAGGAATAAACTTGAAATTTTGGAAATTATGAAACGTAGTTGGTAAGACAGAATTAAGTCTAAAATAAGTAAAATAATCTTCTTTACAGGAACAAAATAGGCTGAGTTTAAATATACTAAATTAATATCTGGCTTTGATTTCCCCAGGAAATCCTGCAACAAATAAAAGATAAATTAGATCGGTGATATAACGCTGTTATGAAACCCTCATGCATCGTTAAGGGACGTGGAAAAATCCAAGGAAAAAGGTCGATTATGTCATGCGATCTTTCTTTGTATCAAATTCTCTTGTTGTTTGGCTTGGAGAAATGAGAAGAAAATTTCTTTTGAACTTGAGATTTATACTGCGTTCACACTAAGCCAAAACGGAAAGTTAATTAAGTCTGATGACAAATGAAGCAATCATGTCTTTAGGGACTGGTTATAATTTCTAGGTGGGGGGGGGGGGGGAGGACTAATGCAAATGGGGGCAGACCATGTTCAAAGTCTCCTGACCCTCCCCTTTGTGAGGCACATTTTTTGCTAACCCTCTCGGCTCACCCGCTTTGCTTTGTACAGAGCTTTGTATAACAAAATCTCCGTAAGATGCATGCGTTGTGTGCCCCCCTTTTTCACCGCTTGAAAATTATTGACCCTCCCCCTCTAAACAATGACCGGTCCCTTACCACATAAAGTATTAACACCAGGCGGTGCACGAAAACCACCCTCAGATTTCCTACCGAAGATTGCACAATTTTTGTCAGCGTGCTACCAGATAAAACCACAAAAAGAAAAAAATACAAAAGCAAGTTCTTGCTACATTTTTGGTTTAGGTGTAGAGTTTTTTGGCGTGTTTCTTACACCAGGCACACGTTTGAACCGGCACTTGACGAGAACAATGAAGTTAAAAACTTGGCCTAAAATGTGTTCAGCGCTATTGAGAACGCAGCTTTTATCAGTCGAGAATATATTTGTTAGAATTAGCGAAGTTCTATATATTAACATTTAAACTGAGATTGTAAACTATTGTTACCGGTCAGTCTTCCAAATTCCATGTTGTCTTCAACGAACTTTAACTTTTCTAATGATTCAGCGCTGAAAAAAAATTGTATATATTACTTAGTGGCTGCTGAGTTGTTGTGTTAAAGTTCGGACATACATGCAAAGTCTTTTTTTCCCACCGTGGTACAAGGGGGGAGTTGGGTTGATGGAATCCCCTTGAGTTTTCGTTATGTTGCAATATTTCGGAAGGATTTCACCTTTAGTAGCAAGCCTGTGTACTCTACAAGATGAGGTATACATTATGGGTTGCGGCGCTGCCGGGAGCCTGTGACGTCATCCAAGGTGGCCGCCATGTTGGCCGCCATCTTGAATTGCACCCAAAATTAGAAATGGTCAAACAACGAAAGAAATTGAAAATTTTTGATGCTGGACATGTCGAATATAACGTAATTAAACATTTAGCTGCTTTTTGTCAACATTTTGTGCTTTTTTCATCTAACCAAGGGTAAGGAACAGGCATTTTTCTTCAAAAATGGCTTGAAACCTGCCACTTATGACGTGATATATCGTGACCATAGCAACCCATTCCTACTAAACTTGTGTCAAAATGTGTCTAAGGGATATGCACACAGCTACTGAAGACGGCAGGTGTAGAGGATAATTCCTTTTGGAAAAATCCAAGAAAAACCTTATGGGTGGAGGGAGTGGCCCCGTTGTACGCCCAAGGGTTAAAAGGGCTACGTCATTGGAATTTTTGTGTGTGTCAACTCCGTGCCTAAATTAAAACAAAGTACTTTTCTCGTACACAAAATGCGCTAGAAAACCAATACGAATATATGGAATTAGCCTTAGCTATTTACCGACGTACAAGCGAAGAATTAACTTGAAAAAATTGGGCTGCAATTCATTTCCATCCTTGCCATCGGTAACCAAAAAACTCATAATTATTTGTAGTTTTAGAAAATTAATAGAAAAAAACTGAACCATCATATCTGGGTTCATGTGATTCCAATGTGTGTTGTGTTTTCCCCCTTTTTAAGTAATTCTAGAAATTAGTGACTTAGCCCCTTAAAACGGGAGGCTGTTGTTAACCTCTGGTCTGATATGACTTGCCGGTCGGTCTCAAATTTATCTGTTCATTTCCTCTTGGTTCAGGGTGGCACACGGAGTTACGCTTGACGCGTGATTTGAGCAAAGATTAGCGCGTGACACGTGAAATAGGAGACGTCTGCACACAGGCTACTTGAAAGCAGCTCAAATATTGTCGTGATCCGTGATTCGAAATTCAGGACTTTAATCCCTAAGAGAGACTCCTCGTTCGCGTTTTAAAAGACTGATTTTGTGTGAAGAACGCGTTCTCTTGACTCATTTCATGCGTTTGAGGCCCTTTTTCCATATTCGTAGCCCCGCTAAAAGACTTTGTATTGAAAACTAAAGGCAAAGCAAATTAATTAGTCAATTAGGGATAAGTTTTTTTGCAATCTTGTGTGTTAAATACGTGATTCGTGAAGTGTTCCAAAAAACATACGCGATACGTGATTTGAATGAAAATAGGCTCGTGATTTGTGATCGGGACCCCCCACCCTGTCAGTTAGGATCGGAAAGTTGGAACTTTTAGCCATCAGAGTAAACGTCTCGCTGATCGTGGATTGGTCTGGGCGAGAAATTCAAAACCGGCTCGCCAGCCATAAAAATGCGCTGCAATTTGGAGTATTAAAGGGGTTATGTCACACTATTTCAGTACCTTTTTAAAAAGCTAAAAAGTGTCTTTGCATCAATTGAATTCTAAAAATAATGGTCTAGCATTGTTATTAAAGACTATCTTACGGCACTGAAACTGTTTCCTGTCATTTGTCGCTACCGATGGCAAGGGTGGAAATGGCATGGAATGAAACTTGAAACAATTGGCCCAAATTTCTCAAGTTTGCATGCGATTTCTTAAAAAATCACCCCAAAACCAATTATGGTCAGCTTTCCCTGACAAAATTCATTTGATATCGTCCTCATAGTTTACAAGAGCATTTTGTGTAAGAGTAAAGGCACTTAAAATGATTTTAGCACAGAATTAACCTCACCTAAAGTAGCAAAATCCTCGTGACGTAGCCCCTTTAATCGGCCGGAGGTATTATCGACGAAAATAAGGTTCATGACAATAGGTGCGGTTACACGGGGAACTTTTACTGTGGTAAAAGACCCCTTTACCACGGGAAACTGCATTTAGCAAGTGTGACCGACATTTCCCGAGGTACATTTCCCGTGTTAAATATCCATGGATACGTCAAAAAGATCACAAGAAGCGCCTATGACATTTAACGTGGTAAGTTGCAATGGTGCCCAAGGTACAAGAGCCAATCACGATACTCGGTTTGACATCAACACGTAACCGCAGAGTGACATCATATTTTTACCCTGGCAAATCACAATTCACATGTGACTGCACGGTATACTGAAACCCAAGTGTGATGCACCGCGGGATGAGCTACCATGGGAAATGCCATTTACCGTGGAGTGTGTAACCGCACCTAATATCTTTGCGTTATCTTACTGTCGACATGGTAAGAATGACGGTAGCATAAGGCGACGAACAAATTGAGGTTTGTTTGCAATACTCACCTAAACAAAGGATGCTCTGCTTTCTCCAACGAATATTTAATAAACCAAGAAGGATTCAGAAATACTATACGCACAAGTTGATCACCAAACCTATGAGAAATATCGTTTAAGTTGGAAGACGATACACAAAAAAATCGACCAGAATTTAGTTTACAATTTTGGAAGGGCGCTAAATTTATTGTCATTAAGTGATCGTGAATTTGAAGGATATGAATTTTTCCTTTCACCATAAAACCGCTTAAAAAGAACTTTAGTAATGAGTTTTGCGGAGTGTTTAAACTTTGATTTTACGCACAGTTTCTGAAAAGGCTTCCCTGCCTGATTTTTAAGACTCGTTCCCAGCCCTTTACTCGTTTCTAAAGTGGGGAATAGCCTTTTTTACGTTTTCTAATTTGCATTACAATATATTTGAACGTGGATGTGAGGAAATTTCGGGCAATTTTACAGTTTTTGCCCTAAATTGCCTCACAGTCCCGTCAAAATATATTGTAATGCAAATGAAAAAAAAAACTGATGTGAAAGCCACAATCGGCTTGTTGAATTGAAATCGTTAGATTGCACAGGTACTTTACCCTTATCCTCCCCCCCCCCCACCGGGTGGGTTACTACCATATATAAGTTATCTAGGCATGTACCACGCAAAAGGGTATGGTTTTGAGATTCTCAGTCCTTAAACTGGGTATCCATTTTGCCCCTTTTTGGAATTGGGATCCCGTTGTGATAAGTTTGCTTAATTTCTGTGTATTATTGTATGCTTTATGCTAAAGTGCTCATGTTACAGAGAAAAAATAATACAAAACTAAAACGTTTCGAAGCTACGCGTCTTCACGAGTTAAAAACGACTTGTTTACACAATTCTTAGTTACCGTTTTTTTCTTGAATTAGGTGTCATTTTTCGCGTTTGGGCCGGAAAAAAAAGTATGAATTTTCGATTTTCTATACTTTAATACGGTCACACAGCTATTCTGAATTGACTGGAGTATCCCCACTCCAGAACTTCACCATGAAAACACAGGCCTACTACAATATTATTGTGTGCATACTTACCGGGAACATAAGCTGTTAATAAGGCTCTCCCCACATGCACTTGTGTGTGGGAGATAAGCGGTTTTCCCTGCGGTGTGCATGATTCGGTAGATTAATAATACTTGTTCCTCGCCTATGATCTCACCTATGGCATTTAGGATAGCACTGTAAGAAAAAGAGTTAGATAAATAAACAAACAAATAAATAATTAACTAAATAATAAGTGATTTAATAAATAAATATATAAATTAAATAAATAATAAACGAATAAATGAAGAAATGAAAACAAATATAAACAAATATTTCAATAATGAATAAATAACTGAAAGAGTGAATAACTAACTAACTAACGAACGAACGAAATAAGTTAATAAATATATAAATAAATAAACAAATTACTTTCCCATTCCCTTTAGTTTTGGAATGGCAAAAGCTAGACACTTTTTTTTAACTTACAGAATGTTTACTTCTCTCCCCTTCCCCGCTTACGCCTGCTACGCAGGCTAAAATATGTTAAGTTTGTTTTTAATTGCCTTGACTGTGACTTCACTTGAAAGAGCCCTTCACTTTTGGAATGGCAATGGCTGGACGTTTTTTTTAACTTACGGAATGTTTGAATAGTTGTCCTCGTAATGTTCAGCGTCTATAACAAACACGTGGAAGCCATGGTCGTGAAAACCTAATGAAGCAAACGAAACCATTAAAAGATAACCCTTTAGAGAACAAATGCGCTTTCACAAGGAGAGAAAAAATCATCTTAAACGTGAGCTGTGTTTACCTTCATAATGAAGGAAGGCAGGCAGGGCAGGGAGAGGAAGCGTGGGAATTTCAGGAAGGGCTGCAATAAGAAAACATTATGTCAGTGTTACTTTTGGTTTCATGGAAGAGGCATGTACTTTTGCAATTTTACATGATTTTAGAGGCTTTCACATAAAAAAAAGGGAAAATGGTTTACCTTTATTATCATTTTTTCATGCAATAAGCTTTATTTAGAAAAACGAAAACTACAGCGAAATTGCAGTGAATAGCAAGCGCTTACACTGAATAGCACAAAAAGCCTTAAACAAGTTATACTAAAAGGAAAAAAAGAGAGGAACGGAAAATAAAAAATAAACGAGCTTAACAAATTTTTTGATTAATTTACATCAAAAGTAGGAATACATACAGCAGTATTGAGATTAAGAATTGAGAAAAGGGAGGTTGAAACATCTTCACACTATCGTACTTCTTAATGCGTGGATTTTTTCCAGAACAGGAATAAATTGATCTAGTTTGCAGGGCTCAGAGTGCAATTGTACAATTTCTGATAGTACAAGTAGTATTTCGCAAAATGTAAGCAGTATTTTCAGCTGTATTTTAAACTGAGCTTCCAGACAATTTGATGCCATCCCGAAAAACTTTTCTATAGTGGATTTGGAGAAAAAGCACAGCGATATTTCTCATTAAAACTCCACTGAAAAATATTTGAGAGAAAGGACAGTTAACATTTTCTTAATCTGTGAATCAGTTTGAATTCAAACTCTATTAGCTTGATCTCCCGGCATACTTTCCCTATAAGGTCAAATTTAGACTTCCATTTTATATTTTCTACATTTAACTCTTTTCCACATAATTTTAGCCCTGAGGCTTTTACTGTGGCTGCATTGATGTACAGCCCAAGTTAGTCTCTAGATTTCACCTTGAAAAGATCGATATTTAACAAGGAAGATGACTGAAAGGTCACATTTTCTTCTCTAAATCTATTCCTTATGCTAAGAGGATCTGGCTTTTTGTAGTAGCTGTTTCGGAATTGCCGAGATAACCTGTAGATAGCTCAGACAGTTAGATGTAATGGTGAATTTTGTTTGAAATCAGTCCCGCAAAAATTCCCCTATATGAAGGTAAATTATCATTGGGGAGAACTTCTGCGGGAATGACTGCAACATCTAGGAAAACATAACGTCCGTTTTACTTTTGCTTTCATGGAAGAAGTGTATACTTCTCTAATTTTAGAGGCTTTCACTTAAACTGAAAAAGGAGAGAAAAAATGGTTTACCTTGATCAACTGCAACATTTTGTTCGGGAATGGCTGCAATAAAAAAAAATCCTGTCAGTTGGCGTTGATACACAAGGCAATTTTTCATGCCACTTGTAATCTGAATGAAACGGTAAACGACAGCTTTTTGAGAGACGATCTAGAATACATGCGCGTTACACACTGTAACGTATCTCGCAACGTTTCAAAAAACAGTTTCCTGCAAATTGCAACGCAATTGTTCGTTATATTCTCTACATTTCACTCTTTCCCCCCATTCTTTAGCCCTGAGGCTTTTCTACTGTGGCTGCGTTGATGTAGAGGTAACAGTATTCTTTGCAGGAATGACTTCTATAGGAAAAAATTATGTCCGTTTTACTTTTGCATTCATGAAAGAAAAATATACTTCTGCAATTTAGAGGCTTTCACTTAATGAAAAAAGAGAGCAAAAAAGGTTTACCTTCATCTAGTACGTCTAATGCAATTTTTGCGGGAATGGCTGCAATACAAAAACATTCTGTCAGTTTAAAGGCGTTGTTACACAAGGCAATTTTTCCTGCGACTTGAAATGAAACGGAAGACGACGGCTTTCCGAGACACGTTCTAGAACGTACGAACAACCGTCAACACTGAACAACATTGCAACTTCTTTTTTGGGGGGGAGGAGGAGGGGTACTTTTGTACGTTACTGGTAAGTTCTTAGGTGTTCTTGGAGTGATAAAGATAACAGTACGTTGTCTTTACTTTCAAAACTAACAAAAGACATGACTCTTATGAATACCCAATGTTATTAGCTTTACCTGTAGATGAGAGTTTCTCTCCAGCCATGAATGACAGAATTGAGAACTGGGGCAGATTTTCATATAGCTTTGTCATCTTTCCCTCCTGGTTTTCGAAATGTGGGTGGCGTTTGATTTGGTGATACGCCGGAGATGTCACCAGTTTTGATAATATCCCTCTTGAACTGAACTATAGGGAAAAGAAAAAAACACAAATCACAAAAAACACATATCATTGTTTTTAAGACCGTCGCCTACTTATACCTGTCAAGAAATCTTAAAGAGAGTGTAATTATTTCAAGACATTCAAGTCAGGTTTTGGAATAGCTAGAGGGGCTCTTAATTGAGTGTAGTACTCTGGTCCGTTACAACAGAAGCAATCAGAACTCGAAACAAATACATGAAACAAATGGAAGCAGTTATTTTAGCCCGAGAAGACCGATGTGCAAGTGACGAGCGGAGATTGTCGGAGAAGCAGTATTTCTAGCAGTCTCCCTAGTCTCTTTCTTTCTTCCGTTTTTTGCCATGATTTGCATCATTTATACCTTTTCACGCCCCCTTAAGATCTGAGGAAAATAGGACGACTGTGTAGAGTCTATAAGTAGACCATTTCTAATTGAACAATAGAGTTCTTCTGTCGAAGGTACTATCGTGTGATAGGTTGCCCGAGGAAATTTGATGTTCACAACAAATATTATCCCCATAACGTAGTTCGAGGGCTTATATGAAGTTTGAACATCACGAATCTATCACACACTGGGCCTGAAACAGAAGGACTCCACTGTTTTAATCGTCCAATGCTAAATTTTGTGCAAAAATTGCCAAAAACGGGCTCTATATGCTGATAGGCGCCCGCTGAGGAGAGACACTATCGTATCACGTGTTCGCTATCGATCAATGGGAGCACGCCAAAACTTAGCGTTGTACTATAAACAAACGATAGTCTGCAATCTATGATGCATCTTATGTAATTCGAACGTGTTGAAAAAGAATCATACACAACACACGCGCACCATTAACATAAAAAATAATCGTACAGAGATGAAAACTTGTAAATCCTGATTACTTCAAGTTCAAGTTTGTTTAGAAACATGTAAAAACTTTTCATTTTTGTGATTTTTCTTGAAAGACTAGTGCATATCTAAAAAGGAAGCCATCAAGAGTTTTTAAAAGTCTGTTCCCAGCCGTTGAATAACATGTACTGCGAGTGCGCGAGCGTCAGCAAGCACTCGTCCTTGGAGCCCGCGCGAGTGAAAGGTCAGCGAATTTCGCGTGGTGGATGCGCGCGCGTATTCTCGTACTCAGAGTCCCCTGGCTTTTTGGTCAGCGGGTGGTCGCCAGGAGAGTCTCGCCTGGCAATCGTCAGCTGACGAAACAGCCAGGAGAGTCTCTCCTGGCGACCGCCCGCTGACCAAATGGCCAGAGGACACTGGGTACGAGATTGCGCACGCGGTTTGTTTGCTCGTACTTGACGATATAATGAAAAAAAGAGTGTCTGTGAAAAGACAATATTTTAGTAAGATACTTGGATACCCGTAATCCCTTGCAGACGCCCTTTAATTACGTCATCATTACCCCATACTTACTTGCGCGCTTTAAAATAAAATAAGTAAAATAAATCCAGAATTTTTTTTGCATACAAATTGCACTTACTTAACTAACGCGTACGCAAAATGACTCCTCAGGTTTCGTGACACCTCGCGAAGGCTAAGAACGTTTTGTCTGACATGTCTTTAAGGCTTTGCAAAACGAAATCCGTAGATTTTTCAGTTACATTTCACGCGCGAAAATTTCAACTTGAAAAAGAAATGGGGCAAAACGCGAGAATTTTCTACGTACATAGTTTTGAAAAATAATCAAACATTTCCAAACCCTGCTTACCTGTTTTTTCGTGTAAAAGGTCTTTCGCGCTCGCTTTCGGCTGAAGGCTAACCCCATGGTGAAAACACTTAAGCAATTTTTTGCAGACTATTTGGAAGGCAAGTCACTGACTACGAAAGTGCGAACTTGTGTTTGTTTGTGTTAGCAACGCAGTTGAACCATTGTTAAATCATAGCGCGCGCTTCTTAAAGAAAAGGCGGTGATTGGTGGAGACAATCGAACACATGTCAATCAAGTGACTGCTGTCCAATCCCGATGTTCTTATGCGCGATAATCATTCTGCATTATTCATTGAAGGAGCTGTTGTTATCGGATTTGATGCTTTGTACAAATTTAGCTTCAAATTCCGAAGGTAACGAGATTAAGGGTTACTGCCGGTCAGATTTTGCAAGCTTTTTCTATCTCTAATTTCGGGAGGTCATTGAGGTGATTCCCTGGTTTTGCACTGCGCATAACATTGCGACATCAAAGATGGCACTTTTTGTGAAAAAAGCCTGCCTTTCCCACGATAGAAAAGGGCGATTTCGCTCTATCTAAGAAATAAATTGCAGAAAAAGGATGAGTTGGGTTTTGGTAACGTATAAAAAAAATGAGTGGCAGGCGAGTTGTTGTGCTTTACCAGCTCCCTAAATCTCTCGATAGTGGATGTAATACGTGTGCTGAGCCTCTGAAATTGTCAAGTATTACGGATAAAACGCCCTCAGGACTAGGATCCTTCCTCTATATTACCTGCTGTAATCCAGATTGTGGCGAAATTAATGTCTGCCACACAAACAAATCTCAGCGAGTAACTGACAATTCGCGTGGACAACCAAACTTTGACTTAAACACAAACGCGGCAGCAAATCCTGATAGTTTTTACTTAATTTGCGTCAGGATAGTGATGAAATACATTTCATTTGCTTCATTCCAATGTGCGTGGCACTCCATGGATCCCATTTTGAAACTTGTGCCAGTCCTCGCTCGGATATTAAATTGGATGAAAATTACGCTGTGAACTTTGTGAGCGCTACTGCAAAATCGAGCCCGCTGATCCCCATTTAAATTAACAGAGCCGTCACCATAGGCGACCGCCGGTGAATAAATCGGACTGTTTTTTTTGGTCACGTGCCATAGTCATCCGGTTTTGTCTCGGTCTACACAGTCTTCGTAAACTTCCGGTTTTCTTTTAGCGGTTGCCTTAAACGTCAGGCTCCGATCATGTCGTCATACAATCGTGACGTCAGGATAACGTCACGCAAGGTAAACAAACTTTAGCATGTCACATTACAATAACAATGTTACTATTTGTGTGTCAACGTTCCCTATTAGTGAAGTGGGCTCCCTGCTAAAATATTAATATTATTATTATTATTATTATTATTATTATTATTATTATTATTATTATTATCATTATCATTATCATTATTATTATCATTATTATTATTATTATTATAGAATGAAAGGCACAGATTTCCTGATTTCATAACCACAGTGCTTCACTCTAGCTGGCCTTCAGTCGGCAGAGGAGCTCTCTATCATACTATAAGAAATTCAGTGTTGATCAGTGTTGAATATCATTGGAAATAGAATGGATACATACCCAGTAGTCCTGTGACGGAAGAGTGTTCTGATAACGCAAAAGAAAACTACCCCATTACTTGTCTGACGAATGAATGCTCAAAGCATTTAGTACAAACTTTGAACCTTTGAGGAGGTGCTTATTCAGAGAGGGCATTTAATCTTGATGAGGAAATTATTTTTGTGAGTTTAGTTTGGAATTGAATTCAACATATTTTACTGCAATTCACACTTTCATTAAAGTACAGTAGAACGAAGCTGTCTGGTTGGTTCATTCGCTGCTGTTGTTTGCTCGTTTTAACCCTTTATTAGCCCCAATAGTGATCAGCATCAAATTTCTCCTCATCATACCAGTGTACTATAACACATACAGGTCATGAGAATTTAGCAAATGATCCCCAAAGATGAACTGTCTTGATGTTTAAACAGGTTCTTCCAATTGGTGATCAATAAAGCAATGAAGACCAGTAAGGAGAATTTGTATAATGATGTTGGGTCACTCACGTTGCTTTCATCCTCGAGCTTCGTTTATTCACTAACTCATAAATAACCATACCGATCATAACATCCGAAGAACAAGTATACTAACACCCCGACACCTGTACACGTACCTTTGTTCCCATGTAGAATGGCATAACAGTGATCCTTATGTTAGAAGTTGTTTCTCTGTGTACATCTGTTAATTCAAGCCATTTGTGGTTCTTTTTCTGCCATGACTGGAGTGCTTCCGGAGGGCAAACGGTGGTACTATAATAGGAAGATGTAAAGAAACAAAGTAAGTTTGACTGGTTACAGCTAAAAAAGTCTGAAAATACTACGAAAACACTTTGTTTTGCATACACTTAGTCAAAGATGCAAACTTTTTTTTTCAAAAGAAGGGCCTGCTACATGTACTTCATTTCCAGACCTTGCAAACCTAGCAGACCTTGCAAAGTTATACTGTCTCAAAGAGGGTATAAATCATCCTGCTAAATGCCACAGCAAATCAGTGTGTGATGTCAGCTGCCATACAAATTGTTGATTATCAATGCTAAATCTACTGTTAAGTAGCATTCTCCCAGTCATTTAAAAAAGCGCCTTCTATCTCGTGTTTTAACAAGAAATGCCTGCTCTGAAAATAATCCTTTTCCTTCCCAATTTCTCATGACCTGTGTTCACACCTGTTGGAGGGTGTCTTTGGTACCAATTAGCAGATCAGAACAGAAGTGATTGCTATGCTGAGCAGACATTCCAGAAAAAGGAAAATTTGAGGAGGGCAAGGATTGTCTGTGCAGGGAATAACTTTGGATATTCTAACAGCACAATCTCTCATAATGTCAAGCAGAATTAATCGATGAAAACATAACTGCCAGCCTAATGAAATCAGAAATAGGGATCACCCCCCCCCCCCCCCAGGATACGCCAGGGTTTTTCCATTAGAAATTAAAACTTTTTCCATTAAAAAACATTGCCTGTACTGTTCTGTTTTAGCATTAGAATTCTCAGGTGTTGTTTAATGGTCTCAAGAAATACATGTATTGCACAAAACAATGGGATTTAGAAGAGTCAAGACCAATCTTTAAATAGCAACCCAGTTCCAAAATTTTATAAAAGAAAATGTCTTTTTTTTCCCGATTTTTTTAGGTTTTGAAACTCAAAACTCAGGACAATTCTGATTAAGTCAGGACGGTTGGCAGGTATGTGAAAAAAATGGCACATCAATACCAAATGACATCACTGAGTAATGGATGAGTAATCATCAGGTAACAAACTTCTTATTCATCAATGTAATAATTATTGATGGATTATTAATCTCAGATTGCCATGATTAGTAACTGATATTGACTACTCAATTAGTTCATCTTGGGGTCACTAATGACTTTATAAATACACGCTTGTTATTCCAAACTGTTTCAAAACAAAGAAACTATAAATTTAACATGAATTTTTATACCTCTCCCTGGCTCGGGATACAGGAATCTGTCAAAGAGTTCGTGGTGGATTGGACGAGAAAATGCATCTGAAATCATGTAAGGAAGAAGGTCTTCTTGAGAAATGTAATCCAGACCTAAAACAAAATTGATATAGTCTATAAATATGAGCTAACACGGACCAAAAATAATTGAATTACATGTCACTGTTTATACTTCCCACCCCCTATAAACAATAACCACGATAAAGGCTGTAACCTTTGTCACAAATACTGTGAAAAGAGAGTATGAGTGCACTTGTTTTCCAAAATGCTTGTTCAAAATGGGAGTTGCAACCCCTTTTTATTTCAATAGCACAGCCACCATTTGCCCTAAAGTGACAAATTAAATTCAGGGTTTAACTTGAAGGAGTTTCAACGGCCCTAAACCTAAGTCATTCAGGACTTGACCACCACAAAAATGTATTTTTTGTTGCACAAATTATTACTGTCATTGTATACATCCTCCCTTCCAACTAACAAGGTTTTCCGGGAGTACTAAGAAAAAACAATTTTGCGGGAGTTTTCCAAGATTCTTGCAAGAAATTTTAAATTTCTAGGAATCCTAAGGCCAGTGCAAACCCTATTTTACAACAAACTGTTTACAATAGACTCGACATTATCTCACAGATGATAAACAAGACTGACACTGTAAATGGTTTGAACCCAGGAGCCATAATTACTGGTATCATAAGTTGGTGAGGTTTGATCATGCAGGTGAGTGTAGTCCTCAAACAATCCTTCTCAGGACTACACTTACCTGGATGATCATTAGCAAGACAACAACAAGAAAAACAAGAGATCATTCTGAGGGTATAACATAATGGACAGCTTCCTGATTATAAGTTTACATGTATAAGGAATGTATAAGGAATAATGTGTGGTTCCAGAAAATATCCATACCCACCCCACAGATGGTCACTGGAAATTCCAAAGGAGTTGGGGGGGCCAAAAGCCAATATTTTTAAAGGAAAATATGAAGCTAAACTGGAATTTCCAGAGGGGTGGGGTAGTGGGGGGGGGGCTTCAAAACAAAAAAACATCCATGGGGGAGGTATGGATATTCTTTGGAACAACACAATGTTAAAATGCTTTGCTTGCCTGGAATAGAGTACAGTGCATTGTCACTTTCATATCCAAGAAATGTAACAATCTCTGGTTGAGCTTTCTGAAATACAGATTGAAAATATGGCACTTGGAACCTTGTTACAGTGCAACTAAGAAAACCATGAACACTAAAATTATTTCTGGAAGTTTTGCTGTGTTGGGAAAGAAAACCAATCAGATTTGAGATGAATAAACCACACACCATAACATTTTTCATGTAGTTTTATCGTTTGTCTTATTGGTTGCGACACAGTGGTTATTCCAGAAATAATTCTTACTGTTTGTGGCTTTCTTAGTCACACTGCAATCCAACTCGCCACAGGACCATCAAATTTTGGTTGTATTCATGAGCCATGGTCAAACTAACAATAATAATAATTATCATTAACTGAAGTGTTCACAAACAGAGCCAAGATTAAGTGGAGGTAACAACATTTTAAAACAGTTAAAACAAAGTCATTAAGCAGCATTTCCCAACACTTTTTATATAATTTATTGTTTAATTCGAATCAATAAAGTGCACCTGTTTTTATCTCCAATGCAAACATGAATTTCACCCACCCCTTAAAATACAAGAGTGAACAATAAAATAACCCATGGAATTCCATGGAACTCTGTGGAATTCGGTGGAAAATTTTCCATGGAATTCTGTCTGGTATTGGGACATGGAATTCCATGGAATTGCATGAAAACATTTCCATGGAATTCTATGGAGTTCCACAGAAACTAAATTCCATGGAATTCTGTCTGGTATTGGGACATGGAATTCCATAAAACCTCAACTCCATGGAATTCTGTCTGGTATTGGGACTTCAAAGTCCATGGAAAAGTATCCATGGAATTCCATCGAAAACTACAGTACATGTAGTCTTTAAGGAACTTAGGACTACCAGTGTACAAATCTTTTTACAACCTTTAATGAGATCTCTACAGAATTGGATAAGGATTTTATAACATATTAAATTTGTACTGTCAATAATAAAAGAATGCTTGAAGCATGAAGCTTGAAGTCTACACTCTATAACACTTATTTGACAAGCATACATTCAAGTGAACAAATTATTGTAAAATTACAGTATGTCAAAAATCTTATCCAAATACTGAATGACATTCTCAGTGTACACACATTTAAGTTATTAGGGAAGGTACATTTTTTCTTGGGGGGGGGGAGGGCTGGGGAATTTTGGAATATTTTTCCCAAAACAGTGTTGGCCCTCCCTTGCATTTTAATGAAAACACTCCTGACCCCCACCTTTAGGTGACTGTCAAAAGTGCGACCCTCCCCTCACTACTACATGGTATGTTCCATGCTGTAGAAACCTCAGAACGTTTCCCTTGTGAACGCAAAGCGTTTGAATATGAATATATCTCGATATTGAATGTGTGCATGCTGAAACAAAGAAAATGCGAACAATCAGTGTGGGATATTTACGTTTTATAGCTGAAGTTTGAATATGGAAGTATTTGAGTATTATAAAAGTTTTGAACATAAAATATCTAAGGGAAAATACACGCGCTTCCTTCTCCGACTAGCCGGCATTGCTGTTGGTTATTTTAACAGAAAGGTTTATTTGTTTAGCATGCGAAATCTGCCTCTCAAAAACAAATATTTCCTACATTTCTGACAGGGTAGAGCGCATTGTTGAATCAACTACAGTACCGCTCGAAAGTATTGGTGCATAAGCACGCGGCGAAACCTCATCCGCCGCCATTTTGTTTTCCTCGAATTTGCCGCGGTGGGGCGAAAACCGCAACCTCGGTAAGGACGAAAGCGACCGAACACCGCGGCTGACTTGACGCGGCAATGCCTCGGTAACCAAACAATAGGGGCTAATTTCTATTGTTTTGGCATTGTTTATACTTTATATCACTAATATTCTCAAAGGAGCAAATAGACAAAAGGTTAGCAGTATAATTTCACAAGATTACGCTTCGTGATAAAACCGATTTCAGACTCGATCGTGTACTGTCACACCGGCTTGGCATTGCAGGTGTTTTTATCACCGAGTGCAATTATAAATAAAGAACTTTAAAGATCGTGTTTTTATTGGTATTAGATCGTTTAAGGAGAGCTATGAGCAAGACGATGTATTTAAATGTTTTTCGAGCAAGCCGGTAGTCCATGCGATACAACACAACAGGTTCTCGTTTCAGACTTTGCAAGACGCCACAATCATGCACAATCACAATAGAATGGATTGTCGGGCAGCCGCAAGCAAACTTCGAGCGAACGAACAGAAGCTGGCACGTTCAATAGTAAAGTAAAACATGTTCTTTATTTTAAAAAAAAAAACAGTTTTAGTCGGCAAACACATGACTGGCCGTGTTTTCACGAGCAATTTTTCAGGTTGCTTAACGAGTGACAACTGGAAATCTCGTAAAAACACTTGCTTTTCCGACTCGCTTAAAGTTAAGCGAGTCGGCAAACTTCAATGCAATTCTCATTAAATTTAAGCCACCGACCCAGGTAGCTTAAGTGAGTCAGCAATCAATTTCCTCCAATGAGAAGCAACTTGTGGTCAGCTCATCTGACAAAGCTGTCAAATCGCACTTGAAATCGGAAATATAACACGCCGGTTCTATTTTTATGCGTCTCGCTAAACGTCTGTGACCACGGCGTAGTTTTTTTTCTGCGAAGATGAATAATGTTCCGTTCAATGACCCTTCTAGATCTGTTAATGACCCTGCGTATTGGTTTAGAAGCATATGTTCGAACCAGAATTGTGGCCTTTCTAGAACCCATGCGACTTTTCTTCTGCGGCAGATCTTCCTTTGCGAATGCAAAAAATACGCCTCCGTTCTTCTTCTCCTGCCTCTGATTGTGAGCAACCTTAGCCTTTGCTGAAATCGGTTCCTTCGTCGGATGAAACCCAAGCGCATAAATACAGTAATAAAAAAATGAAGGACGCACATGTGAGCTTCGTCCGCATCTCCCGCCATTATTCAAACTAATTGATTCGCGCGCGTGCTCTCCTCAAATTACTTAATGAAATACAATCTTACTCGTGAAAACACCAATCATTTTTAAGTCGCTTAACGAAGTCAGTAAACAAAACACCTTCAGGAATGTTAAGCGAGACAATCGTGCTCGTGAAAACACAGCCACTATGTGTTGCCAAGCGTTGCGTGAATAATTTGCGTGCCGAATGCGACGTAAGCTAAAATTTTCGGAATTGAAATATGCCTTCGCCATACTCAAATACTCAAACATGCCGTCAAAAGCGAAACTGCTGAATGTAACTTGAACTAAAAAGCGAAAGTTATGATGTTGGAAAGAGGATTAGAGTAAAATAGCAAGTTTTTTCCTGAGATTATTTTTAGTTCACAGAGCATTGCACTGAATTTGAATTTGCATACTGTGAGTCTCAAAATAAATTGTGCGAGCGATGTGGGAACAAATCGAACCTTTCTAGATCTTTTGCGCACTTAATCCTTCGATGATAATTGAATTAGTAAATGAAACTCATGTTGAAACTCAAACTTAAGATAATGCCAACTGTAAAAGAATTTGTAAGAAATAGCGATATATAGCCCGGAGTTAGTTTCAGTTCAAAAGCGCATCAAATTTGCATAACGGGTGAAATCTGACCTTTTCAATGAACGTCAGATAGTATGTAACGCGGTATGCAACAATTCTATCTCTGTGATATCCGTTTTATTTCTTCTAGCTCTTGCAAATGGCACGAGTTTCCATTTCTTTCTTCGACTAACGAAAGCGTTCAGCAAAAGTGCTCAGAAGTCACGGTTTGTGAATCACGGTAAAAGCAATAATCATGCGAAATCTATCACATCATAAAATCATCGGCGCGCGACGTCTCGCCTATTGAAGTTAATTAATCTTTGAAACAAAGGAAACAAAAGGCTATTCAAACACCACCACGTCCTATTCTTTACCGCGGTATTTTTGACCACAAAAAACAGAGGTAAAACCGGAGTTTTCAAAGAAGTTAGACGAAGTTTTCCCGAGGTCAAACCGGAGATACAAACTGCGATTCCTCCGCGGCAGTATCGCGGAAAATGCACCAATACTTTCGAGCGGTACTGTAGTAACTCTTCAGAACTAAACGACTCCGGAGATCAGGCAGCGGATAGCCAACAGCAAGAAGCTGAAGAAACGATACCTGAGTCAAGCACTTCTCCATACGGACGCCAAAGGACACGAGTCCTCGGAGAAAAACTATGTGCCATGGCATAATATACATGTACAAATGCAACCTAGTACCTATAATAAAACACCAAATTAAATCAAAGTAGGTGAAAAGAAAAACTTAATCTGTAAGAAAAATGGAAAGCAACATCACAAAAATTCTCATTAAAAAATTCCGGAAAAGATGTGTGACCCTCCCTTGAATAGCTCACATGAGGTATGGCCCTTCCCTTTTGGTGCTCACTTTCACTGATGACCCTCCCCTCTGAGGCCCCAGCCTTTCCCCCCCCCCAAGAAAAAACGTACCTTCCCTTATTTGACATTTTCAGAGGCAGAAGTATTGCATTCTGTGTAGTTCATGCCCAGCAAGAAAAAGGAAAATTCTCTCTTTACAAGCCTAGGGGGTGGGGGGGAGGGGACTCCAATATGAAATTGACGGGGATGCTCGTTGGAAAATTATAATTAACACCCTAAAGGAGACCAATCTGGGCGTGGCTCCGGCTTTATTTAAAACAGACAACTAAATAAGAGCTATAGAGATGTTACAGTCAACGCGCTTCACGCCTGAATGCTCAACTTCAAATATTCATTGATTAGTTCATTGTTCGATTTCATTCTTCGAAAAATTTAGCGATTGTTTGAAACTTGGACTCTATATTCGAAACATCAATTTAGTTATTCGAAAGTTTTCATGTAGTTTCGTATAATAATTCAAACTTTCCGCCCAGGAACTGAAAAGTTAGTTTTTGTACCGTATTAAATTAGCTCAATTTTCCGGTATGTCACACGTGATATTTTTATTATTTTTAAGCCCGGCGCAAAAAAAAAAGAAACGTGAGAACGTAAAGCCGACAAAAATAACCCGTTAAGAGAAAATCCACAACAGTAATCCTTAGAAGTAAAATCCAAAGGAGTCACTAATTTTAACATGGCACTTATTCTTTGGCTGGAGGTTTTGGAAACACGGATAAAATATAAATAACAACCACCACAATTCAGGTAACGGTTTTCGCTGTGGTGTACATGGGTCTGCACATGTTCAGGTCCAAATGGCAAGAAATTTGCACGAGGGCTTTTATGATCCTGGTAAATCTTTGCCTTCTAATGCAAGGAACGAGTAAACCTTTGCCTTCTAATGCAAGCAACGAGTAAACCTTTGCCTTCTAATGCAAGGAAAGATATCGCCAACCTTTCAATGCTGGATCGGGGTTGTTTTATTTCACGGAACACGAGGGTGACAAAAGGAGCTGTTCTTAAAATCGTCCGACACTTCAGTCCAAGTGACGACTCAACCGTTTTCTTGTGGAGGAAAAGATCCTTGATAACGGATGACATCCCCGAAGTAATTATTGATTAGCACTTCTTCCGAGTACGGGCGTGTTGACGATTTCCGATGTTATATGTGAACTTTCGAAGAATCAATTTCGTTAATTGAAAAAAATCCTTATCTTTCAATCTACCTGCAAGAATACGTATAATCCAATGAAGAAAGGAATGCGCACATGAAGAATGCAATCTTCATTCCACGATCGTTCATGCGTGAAGCGCGTTGACTGTAATTGCGCTGATGATGTTGCAATCGAATGCTGTCTTCTATGAGTAAATTGTAACAACCGCGATTTCTGTGCTGCTCTAGACCCTAAGCGATACCTGTGTGGGTAAAAATATTGGCTTTCCATCCTCAGCACCCTAAGTGAGACCAAAATCTGCAATTTACAACCCTAAGCGAGACGACGAGCATCCCCGTCACTTTCATATGGGAGTCCCCCCCCCCCCGGGTTCACAAGTGAAGGGACAGATCTGTCTGTACTGTTTTTATAAGCTATAATAGTATTCTTAAAATAGTCTCTATGAAAGAGAAGAATATTTTCACTCAATATCGTTGCGTCAATCTTCAAATTGTATAAACTCTTCATGTTTAAATACAACCGATTTATGGCAATTCCGAGACTGCAGAATGTATATAAACAATAATTACAGCCATAAAATGTCAAACAACTGAAAACGCAAAAATGATACAGGCATACCTTGATCAATTAATTCCACTTGATCGATTTGCTCCGCTAACCGTTTGTATCCCAAAGGTTATCATCAACTGAGGCTATTCACTTAACTTCAGAGGTGATTTAAATTCTAATATCATGGGTGACAAATTACTCCTTAATTTTGGCACAAAATTTCAGCGTTAATTTATAATTTCACATGTGAAATTACAAAATTGCAATGGCAACAGGTCTGTAGCTCAGCGCCAAGATGGCGTTGAGGTTAATGATCAAGATGTTTTGTGCAGAACTACAGCAATTCTGGAAATATTCATTGAGGACACAATTGGTAATCTGTAAATTTTGACTTTTAATTGACTTAACTTCTCAGAAATCACCTGTGAGTTAAAAAGAAGAGATTATTTTTGATAGTGTGACAGTGAAAATTTTTGAACGGCGAGCCAGTTGCAGCGATCGAGTGATTGACCGCGAACTCAGAGAAGTAATTCAGTGGATTTGGGCACTTCTTCGAATGGAATAAAGGTCAGTTTTTAAATACAAATTTGCTTCCGAAGTTTACTTTCGTTAAAACAAGTTTGCTGTGCGTATTTTGAATGTATTTGTGAAGCCTTCTGAGCCTTGCTCGACGGAGCAACGTAGGCCAACGTAGTGCACGGTTCAGTGAATTTGCCGGATAAAACGCGGATAACCTTTGCCAAACGATTTGCTTTGGTACCTTTTAAGTAAAAATTCAGAGTCTGGTGTATTTTGCTGTCGGTTACAAAAAACACGAAATCGTCAAAGCGTGGTAAAAACTTGTCACAAGATTTTTTCATTATTTCACTCAGAAAAATGTGAACTTTAGCCGTTAAACCGTTTCAATGCTCAAGGAGTTCTCGATGTGATAAACAAGTCAAAACCCCACGATTGTAAGTGTAATTTGTCATCCATGATATTAATAGGTAATCAAAATAATGGTATACTCGTGAAATTGGGAAATAATTTCACTTGCGTTTTGTCAAAATTTTAATAATTTCCCTCGCCTAAAGGCTCGAGAAATTATTAGAATTTTGACAAAACGCGCGTGAAATTATTTCCTAATTTCACTCGACACCATTTGATTACACATACTAATTTGCCATGGAGTTACAACCTTTATACTATAATAGTATTCTTAAAATAGTCTCTATGAAAGAGAAGAATATTTTCACTCAATATTGTTACGTCAATCTTCAAATTGTAGAAACTCTTCATGTTTAAATACAACCGATTTATGGCAATTCCGAGACTGCAGAATGTATATACACAATAATAACAGCCATATGAAAACGCAAAAATGTTACAGGCATACCTTGATCAATTAATTCCACTTGATCGATTTGCTCCGCTAACCGTTTGTATCCCAAAGGTTACATCAACTGAGGCTATTCACTTAACTTCAGAGGTGATTTAAATTCTAATTTGCCATGGAGTTACAACCTTTATGTTACGAAACGTTCACATTACCAAACTAAGCAGAAGTAAACAGTAAAGCGAACCATCGTCGCTCCAGTGTTGCTCACAACTTCGAATTCATCTGTTCATTTTCATCTAAACATCTACATGCAAGGCTCCAAAACATTTTTCGGCACATAGACTAATCCAAAAGCTACAATTGTCCATCTTTGTTTCAACCTAAAAGATGCTTTTGGACCTCAAACCATACACAGATGCTTGATAAACGAATGTTGCAGCCGCCTTTTCAAAATGGCGCCTCTACTAATAACATAAGGGTCACATGACTCAAATGATAACTGCTGGCCACAGAATGCAGGCGCATTGGTTTGGGATCTTGTCATTTATACAAGAACAACAAAACAAGAACTACAAAACGTTTGATGTGAGTGGATAAATTACCACAAAATATTTATTTTACTTCAAATAAAAAAAAAATTCTCATAATATTATTAAAAAATGTTTTTAATGATCTCAACCAGAATGATTTGCATGGTAACAGTAAACTAATGTACTTTGTCTATTTAGCTGATCACAGGTCTTCAGGAAGCTCTCCTCTCAATAATTATACCTTGACATATAAAGATAAATCGGCCTTCTTTGAATAATTTGTGTTGATATTTCACTCTTTGATGTTCATTAAATAATTGTGTCACATTCCATGAAACTCAGTATTTAAAGCTCCCATGGAGTGTCCACGCAAGTCCATGAGATTTCCATGGAACTCCATAGAACTCCATGGAGTGTCCATGGAACCCTACAGAATTCCATGGAGCTCATGTGGAAATGCATGGGGCTTCCATGGAATTACATAGAATTCCACAGAAGTCCATGGAACTCCACGGAATTCCATGGGGTTATTTTACACGGGTAAATAATAAATAAAATAATCTCTCTTGCCCACGATCTCCCTTATAACACTTTATTTACCAGCGCACCAAATTGTCGATGGCAGAAAACGGGTAAAAATTTCCAGCTTTCTTAAATTAGCGTTCGCCGACAGCCCTACTCACGCTTCCGAGAAGCTGACAAACATATAGACTGGGTTCCGAAACGACACCTGCCTTTCGTTTGAACAGGTCGGCAAAGCTCAAACCGAATATCCTCAAAAATGTTGTTTGTTGTACTTGGTAGTTCTTTATTCCGTTCGAAGAACTGAATCCAACAACCTTTTTCCTTTTAGATTTCGCGTTCTTCCCCCGCCATTAATTCAGCTGCCGTCAATTGCCAAGATGTCAAACTTTCCGTGCCGCCTAATAAGCCAGCACTTCCTGACATCAAGTGTCACATGCACAGGCTTCACGAGAACCTGGGTCAGTTTTCAACCCTGGCATTCACGGCCGGAGACAAGCTTGGACCAATTCCAGATTGCTTGTCCTATGAAGGTAAAACCACTTAGCAATAAAATAAAGTGAGAAAGAAAAATGTTTGTACATGAAACTGTAGATAAAACGTCAGAGTGGAAACCACAGACTCAGCATACTCTGTTTGCGTGGTGCCCTGTGCAGTTACAAGGGCTGTATCGTTTTTTTTTTCAAACTAATTTGGGGCCTTTAAAACTAATCAATACTGAAATAAATATCTCAAATTACTGCGAGATTGTTCGACTTGTTGTTCTGTCTTTACTTTCGCGATGTGAGTATTTTCAAAATAACGGTTATAATTATAAATATCACTTTCGCGAGCCTCAAGTCGCGAAAGTAAACACAGACGAACAAAGCAAGAGAACAAGACGGTCATTTTCAGAGTTTTTATTTAATTTTGATCAGCTTTGAAAGACGTAAATTGCGTCTTAGGTTAACTTGCTAGTTTGATTAGTAGTTTGATTGGTTTGATGCTTACGAGTCGAGTCCGTTTCACGCCGATATACTTATAGACTTTTAATTAATTTTACCATGTACAGAATCCATATTTTGAACCAAAATGTTTTATTTCCTTTTTTTCTTTGTTAGGCTATCATGAGTATGGCTTTCATATAGTCAACATGATTTCCGAAGAGTACATCCGAGATGTTGAAAGCCTGGGTGCTGAGGAAATCTTCTTTAATTGTTTTATTTTTAGCCAAGAAGTCATCTCAGTCACATTTTCATAGGCTCAGAACTTTATCTATTGGACCCACTTTCTAAGCCTCCCCTGAATGCAAAGACGGGTTAAATTACCGATGAGGTTGCTGGGAATCTGTCTCCGACCCGAAGCACACTTTAACCTCCAGATACAGTTTGCGAATCCGAGTTTTTAAAACTTTTGCAACAAAGAGGTACAATAAATCCGTGCTAGCTATCAAGAAAAGATAAAGGAATTAAGATAAAGCGCCAAAATTTGAGAAACGGGTGCCTTAAATCTATCCCCACCCGCCTTGATTTACTTTTCTGTGTAAGCAAATCTTATTCCTGCGTCTATTTTTTTCATTTTGTCTTTGTCTGTACGCAGCTGTATCCTTGACGCAGTACGAAATCTGACAGCTGGCGAGAGATTCATTATTATCTACAGAAGCAAGAATGGCGGCCCGGCGTACCCGCCCGATGCCACCATGTATGCACGGCTAGTTTCATGACCTCGCTACGCAGTAAGTCAGTCAAAAGTATTATCGCAGTTGCCATTTGAGTGTAAGGAAGTGAGGTTTTGTGACAAATTGCTTTTGCGTTTCCCATTCCAATTCTAAACTCAATCGTAACACCAATCCTAATCCAATACCAATTTTAATGTCAAATTCAATTTTTGATTTCAGCTTCATTTTCAAATGCAATTGCGTTTCCAATTCCAATCTCAATCTTAATCCCAATCCTAATCCAATACCAATTCTAATTTCAAATTCAATTTCAGTTTCACCTTCAACTGCAATTACGTTTTCAATTTCAATTCTAATCTCAATGCCGATCCCGGTCCTCGGATTCAAAACTAATTCAAATTTCCAATCAATTTTGAATTTCAGTTTCATATTCAAATGAAATTGGGTATTCATTTCCAATCCTAATCTCAATCCCAATCCTAATCCAATACCAATTGTAATCTCAAATTCAACTTCAGTCTCACCTTAAACTGCAATTGTGCTTCCAATTCCAATTCTGATTTCAATCCTGATCTCAGTCCTAATCCAAAACCAATTTTAATTTCAAATTCAAATTTTAAATTTCCGATTCAGATTCAGTTTCATCTTCACCTTCAACCTCAATTTCAATTCCAGTTCCTTATTAAGAAAAGAGAGTTTGGCGGATGGAGTCTTCAAATGAACATTAATATATGAAATTCATATATTAATTAGCCCCCATTTTGGGGGTTAAAACAGAACTTCTGAATTTACAGTGCGTAGAGATGTTCGTGTACACATATCATGGCAGACCTGCCTCTTTGGGGCCGGGCACGAATATGGAAGCTACGCGGGCTCAATTTATTTTAGGTGCTTAGTTACTGCATAAGATGAGTCACAACCCTTACTTTTACAACATTGTTATTTTTCTCATCTATCACACAGGTACGGCCCTCAGTTGCTGAAAATCGTAGTATTCAAGCCTTCCTGGTATGTGCTATGGTGCCTCGATTGTCAGGCAGACACTGGCCGACATTTCTTCAGGTAAGATATTTAAATCGAACCCCCACTAAGTAGATTTTTGTCCAATCACGGAGATATTGCATGAGCAAACCTGTTCAAATTCCTTTGTGCAATCTTGTCGAAAGACGCCTAAAATTATCTTTTCATGCCACCAGTAATTCGAAGTATTTTAAGTGCGCTATTTGTGCCCAACATAAGCTCCGGTTTAGTGCAGGTGTTTCACCTCGCACTGTAAATTCAGAACATCTGTTTCAGCCCCAAAATGCAAAATTAGCCCCTGAGACCCCTAAAGCTGACCAGCCCACTGTGGGGCTATTTCAGCCACAACTGGGACAGAACTACCCCATTGTAAGCCGAAACAGCCCACAGTGGGACACGATTTGGCCCTTTGGTGCCGGCCCAGCCTCTGTAAATAGGGCTATTATGGCTTTAAAATAGGGAGCCAAGTTAGTCCCAAAAATGGCACTGTATTTTACTCACTGAAAGGGCCCCATTTTGGGGGCTAAAACAGAACTTCTGAATTTACAGTGCGTAGAGATGTTCGTGTACACATATCATGGCAGACCTGCCTCTTTGGGGCTGGGCACGAATATGGAAGCTACGCGGGCTTGATTTATTTTAGGCCCTTACTATCACAGTTTGCATAAACAGAAAGCAGTCTTAATTTTAGCTCGCACGCAACTCACCCCAGTATTCATATTTTTTTCTTTTTTTGCTGACAGTGAGACTGCGATGAGTAAGCTTAACTTTGCCTGCAACGTTTCTGAATTTGCGAAATTAACAGGTACGTAAAAGCAATCATTACACTGATTGCGAATATGAGCGATTTCATTGGATAGATTGTAGCCTTCTCGTGTGGAAAACAATCTCATTTTGTTTCCAATCATTATCACATTTCACATTTCCTCTTATGTTCACCAGTAGGAATTAGTAAAGGTCTGAAAACTAAAATAGCTTGAAAATCAAATCGCTATCGAATTTAAGTTTTTGACCTCTTTAGGATATCGGATGTCTGCGGTTGTTATTCCCGCTTAGTTTAAACTAATGAGGTATTTTTTTCAGCATTATTTTGTATCAGTAGAAAGTAAAGCTTCAGGAGTTGATCCCCAGACTGAAACGTTAGAATCACACTGTACAGAAAAGTACAGTACTAAAGTAAAGTACTCAACGGTTGAATACCTATGATTTGAATGGCCACACTTTAGGATTTAATCCAGAAATCAAACGTTAGAACCAAGGGAAATAATTTTGTCTTATTCTTTTTTCTTTCAGAATTTCCTGGAGAAATTAAGCTTCAATCACTAAATAACTTTCTTCTGTGTAATTAATCATTGTATAGGCTGCCAGTTTCTCTTTTTATCGTTTCTGCCTTAAAAATAACAGAGCACTCCAGTTTGTCTGTACATAGTCTTGTGTTTTACCTTATGCGTCACTGAATCTTGACACTAAAACATAATCCAATTCAAACAATAAAATTTCATTTTTAAGGACATCATGAAAATTTCTACATAAATCCTTAAGTTAAATTTCGAGTTTTTGTGATCTTTTGATAATGCCATAAAACTATACACTCCTCCTGGGGCTAATTTTCTTTTTACGACCACTTCAAGATGGCGGTCAATTTACGTTTTTACAAGGAAAAAAAAATTAAAAATTTTCACATCCTTTTTTTTCAATTATTCGAACCCCTTTCTATGCTGCGTCTCTAAGTTTACACTATATCGAAAAGTTAGGGCCTCGAACTAGAGTTTTTTAATGTGCATGTTGTAGAATCTTGGTATTATGGGAACAATGATCGTTTTCCAATACTATTAGAAAACCAAATATACTCCTTCACATGAACTGTGACATATTACTGAGGCCAAAGAGTAGAAAAGTTGTTAATTTTAAATGCTAGACACTCTATGACCCTACAAAAGTAAAATGTCGTTTAAGGTATTGAAAAATTCAAATGTCCGCCATCTTGAAGTGGGCGTCAAAAGAAAAGTAGCCCTTCCTGGTCCATCAACATAAGTTTTGGCAGCTCATGTCTAAATTTCATATATCTGAGATGAAGGCATTTGTATCTGGAAGAGGAATTCCATGTGGAAGTGACCGGGGTGCTTTTTTTTTGAAATTTTGAAAGACACTTTGAAAGGAAACCCTAATCTCTTTTTGTGGGAGTGATTTGAATAAGAGGTACCAGTTCTAACAATAGTTAGATTTCCAGTCATTTTAAAACCTTTTACCCCAGAAGGAGACACTAGACCTTTCGCGGTGATAAGTTTAGATTTTAACACCCTAAGTGGTAGCGAGCCAAGAATTTTGACCCCTAAACGATACAATAAGCACCTCCGTCACTTGCATACGGGACCCCTCCTTCGACAATTTTATCATTTGTAAATTCAGTTTGTAAATATTTAAGATAATTTAATGTAGTATAATTTTACTATTTGCATATTAACGTATATATATATATATATATATATATATATATATATATATATATATATATATATATATATAACTATTTATGAAGTTTTTGCATCTTACTGTTTAAAACTTATTTTGAAATAATATCTTCTCATATTTCTAGCTCTCTTGAGAAACACAGTATAGGTCATTTTTTTCCCATAAATAAAATCGATTTGGGTTAAGATTACTGTATGGAACATAAACAATATATCTTTGGACTCTGATGTAAAATCAGTATTCGCTTAACGCAAATAATGCAACAATGCAACATTTTGACCAATTTAGGAACCTATCTAGGCACTTTGGAATTATTAAATTATTTATTTTCACAATTTTCTTTTGTGTTTGTATTTTTGGTTTTTGGAGTTTTAAATAAATTTATTCTTTTGGTAAAAAAGATCTTGTGTTTTGTCTCTTTTGTAATGTAGAACTGGCCCCAGTATTTAAACGGCCGAATAACGTGATCCACCGGGTTAATTGCTAGTCCGTGTTTAAAATGTACTCCAACACATTTTACGGCATTTTCCAGCGGATAAGGTTATCCAGCGTTTGAACAACTGGGGCCTGGAGAAACCACATATATTTTCCTATATAAGTGGCCCAACTCAACGAAATGAGCGACTTGGACGAAAGACGCAAACGAGGACCAATTTTTATGTGGCTTCGAGCCACACATTGTCAGCACGCGCGTTTTCAGTTCCTATATTTATTTATTTACTTGTCTGGAGACAGCTAAAGTATGACGTCACTTGTCACGCAACAAGTGAAGAAACTAAGAGTATGCAAGACACGTCTTTCAAGTTCGTCTATTCCCTTGGCTATTCTAGTCTGGTTTGACAAGTCACGCTTCCTACTAGATTTCTGAGCTCAAAAGTGTTTGTCGGTGGAAAAAATTTTGAAATAGAAAAGCCGCAAAATTCAATTTGACAGTGCGTTGTACTTGTGAGGAACACGCGAGAATTGTGTCCCATTGCTAGTTATACACGTATGCATAACGAGAACGTTTGGCTGGTTAGTGATTCTACTGCAATAGCATCTGTAATTGAGATCGCTAAGAGCGAGGAAGACGCCTTAATTTTAAATGAGCTGTTTAGTTGACCTCTCATTTCAGACGGAAGAGAAAAGGAAGTCCGAAATTATCGCTACATGCAGTTATACGTAGCATGCCACATCAAGTACTGTGTGCGATTCATGTGCAGTCCTCTCAATAAAACTCCAGTTCGATTAGCTGACAGGCAGCACGCGAGTAATGTGAGTACATTCACGCTTCATCTTACGCAAGTTTGGTAGACCAGTCAAAGTGCACGCTTTTCAAAAAGACACTTGCTCATAACAAGAAAACGTGTTTCTCAACCATATTCCGAGAAAACATCATGTTAACATGACGAAAGTGTTTCAAGCCGTGCTCACGAGCACACTTATCCCAGAAAGTTTAAGCTGGCTTTGTTAACTGCGTAATAACGTTAATTTTCGACTGTTGTCAGAGGTTTTACAGTTAACGCTTCCATTTCAGAGTGCGAGGTAAGACTATCTCATTTTCTTTGTTTTGGTCGTAATTTGAAGTCACACTTGTACGCGTAAGCGTACCGTTTAGTAAGAATCCTTTCTGAGTTCATGCGTAATTTCATTGTAAACGTAAGAGGAACCTCCTGAGTCAAGTGAGGAACAATCAGGTTAAACTTCAATGAGAGAGTTCAGAAGAAAAGCTAGATTGGAGCGCATGAGGGGGTCAGGCCAAACAAGAGAAAATTAAAACTCCTGTTCTCGTTTACCTCGCCCCTTGAAAACAAAAAGAGACGAGAACTCGATAAATTCTTGCTTTTCTTTTGAGTTCAGTCATGCATTTTGTCAACACTGTAGACCTCTCAAAGAGTTTGAATCTGCTCAAGTTTTCCTTAGAATCTATGACAGTTCTTCTTTCTTCGTCTAAGCAACTACAGTGGAACTTCGATTTAACGAAGTGTCAAGGGACTGGGAAATTGGTTCGTTATATCGAGGTTCTTTTCCATACATTACACTATTACTGGGATGATAAATATCGTACGTTATACCGAGGACTTCGCTATATAGAGGTTCGTTATATCGAGGTTTTTTCCATTCATTACACTATTACTGGGATGAAAAATATCGTACGTTATACCGAGGACTTCGCTATATAGAGGTTCGTTATATCGAGGTTTTTTCCATTCATTACACTATTACTGGGCTGATAAATATCGTATGTTATACCGAGGACTTCGCTATATAGAGGTTCGTTATATCGAGGTTTTTTCCATTCATTACACTATTACTGGGATGAAAAATATCGTACGTTATACCGAGGACTTCGCTATATAGAGGTTCGTTATATCGAGGTTTTTTCCATACATTACACTATTACTGGGCTGATAAATATCGTATGTTATACCGAGGACTTCGCTATATAGAGGTTCGTTATATCGAGGTTTTTTCCATTCATTACACTATTACTGGGATGAAAAATATCCTAGGTTATACCGAGGGCTTCGCGATATAGAGGCTCGTTAAATCGAGGTTCCATCGTAACCACATGCGCTCTCATCCACTCCCATGCGCTCTCAGCGAGTTAAAATTCCCGTCAACTCTCTTGCTTTACCACTAATTCACATACGCTTTTGTCGTTTCTCGTGTGCTCTCAGTAAGCTTTAACACTCTCTCACCTACGCCCATGCCCTTTCAGTGAGTTGACATGAACTCTCGCCTACTCTTGGTGAGAGACGTTTAACCGCCAATTCTCGAGAGCCTATATAAAGGCCTTTATACTGACTACTAGTCGTAAAGATGAAAGCAAGTGAACAACGAATCGGAGAATAACAATTTTCTTACCCATCAATTTATCTTTATTTGCCTCCCGGTATTTGCTCCCCCCCCCCCCCAAACCCACCCCAAATTATGTAATTTACAATGATGCATCTCTTATGGAGATGCATTCCTTATTCTTCTTATCAATAAAAATTACATCAATACAAATTACACAATTAAATACCATAAAATTCCATCAATAGCGCACGATATAATTGCCTTGAAAAGCAGTGACATGAAATCTTGAAAGCGAATTAACTAAGTATGTTCAGTGGTATTTCTAACTGACATTGACAGTTACATCAGTTTTAAAAGTTAAAAATAAGAAAGATGTTTTGTCACTAAAAGAGAAAAGTTGTAGTATTGATATAAGGATTTAAAATTTTGAACATGTGTCTGATTATTCAATCAAAGGTCAAAAAAGCACTGGCTAAGAGTTCTATTATAATCCTATTACAGTTTTCGTGTTATATTTCCCTTTAAATAATTAGTTTGAAAAAAACACTTGCCACAAAAAAATTCACTGGTTAAGAATTTCGTTGGATATAGAACTACACTTCAGTGATCTCAAAATGGATGAAAAAACAAAGAAAAAAATCAGTGAGTTTGATAACACGAAATTGACATTTTCTCTATTTTTTCCATTCCCGCAGAAGTATCTACGATAACGCTTTGCAACGATTGCGAAAACAGGAAAAATAGTATTTCATTTCCAAAATAGTATAAACTGATTGAAACCAACATGAATCTGTTTTGTATGGCAACCTTTTTAGAAAGTTAAATTCAACATAGCTACGTTTATCAGTTACAGATCGAACAAAGATTGCCAGCGGGTACTGGATTCTAAACTGCTAAATAAGGTAACATTCACAGACCGTATTCCTCGAATAATAACTCATAGAGATTATTCTTTTCATGTGATTAAAATTATTTTACAAGAGGCTGAAACCTGGGAATCATGTCATCAATAGAATGTATCTGATTTTCGGACTGAGCGTAGCGTATGGCTATTTACGTGCGCAAATAGCATTTGACTGTCCTTTTAATAATTGTTCCTTTTTTAATTGACTTTTTAAATAATTGCCTCTAAAACATTGAAACATTTACCTCGAAAGACCTGGTTTTTATGAGTAGATTATCTGTGATTGTCTGGGTGAGTGTAGCCCAACAAAGGACAGCTGGAGACAAGACAACCTGTGCGGAAGTCATCATCAGAATCAAGTGAATACTGCACCGTTAGTTAATGGTGGCAAGCCTCTGGTTATTGTCGTGATTGGTCAATTAAGTCGCAGTCTTATTGGTCGACTGCCAATAAAGCCACGATGTTATTGGCTGTGACGTGAAGAGTCTAAAACATGAGTGGTCCGTTTCGATTCTTCTTTTATTTTACCGTACTACACTCAGTTTTTATTTTATAAGAACCTTTTTATAAGTACGCTAAACCTGCATGGATTTGCCAGAATGTTAAGATCTAAGAACCCTGCCAAGGCTGAAATTGACATAAGAACGGTTTTTTGTACATACATGTTTCAGTCAATAATTGGTGTATACTGCTTCCGGAATCTGTAACACATTTTAGGGTATAATGTCTGCTGCTCATACGCAAGAGAGTTGTAACACAAAGTAATATTCTAGAAAACAAAACGGGAACTGAAACAGGTGTTGCTTCTACATTGTATACTAGGCAATGAAATAAACGAAAACGCATTAGGTTTGTTTCACTCCTTCGATAGAATTACCGTCAATTGTTACCATTTCCATGGAAATTTCTAAAGGACAGGAAAAATATTCCCGTTGAAGTTAACTTCTGTCGTGCGTCTATCGTCTTAGGGACAGGAAAAATATTCCCGTCCCAGTTAACGTCTGTCGTGCGGATGGCGTCTTAGGGACAGGAAAAATATTCCCGTCCCAGTTAACGTCTGTCGTGCGTGTGGCGTCTTAGGGACAGGAAAAATATTCATGTCCCAGTTAACGTCTGTCGTGCGGATGGCGTCTTAGGGACAGGAAAAATAATCCCGTCCCAGTTAACGTCTGTCGTGCGGATGGCGTCTTAAGCTGTCTTAGGGACAGGAAAAATAATCCCGTCCCAGTTAACGTCTGTCGTCCGTGTGGCGTCTGAGGGACAGGAAAAATATTCCCGTCCCAGATAACGTCTGTCGTCCATGTGGCGTCTTAGGGACAAGAAAAATATTCCCCTCCCAGTTAACGTCTGTCGTGCGGATGGCGTCTTAAGCTGTCTTAGGGACAGGAAAAATAATCCCGTCCCAGTTAACGTCTGTCGTGCGTGTGGCGTCTTAGGGACAGGAAAAATATTCCCGTCCCAGTTAACGTCTATGGTGCGTGTGGCGTCTTAGGGACAGGAAAAATATTTCCGTCCCAGTTAACGTCCGTCGTGTGTTGTTTGTGGTTTTAAGTATGTTGGAATTCCTGTCTTTAGCGTCTGTCGCGTGTCCTGACCCTTAGACGACACAAATCTCAGGAACTCCTGGAGCTTTTGACTTTGTGTGTCGTCTAGGGGACGGACCCAGTTAGCGTCTGTCTTGTTTTGTTTGAGGGATAGGAAAAAATCTTCCCGTCCCAGTTTGCTTGTCTTGTGTTGTATATTGTTTCAGTATGTTGGAGTTGTGTCGTCTTGGGGACAGAAAAAATGTTCCTCTCTCTGTTAGCGTCCGTTTTGTGCCGAAGCCAACAGCTACGTGCTCCTTTCAAAAGAATCATTGAAAAAATCAACAAGAATAACATTTAACTGACTTAAGGAAATTAAAAAAATTGAGCAATGATATAAGGATAGATATTACAATACCAAAAGACGGTTCGAAACGCACCACTCACATTTTAGAGTGTTCACGTCTCAGCCAATAACATCATCGCTTCACAGACAAACGACCAACATCATCGCGATTAAATTGACCAATTGGGTCAATAAACGGAGACTTCGGTACACTATTCACTTGATTCTGGTGATGACTTCCGCATAGGTTGTTGTGTCACCAACAACCCTCTGCGGACTACACTCATCCGGACGATCATAGACAATGTACGTATACAAGAGAACTAATCATTTAAGGTAAAACTTTGAATGTTTTAGTGGCTGTTATTTTAAAAAGTCAGCAAAAGGGGAACAATTTCTCGAGGGTCATTTTAATGCTATAAACGCACGTAAGGCCCTTACGTACGGAAAAAATACAACAAATTTTAAAAATTACTTTGCAATAGAAGATATAACCTTACGCGAGGAAATATGGTCTTTTACGGCCAAAAGGAATAAACTGGAAACTTTGGAAATTATGAAACGCAGTTGGTAAGACAGAATTAAGTCTAAAATAAGTAATTAAAATAATGTTCTTTACATGAGCAAACTAGGCCGACTTTAAATATACTAAATTAATATCTGGCTTTGATTTCCCCAGGAAATCCTGCAACAAATAAAAGATAAATTAGATCGGTGATATAACGCTGTTATGAAACCCTCATGCATCGTTAAGGGACGTGGAAAAATCGCAAGGAAAAAGGTCGATTATGTCATGCGATCTTTCTTTGTATTAAATTCTCTTGTTGTTTGGCTTGGAGAAATGAGAAGAAAATTTCTTTTGAACTTGAGATTTATACTGCGTTCACACTAAGCCAAAACGGAAAGTTAATTAAGCCTGGTGACAAATGAAGCAATCATGTCTTTAGGGACTGGTTATAATTTATAGGGGGAGACTATTGCAATTGGGGGCAGACCATGTTCAAAGTCTCCTGACCCTCCCCTTTGTGAGGCACATTCTTTGCTGACCCTCTCGGCTCACCCGCTTTGCTTTGTACAGAGCTTTGTATAACAAAGCTCCGTAAGATGTATGCGTTGTGTGCCCCCCCCCCCCTTTTTTCCCCGCTTGAAAATTATTGACCCTCTCCCTCTAAACAATGTCCGGTCCTTTACCACATAAAGTATTAACACCAGGCGGTGCACGAAAACCACCCTCAAATTTCCTACCGAAAATTGCACAATTTTTGTCAGCGTGCTACCAGATAAAACCGCAAAAAGAAAAAATGCAACAGCAAGTCCTCGCTACATTTTCGGTTTAGGTGTAGAGTTGTTTGGCGTGTTTCTTACACCAGGCACACGTTTGAACGGGCACTTGACGAGAACAATGAAGTTAAAAACTTGGCCTGAAATGTGTTCAGCGCTATTGAGAACGCAGCTTTTATCAGTCGAGAATATATTTGTTAGAATTAGCGAAGTTCTTGATATTAACATTTAAACTGAGATTGTAAACTATTGTTACCGGTCAGTCTTCCAAATTCCATGATGTCTTCAACGAACTTTAACTTTTCTAATGATTCGGCGCTGAAAAAAATTGTATATATTACTTAGTGGCTGCTGAGTTGTTGTGTTAAAGTTCGGACATACAAGCAAAGTCTTTTTTCCCCACTGTGGTACAAGGGTTGATGGAACCCCCTTGAGTTTTCGTTATGTTGCATTATTTCGGAAAGATTTCACCTTTAGTAGAAAGCCTGTGATGTGCTCTACAAGATGAGGTATACATTATGGGTTGCAGCGCTGCCGGGAGCCTGTGACGTCATCCAAGGTGGCCGCCATGTTGGCCGCCATCTTGAATTGCACCCAAATTAGAAATGGTCAAAAAACGAAAGAATTTAAAAATTTTTGATGCTGGACATGTCGAATATGACGTAATTAAACATTTAGCTGCTTTTTGTCAACATTTTGTGCTTTTTTCATCTAACAAAGGATAAGCAACAGGCATTTTTCTTCAAAAATGGCGTGACACCCGCCACTTATGACGTGATATATCGTGTCCATAGCAACCCATTCCTACTAAACTTGTGTCAAAATGTGTCTAAGGGATATGCACACAGCTACTGAAAACGGCAGGTGTAAAGGATAATTCCTCTTGGAAAAATTCAAGAAAAACCTTATGGGTGGAGGGAGTGGCCCTGTTGTACGCCCAAGGGTTAAAAGCGCTACGTCATTGAAATTTTTGTGTGTGTCAACTCCGTGCCAAAATTAAAACAAAGTACTTTACTCGTACACAAAATGCACTAGAAAACGAATATGTCGAATATGTCGAATTAGCCTTAGCTATTTACCGATGTACAAACGAAGAATAAACTTGAAAAAATTGGGCTGCAATTCATTTCCATCCTTGCCATTCGTAAACAAAGAACTCATAATTATTTGTAGTTTTAGAAAATTAATAGAAAAAAACTGAACCACCATATCTGGATTCAAGTGATTCCAATGTGTGTTGTGTTTTTCCCTTTTTAAGTAATTCTAGAAATTAGTGTCGTAGCCCCTAGCCTGCGAGCAGGCTCACTTTGTGTGTAATTCGCGCGTGTGATCTTGGCGGCGGAAGTCGGCGAGTGAAGCCGCGAGAAGAATGGGGCGAGGTAAAGTGAGCCTGCACGAAAGCCATTGAATTTTTGAATTCGCGGTTCACTCGCCGACTTCCGCCGCCAAGATACTCGCGCGATTTACCTGATTACACACTAAGTGAGCCTGCTCGCAGGCTACGTAGCCCCTTAAAACGGGAGGCTGTTGTTAACCTCTGGTCTGATATGACTTGCCGGTCGGTCTCAAATTTATCTGTTCATTTCCTCTTGGTTGGGTTACGCGTGAGGCGTGATTTGAACAAAGATTAGCACGTGACACGTGAAATAGGAGACGTCTGCACGTAGGCTACGTGAAAGCAGCTCAAATATTGCCGTGATCCGTGATTCGACATTCAGGATGCATTAATCCCTAAGAGAGACTCCTCGTTCGCATTTTAAAAGACTGATTTTGTGTGAAGAACGCCTTCTCTTGACTCATTTCATGCGTTTGAGGCCCTTTTTCCATATTTATAGCTCCGCTAAAAGACTGTGTATTGAAAACTAAAGGCAAAGCAAATTAATTAGTCACTTAGGGATAAGTCTTTTTTGCAATCTTGTATGTTAAATACGTGATTTGTGAAGTGCTCCAAAAAACATACGTGATACGTAAAATGAATGAAAATAGGCTCGTGATTCGTGATCAGGATCCCCCTCTACCACCCTGTCAGTTAGGATCGGAAAGTTGGAACTTTTAGCCACCGGAGTAGACGTCTCGCTAATCGTGGATTGATCTGGGCGAGAAATTCAAAACTGGCTCGCCAACCATAAAAATGCGCTGCAATTTGGAGTATTAAAGGGGTTATGTCACACTTTTTCAGTATCTTTTTAATAAGCTAAAAAGTGTCTTTGCATCAATTAGTAGTTATAGAGTTGGCGGTTCTAGACCACTTTCTTCGAAAGTGTTCTAGAATCCGCCAACTCTATAACTACTACACCATTAGATGGAACCATTTTTGAAAACTATATGTTTTGGAATAATTTTTTTGAAAAACTATATGTTTTTTCACATGGTTTTATGTGATGGTGAGGAGCCGAGCAGGCTCGGGAAGTCGCTACGAAGTAGCGAGTGAGGCTCCGTCGCGGTCTCACGTGGGTAGATTCTAGTCTCGTAGAGACTATGAATCGTAGGGCACGTGAGACATAATGGTGTTCTATATGTATTTTATCACATGGCTCCATCACATGATTCCATCACATGGCTCAATCACGGCAATAGACCCCCCGGCATGCTAAGTATTTGAATGATTGCGTAGCAATACATTCAAATACTTAGCACGGGGATGGGGGGGGGGGGGGTCGTTATTGCAAAAAGCGTCAGGCGGGAAGAGCTTTTGCTCTTCCCGCCGTCAGGTGGGAAGAGCTCTTAGCTCAAAGAGCTAAGAGCGATGGACGCTTTTATTATGTGATTTTATTATGTGATGACATTATGTGATGACATTATGTGATGGAGTCATTTTATGGATAACTATATACTAGATCCATTTTTTAAGCATTGGGGAACAAAAGCGGAGCTTTTGTGAGGCAGTGAATTGATCGCTGGTTCCATTTTATGGATAACTATATACTAGATCCATTTTTTAAGCATTGGGGAACAAAAGCGGAGCTTTTGTGAGGCAGTGAATTGATCGCTTTAGCGATCAAGAGGGGAAGTTTCTTTTTGCGATGCTGTTTCCATTTTATGGGTAACTATATGTATTTTATTACATGGGCTGAATTGATTGGATTTGGATACTATATGTTGTATCTCATGATGCATCCAACGCATTATTCAATCACGTGGTCAAAGACAACATAAAAGCATAATGATTCCTCAAATTGTTGTTGCGGAGAGGAGTTTTTTTATATTTATGTTTTTCAAACGCAAATCTATAGCATTTTTCGTTTTCAAAGTCAGATTCACCGATTTTACTAATCCACCCTTTGTTTTTTTTGGATCTTTTTTTGTCAATTGTACCGTCAGGGTATTTTAATTCAACAGAATTGCAATCAGTATAAGGTGAAGACCCAATACCATCGTGACTTATACTAATGTTTATAGTTTTTTCACATCCATCTTTGTAATAAATAGTTGTTGAAATATCTGCAATTCGTTCTTCTACTAGAATATTTTGGTTTTCATATTCAGTGTCAGATTCA
The DNA here is from genome assembly GCA_964017195.1 of Siderastrea radians. NCBI lineage: Eukaryota > Metazoa > Cnidaria > Anthozoa > Scleractinia > Rhizangiidae > Siderastrea > Siderastrea radians. The sequence continues at coordinate 5,926,920 of OZ024897.1, read as the reverse complement.
TCCATATTCCCTCTGTAAGTGTTTGATCTGTCTTCGTTAATTGAACCGTCAGGGTTTATGTATTCAACAGTCATCCATCTTAAATTTGGTGTCTTCTCATCACCATAGTAATTTTTCAAAATATTAATTTTTTTTGTGCATCCATCTTTATAATCCATAGTTATTAACATTTGTGATTCTCGGGTTGCGATTTCCATTTATATATAATATAATTTAGATAATATTTAAGTAGTTTGAAACGTACAGAATGCCAAAGAAAAAAATAATATCTCACATAATAGTATAGAATGAATTGTAATGAAGATATACACAATGAATTGAAAGAATCGGAAGTTGTTTGTCCTTTTTGTGACCAGCAAATAGATTCTGCCAGAAAACCAAAAGATGATAAATGCTGTGATAATCAGTATATTATTAACGACGATGGGATGTTAGCATGTTTAAGTTGTGGTGTAGTACAAGGATATAATTATGTGAAAGAATATGTTAATTTTTATGAGAACAGACATCGATTTGTGAGAAAATCTGTTTACTGTAGAAAATACCATGTCAATAACATGTTGCTGAAAATCCAAGAAAAATACGACATAAAATTATCCAACAGTGAGAAACATAAGATTGATATAATGTATGCAGAGATTGGTAAGATTATAAATGAAGTTAATGGTACAAGGAAAAGAATGATTAGCGTTAATTTTATTATGAGAAAGATATTCAAGATGATGGGAATACCTTACAAAAATATTCCAATTAGTAAATCGAAAAAAACATTAGCTTTTTACAATCGATATTGGGTAAGTATTATGTCTCTTATTGGTGATAAAATAAAATCTATTATTAGATGAATACCTTATTATATTTCTTTTCAAATTTGTCAGTTAAAGGACACATTTCAATGATTATTTCATCAAGAACTTTGACATGATCAAGAAATTCTTTTTCATTATACTCCAGTCCTCTCATAAAGGATCGTAAATGAGTTAAAACCTTTTCATACGTAGTGTACGCGAATTTACACATCTCGATCTTTCTTTTGTAATTTTTGACCTCTGAATATGTTTTTAGTATAAGCCCTGCGCCTGATATTGATCCAAGTACAGCGGGGTTTAACGTCACACCACCAGCCACAGTCCCAGTTACTATCAATACAACAGATCCAATGTTACATGCCATATTCTTTTTCTTGAAGCTTTTAAATGACTCTTTGTGGAGCCAGTATTGCTTATGGTAGAATTTGTACAATGCTTTCAACTCAGATATTTGATCTTCTCAGGGTTAAATTTTCTGAAACATGGTTCCAATTGAATATTCTTTTACGTCTATCCATATATATTATATGGTTACATTTTTTCTTTTTTGAACGATTTCTTAATACTGATGTATAATTTTCTAATGTTTCGAACTATTTTTTCTATATTCTCAATAATTTCGTTGATTAAAGTTGATGTTTTCATATTATATTGTTTAGATTATTCATTATGTTTTTCATCGGAAACCTCAACGCTTATTTCTTTTGGGATAATATATTCTAAAAAGCATTCCATACTCCAATCAGATGGATATCCGCATTGTGATATATGATGAATGTAAAAATGTTTATGGCACTCTATATTTAACAAACATTAAGAGTTCTTGATTTTTCACAACTGAACCCAGTTCCACAGCCAAATGACCAAACGCTAGTACTAAATTGATATTTATTGTCTGTGATTTAGTTGATTGGGTTGAAGTGTAAGTGATTGATTGAGTTAAATGGTCACTGTGTTTTATTTTTAAAGAAATAGGCTTATATTTACTTTTGAGCTTGAAATAGAGCACTGTTATAGTTAATATGTGGCTATGATTTGGAATAATTATTTTGTCACAACCATTCAATAAAAATGTGTTCCCGTTTTTCGTATTTAAATAACCATGTATATAATGAACTGAACCACTTAATTTATACCCATTTAAAGACAAATCTGTTTGCATTACCATTTTACCATTTTCTACAACGTACGCCGTATCATACACATCCGAGTCTACATTACTCTGTGATCCTTTGACTCCATATACAATCAAATAACCAACTCCTTGAGTGGAGCTACTTGCAGTGCCCTGACAACGCATGTCAATGTAAATGTATTCGGGAGGAGTTATGCTCCACTTATGTAAGTGAACAATCGATCTACTGTAATTAACAAACAGCTTAGTTGATTGTTGACCAATATTTAGTGAAGTGGAAACGACACTCACTGACAAATTTGTTGTGCTTGGAGGGAAAAATTCAATAGCCAAAGTGTACTCGCCTTCTGGAAGTTTGAACATGTTAAAGCCAATGCGAGAAGAATACTCATTTTGAGCGTCTTTCCCCATTTTAAATTTATAAGCTTTTTTGTTGACATTGTGGAGGGAACCAGAAAAGTCAACAATGCCATCAACTATTATGTTGTTTTCACTTGAAGATTCATCGGCATTTTCCATGAGATACCTGAAAACGTCTTTCTTGTTGGTTGAGCTGGTGATGTGAGACTCCTTGATTTTTGTGTCAAAGTAAGTTTTCAGCCCTACAGTCACATCACCTTTGGCGGTGTGTACCTTACTGCTGACATAGCCGACATTAGCTGCTGATTTTATGTCTTTGTCATCGGTGTTCAAGTTGATTATTGTTTTTTCATTTAAATTCAAGTTTCCAGTCATATTGTTAGTGCCATCAACTTTGAGAAACTTTTTTTGTGTCATGTCATCAATTCTGTTGTTAACAAACTCGACACATGCGGCGTCTCTTTGGTTTGATGGAAGATCAAGATTGATAATTGAATTATTTTTCATATCAATATCAGATCCTTTATCCAGTTTTTTTTCAAGCTGATTTTCGACATACTTTTTGTTTGTGGCTTGATCTGCCTGTATTGGGTCTTTCACATTTGTGATGAAATTATTGTTCATGTTAATGGGTTGCTCCATCCGACCTCCTTCTTTCTTTGACAAGAATATCTCCCTTTGTGATTCATAACTTATAACCTTGTTGAGATCACCATGAACTGGATAATTGTCTTTTGGGACAATGAGTGACCCTGTCATCGTATCACCAGATATTGCAACAAATTTAGATGTATCCACACTTGGAATCTTAGCTATTTCACTATCTAACTGGCTTTTTGTAACCACATCATTATTATTGGTTCCTTGTTTTACATTCACTAATTTTTTATTCTGCATATCATAATCATTATTAGCATCTAATTTAAATCCAATACCAGGTAAACCTCTTGAACCTATCTTACCTAGTCCTTGAGAATCATCATGATTAAGGATACCGTTGGTATAACTCATATATTAATGGTTTATATTCTTTCATCGAAATTTCGGGCTACCTTTTTTTTGACCTTATCAACATACAAAAAACTATATGGATCCTTAGTAGCTTTCTGATAATCTGATTTATTTATGTTCAGTTCTCGGCAAATCATCGATTGCTCGTTTATAGAAGGAAAATCAAAAACACAAAAATGTGAACTATTCAGTCTTATTGTTTTATCGGTTCCGTAATAGCTTTGACTCAAATATATACAACAACAATTTTTATTTCTTGAATTGGTGAAGTAGTCTCGTATCCGTTCGTCATTTTTCTTACCTGTATTCAAATAGTCATCAAATATGATTAATTTTTGGTTTTCATCAGACAAATCTGTCAGAGGGATGATTTCATCGTTACTTGCTTCTATCACGTCATAACCGACCTCTTTTGATATTGGTTCAAGAGATTTCAACAGATGCTTATATTTGCTTTGGGAGAGATTTCGAGCATAAAGGTATATCTTATCAAAATAGAGAAGCCTATATATCATATCCAGCAGAAGATTTGTTTTACCACCACCAGAGGGAGCACAAATAAGCATCCTAAAACATCGGTTTGGCATGAAACTCTTTAATTGAACAAAATCGTCATTGTCATCATCTTGGATGTCGTAATTTTGAATCTTCATATGATATTATGTTATACAATTTCACACGCTATGCGACACGCTATGCGAGCGTTTTTATATATGATAACCCTAATTTTTCCGAACAAAATACGAAATTTTATGTAAACAAATGATATAATGAGTTTACTCAAATGGAAAGAAATGGCTGAGAAACGATCCGAGCTTGGTAAAAAGATTAACACAGTAAGAGATACAATAAAACAAAAAAAGATATCTGATCAAATGGGTGAAGTCGAGGCAGAGAAACTTTTCAAACCTATAACATCTGAGTTAAAGGAACTTACAGCCCCAAAAGCACCGTTGAGAAGATTGGTAAAGAAAAAGCGACCTGTTCCAGATTATGGAATAGCTATTGATGATGAAGTGCCTGATTATGGATTGGACGATTTGTTTGATCAACCTGTTTTACCTGAAAACGAGAAACAGATAGTTCCAAAACCTCCATCTTATGAAGATGTCCTTGAGGATTTAGCATCAGGTAAAAAACAAATGTATATAGATCCAGAATACATGTATGAACCTGAAGATCTTCCTCCAGAATACGAAGAAGAAGTACCAGTACCAGATTACGAAATTCTTGAAGAGGATAGAATAAATCAAGCTTTAGATCAACTTCAAATACCGAATTATGATGATATTGAATTACAACTTCAACAAGAAGATATGAATGACAAAAAGAGGAAATCTTATCTTACCAAAACCCTTAAAAAGGCTAAAGAGAAACGGCAACAACTAAATGGTTATTGGAGTGATATCACTAAAAAATTAAAAAGTGGTTTAATGACTGAAGCTGAGGCTCAACATCGAAGAAAAATTATTCAAGATACAAGAAAGGTTCTTACTGATTATATGAATTACCATCAACAAAAACTCCAAAAACTCAAATCTATTAAAGGATCTGGTTTGAAGAAAAAAACAAAAAGAGGTGGACAGGTAATGTTTTTCAACAATCCGACAGAAATGATTAAAAAACTTGAACTGATTATCGGATCGATGATTGCCGGAAATAATAGCATCGAATTACGGAATACTGGCGTCGCTCTTCTCGACATCTTGTTGAGAAATTCAATACTCAATAAGCCACAATACAACAAAATATACAAAAACTATTTTAGTCTAAACTAATCATATATATGAATAGACAACTTGTATTATCATCCCATACAGTAAAAAACCAAAATGGTAATAAACCATCGGATTTCACAATCAAATACCGTAATCCGATAATACTAGATTCAAACAGACAATATGAAATCGGCCTAGACCGAATCATTTCGATGTCATTCACTTGGTTTAATGTAACAAAAGAACTCAATAATCAGAAAATAAGATATTCAACAGATAGTGGTGCTAATTGGACGGAAATTATATTCAGCCCTGGAGTATGGAATTACATTGATTTTGACAATTTAATCAAAGAAAAAACAAAAACAGGAACCTCATCAAACCGTCAATATCAATATCTGGAGTTCAACGATACTGTATTCAGGACAATAATAACACTAGCCTCCAATTACAGATTAGATCTTACTCAAAGTAATTTTAATGATCTTATTGGTTTCAATAAAAAGATTCTAACAAGTAGTGTAAATGTCGGAAATTACATTCCTAATCTCTCACAAGACAGAGAAATATTGAATGTTCATTGTGATTTGATAAGTGACAGTCTTGTCGATGGTGAAGAGTCAGATATTATATATAGTTTCAGTACCTCAACTCTCACCCCGAGTTATAGTTTCACACAAGAGCCAAGACGAGTACAGTTCAATCCTGTCAATAAAAATACGATTAATAAAATTCGGATATATATAACTGATGGAAAACGAAGAATTATAGATCTTAATCATAGTGACACTTCATTCAGTTTGATTTTAAGAGAGAAGAGAGATTAATCTAACTAATAGTTATATATGTCGTCGTATGAATACAAACGTATTTATCATCCAAAACTTGGACGATTTGTTTATGAACATAAAGGATCTGGGATCATTGTTGACAACATTTTCAAACCAATAAAAAGTGTATTGAATGCCACTTTCAAAAAAGTAGCTAAACCTTTAGCGAAAAAAGCGCTTCAATCTGGTATTTCCCATGCTGGAGACAAACTGGGAAAAAAAGCAGCTGAAAAAAGCGGAGAGCTTATTATGAGAAAATTACACGGTTCAACTAAACAATCAATGAATAAAACCATGAAACCAACCAAACCTACTAAACCAAAACAAGAAGAAGATTACAACACAATTCTGAATAGACTTATATCTGGTACTGGATTAAGACGATAAAATGTTATTAAAAAGTGAATTTTATCCAATTATAAATAGACTAGCAAGTGGGAAATGGTTTATATAAAAAGTGAATTTTATCTAAACTACTCATATAAATGAGTTTCAGAACAAGTGAAAATCTGCAACGATATGAATACGTTCGTTTCCATTTGGATAATGTCATTGAACAGCCTGGTAACAATCAATCACAGAAAAAGACAGGTTACAGATTCACAATCAACGATAGGTCGACTATGTTCGATTTTTTTAATGGGTATTTCGAAGTAACTAAAGAGCTTCAAAAAAGGGCAGATGGTGCTGGATATGCTGCAGCGGATCGCATCACAATGATAAACGGATCTCACAGTCTAATCAGACATATGGTTATTAAATCGTCTGGTAAAATCGTGTATGAGAGTGATAATTTGCATAGAATTACGAATGTCAAAAATCTCCTTGAATACAGCGATGATTATAGTCGATCTGTTGGAAAGAATTCGTTCTGGTATCTTGACACTGATGGAACAACAGCGAATACCAACTTAGGATTCGAGGCACGTCGTATTTTAACCCAGGCTAATCAGAATGACGGCGGCGGAGGAGCTAAATCGATTAACGAGATGATACCGTTGAACCGATACAGCTTTTTCCAGGAATTAGAAAAAAAAATGCTGCCCCCGATGCAGCTCACGATTGAATTAACATTGAACGAAGATAGTGAACTGATTCACATGGCAAATGGCACAGACGCTGGTCGTGTTGTAGTAAAAAGATTGTATCTTTGGCTACCAAGACTAATCCCAAAAGACATCATGTATAGTAATTTCGTTTCAAAGTTTCTTAAGCCAACAACCTGGACATATATGCGAGATATCTACAATCAGTCAGCAAATACCAGAGCTATTCAGAATATGTTTCAAATCAGTCCAGCTATTGATAACGTTAAACATGTTTTTATATATCTCCAGAGGACAGACGCACCAAATAATGATGAAGCAGAGAGGAGTTCGTATTTGTTTGACACTTTCAAGTTGAATGCAGCTAATGCTAATAGCTCTCTATCAAACTGCAGGCTTGAATACGGGAATAATGTTTTTTACCCAGAGCTGGAATATGATAGTGACTCTAAAATACGGATATTTAATGATCTCATGTCATATGCATTTCGTAAGAACGATTACAATTCAGGAACACAGCTTAATGTATCCAATTTCACTAGTTTGTATGGATTATTGTATTTCGATTTGTCATATCAGAAAGAGGTAGTGACGAGAGATCCCAAACAGTTGATTCTCCATTATCGTCTCAATGTAGCCCCAGCAGCAAACGTCCGAGCTCATAGCATCGTATTTTACGAGAGTGAGGTTGTTGTTAAGACAGTTGGAAACGAATTGATGATAGTTTAAATAAATAAGTTTTACATCGATGAAAATTTAAATGAATATGTTTTTTAAAATAGAATTTATCTAACATATAATATATGACACAACTATACGAAATTAAAGTTAGTTTATCACCAAACCAGAAAAAGAATCTTAGTAACGCGTATCATAAAAGAGAAACTATCATTTTGAGACTGACAAAGGACTCTCTATCTGGGAATGACACTCTATACGTACCTCAGAATATAGTTAAGCGATTGAATAAAAATAGAAAATTGAGAAAAGGAATGGACATCAAACTAGCCAAAACAAACATTCGAAAGCAAGTTGGTGGATCACTCCTCTCTACAGTTCTGTCGCTTGGAAGAACTTTCGCTCCAACGATTGCCAAGACTTTTGGATTGTCAGCTTTGGCAGGTTTAGCATCTGAAGGAGCATCTCAGATTGTTAAGAAGATATCTGGAAAAGGTTTACAAACCGGTGGGTTCCTAATACCACAAAATAAAATCAACCAGTTGATAGCATATAAACATCTTTTGACCACAAAACAAAAACAAGATATATTAAATGCTCTACAAACAGGCTCTAGTGTTCATATAAAACCGACAAAAGTACAAACAGGTGGGTTCTTAGGGACTCTCCTTGCATCAATTGGAGTCCCTTTAGCTATTGAGGCAATAAAGAAGATGACTGGTAAAGGAGCTCCTCAGATGGGACGACCTAAACAAAGACCACCCAGATCTATACCAGAACAGGATGGTGGTTTGATGACCAACACTTATAGAACACCGCCTTTTTACGGAAATTGGCCAGACGATACAATCGGTATGGGGACTAAAAAAAAAAAAAATCTCAAAAAAAGGGCGAAGGTCTACTATTAGGCAAGAACTCGCCGTTCAAAAACGTCCCTCTTCTAAACATTCTGTTGTAAAACCCGAATTCCATAAGAATGTCCCATTAAGTAATTGTGATTTAATAAAATGGTGTAAATATCTGAATATCCCAATTAATGATGTATTGTCAAGAGATGAAAATGTTCCTCACAATCATAGACAGGCTCTATTCATTTACAATCTTGAACCATCATATATGAGCGGTAGCCATTGGGTATCCACATATGTGAAAGATAACGTCATCAATTACTTTGATTCATTTGGTTTGCATCCATTTCAAGAAATAGTTAATCATGCTAAAAAGAAGAACTTAACATTGCTTCATCAGAACAATCAAATACAAAATTTACTGACGACAACATGCGGTTACTTCTGTTTATACTTTTTGAATGAGATGAATAAGGGCAAATCATATTTTGATCTGTTGGAAGTTTTCGACATATTTAACACGGTTAAAAATGAGAAATTCTTAGAACAGTATTTTAAAAATATCTAACTCATATATATATATGAAATCATATTGCGTGAAACAAAAAAAGGTCACTCTATGTGTACCAGGCAGTAAAAGATATGTAAAAGCCAAAAACGGGCGAACCATGCTTAAATGTACTTGTGCAGAATGTGGAATCACTAAGACGAAATTTGTCAAACAATCGGGAAACGGGATAGCCCGTCGAAAGGGGCGGGCTTACTAGATACAGTAGCATCAACTGGTACTGATTTATTGATTCACCACGGTATTCCTTGGCTTGGAAAAAAGGCTGTTGAAATGGGAAGATATTATGGATCAGAAGCCTTGAGAAACCCAAAACTGCAGAAAAAGGCTATCGATTATGCTCTCGATAAGTTGAATCCAATGATTCAAAATGTCGGAAGTCAAGCTCTTGATCAATTATCAACAAAAATCAGACCAAATAGAAAGTATAAAACCGACAGAAAGGATTTGGATGGCGCTGGTGTTGATATACATAAACTAATTGGGAAAATACCGAGACCAAAAGCTGGATGGACTCCTGGAAAGTATAAATACATGGGGGCATATAACCCTCTCGATAAACAGTTAGAGTATGATAAAAACACTGGAGAGGTCACCAAGTGGCACGTACAACCTTACAATGAAGTTGATAGAATATCAGCTCATCATGATATTTGTTATGATATGGGGAAAAACAAAGGTGAATGTGACAGAAAAATGGTCAAGTCATTAGATGAAATTCCTTATGGACAGATGCCAAAATGGGGACAAACAGCACGATTTCTAATCAACACGAAGCAGAAACTAGGTCTAGGTGTAAAACAAAGGAAGACAAAAAACGTGAAAGGCCGTCGAGTGAAGAAAACTGGCAAGAAAAATTAGCTGATGAATTACATAAACCAATAAAACGTAAATTCACTCGGCGGCGAGTAATTGTGAATCATAGTGACAAATTTTGGTGTTCAGATATCGTTGAGATGCAAAAATTTAGTCGATGGAACGCTGGCTACAGATATCTTCTAATGGTTCTTGATGTCTTCTCTAAATACGGTTGGATAGTCCCTTTAAAAGATAAAAAGGGTGAAACAGTTGCTAAGGCATTAAAAACAATATTCAAAGAGGGGCGTAAACCACAATATCTTTGGACAGACAAAGGCAAAGAGTATTACAATAAACATGTTAAGGAACTACTTGATAAAAATAAAATAACATTGTACTCAACTGAGAATGAAGAAAAGTCGTCGGTTTGTGAAAGATGGAACAGAACAATCAAAACCAAAATGTGGAAACAGTTTACTGTTCAAGGTAATACACAGTATTTAGACATGCTACCTAAATTAGTGAAACAGTATAACAATACCAAACATTCAAGCACAAAGATGACACCTACAGAAGCAAGCAAAAAGAAGAATGAAGGAGTTGTTTACTTTAATTTGTATGGTGATATGCAAATATCAAAACAAAAACCAAAGTTCAAAGTAGGTGATAAGGTTAGAATAAGTAAGTATAAACGGAAAGTGTTTGATAAGGGCTATACACCAAATTGGTCTGAGGAAATTTTCAAAGTTAATGAAATACAACATACGAATCCAATCACATACAAACTAAAGGATCTAAGAGGTGAAGACATTCAAGGTAGTTTCTATGAACCCGAATTACTGAAAGCTGAACAACAGGTATTCAGAATTGATAAAGTTATTCGGAGAGATTATAAAAAGAAGCAAGCTTTGGTGAAGTGGAAGGGATACAGTGATGAATTTAACAGTTGGGTTCCAATGAAGGATTTAAAAACAATATAATATATACATATATATAGATGGATACAGGAAATCAGCAGTGGTTATGTGAATTTTGTAATAAGAATTATAGTTTGAATAGAAAAGACAAACATCTTCTGACTAAAGTTCATAAAAAGAATAAAGAACGTTCAGATCATGAGGAGGAACTTGAAGAATATATGATACGTCGAGATATACTATTGTCGGAAAATATTGCAGATATGGATTTTGAGGAGTTCTTGAAAAAACGTGTACTTGTTGATAAACAACTTAAAAAAGAATTTGGTCGAAATTACAAAGTCCCTGAATGAATTTAAACGCACAAGCTAAAGTTATTTAAGAACAAACATATAGTATATATATATGGAAAATAAGAGAGGAACACCAAAAATATATTTCACTGAAAAAGACAGAAAGGATGCTATAAAAAAAAGTAAAACAAAGTATATGCTAAATAAAGAATGGTATTGTGACGTTTGTAAAAATGAAATTAATTACAGTTTAGCTGGCAAATGGTGCCATTTAAAAACAAAAAAACATATCAGAAATTCTGCAAAATAAAACAGTTCAAAGGATTAATGCTTGGATCATTTGAATTTAAACGCATGTTAAAACTACTTAAAAAAATAAAATATATAGTAATATATATAATGAAGTTAAATGAAATAAAAAAATTAGAACAAAAAACATCACGAATCAATGATGAAATAAATAAGAGATATAACCTTATCATTTGCAAATTTCATAGTAATTCACCAGCAACACATCGACTAATCACTGGCGAGTATCCCAACTATATAGAGACTATGATATGTCATAAATGTTCAGAATATATAGACAATTTCAACTGCTACGAACTTGATATTTTGAAATTTGTTGACCTATATAAGTTATAAGGTTTAAACGCGAGTTAAAACTACTTAAAAAATATTTACTATAGTAATAATATATGGAATCAAATAAGAAAAAAAATTATTCTCTGGTATACTTTGGTGCTGGATGGGATTTCAAACCAATTAATGACCAAGTATATAAGAAATTCAATCACTTTATATTCATTGATAGTCTACCTATGATGCCGCATTATGAACCAGGCATGCCAGGGTATGAAAAAAGCAAAGATAGAGAAGCATTTATAAAAACTCTAAAAAATAAAGCTATGAAATATGGAATGACATTATCCAGTATCAGAAAAAATTTATTAACATTCAAAAACAATCACCAAAAACTCGAATATTATATCAATACAACAGTTCTAGATGCTTTGACGAATAAAATTATTAGAAAGAAATTAAACAGGGTTATATGGGTACATGAGAATGGATTCAGACCATATGATTATGGTTTAAATATAGGCGATTTGCCTAATCTGTTAGAGTACCGTGCGAAAATACATGAATTATAAATATCATACGTACATAATTAAAGATTTTTCCCATATATAAATATATACATATATATATATGGTAAATGAACAATTAAAAAATCATCTAAAAAACTTCACCGTAAAGGAATTGAAAAAGGAGGTCATCGCCGTGAAAAAGGGTTTCCAAGTTTCCAAATTAAGGCGAGCTGATGTAGAAAACGTCATACTAAAAAATCATCAACACTTCCTACACTTACTAAAAAAGAAGAAGGTGAAGAAGGCTAAACCACTAACGAAAGTAAAGAAGGCTAAACCAATGTCGAAACAGGAGAATGCTAAACCAAAAAAATCACAATATGAAGCGTTTATAAGAGTAAAAGAGTACATAACCGGACTTTTAGATGAACTTGACGAAAAAGCAGAAGGAACAAGAAATTCCGTATTCGTTGATGAACGATTCAGTGGTGTCACTATACAAAAAATTAAATCACAGTACGTCATACGCGATAGTAATGATTTCAGCAATATAATACTACGAGCTACAACTGATCGCAAGAAGGTTGAAGACCTACTATACCATATGTTAGCATAATTGGATCATTTGAATTCTTGACCATGCTTAAACGCGAGTTGAAACTACTTAAATAATATTTTACTATAGTAAGATATACATAGAATGCAAATGAAAGAATCTAATCATATTAATATGGATAAAGCTAGTTTGAAGAAACTCAGCAAATCACAACTTATTAAATTGCTTCTGAAGCAGGAGAATAAGAAGCCAATTCAACAAAAAAGAAGACCAATACCAACACCTCGTAAGAGTGTCAAAGAAATGGTCAAGCAGTATGAAGATAATATTATTCAACCACCAGTCCCAGCACCAAGAACTAAGAAACCGGTTCCAACACCAAGAACCATAATAAAACAAACAGACAAAGCTTTAAAAGGTTTTGCCAAATCTTATGAAATTAACATAAGAAACAACAGAGACCCATTAGCTCAAATGCAAAATACACGAAACGGTGCAGAACGACAATTAACAACTTTGCTGAATGAAATGAAAGGCTTGAAATACGTTGAAACATTGAAAGTAACATTTGAAAAAATATCAGCTGATGTAATAGTCGAAAAGTCTGCATATTTCAATAGTACAAGTCAAACAATAATCAATGAAATGGAAATTAATGAAGCATTACAAATGTCTAAACAAAATATCTTAAACAAGATAGCTCAATGGATTTCTGAAGGATCAGGTTGGACGGTACAATCAGTTGATAGTCATTACCTAAACATTGTCAAATACGAACCTATGAAAGGATCCTCATATATCCAACTGCCTAACGAACTGAGAAATCCAAAAAAGGGGTTGATAAACATGAAAAATGAGGATAATGAATGTTTCAGATGGTGTCATATCAGGCACTTAAACCAACAAGATAAATATCCTCAAAGAATAAAAAAATCTGACAAAGAATATGTCAATAAATTAGATTACTCAGGTGTTGAATTTCCAATAGCTGTCAAACATTACAATAGAATCGAGAAGCAGAACAGTGTCAATATAAATGTATTCGGATACGAAAACAAACAGCCATATCCCATCTATGTTTCAAAAGAAAAGTATGAAGATCATATGGAACTACTTCTGGTAACTGAAAAAGAAAACAAGCATAATGTTCTTATAAAGGATTTTAATAGATTCATGTATAGCCAAACAAAACATGAACACAGGAAACACTTTTGTATGCACTGTCTGCAATGTTTCAGTTCTGAAAGAGTATTAAGCAATCACAAAGATATTTGCATACAAGTGAACGGCACCCAAGCAATTAAAATGCCTAACAAAGACAATAACATACTGAAATTCAACAACTTCCATAAACAGCAACCTGTACCATTTGTCATTTATGCCGATTTTGAGTCTATTTTAGAGAAGATTCATGGATGCAAGCAAGACGGTAATAAATCATACACCGAAGCATACCAAACACATGCAGATTGTGGATTTGGTTATAAAGTAGTTTGTTGTTATGACGACAAATATACAAAACCAATACAAATATACAGAGGTGAAAAGTCTGTATACAAATTCATGGAAAATATTTTAGAAGAAGTGAAATACTGCAAAAGAGTAATGAAAAAATATTTCAACAAACCATTAAGAATGACAGAAGAGAATGAACAGGAATTCAAAAAAGCTACAACATGCCACATCTGTGATAAAAAATATACTGAAAAAGACACTCGAGTGAGAGATCATTGTCATATTACAGGTAAATTTAGAGGTTCAGCTCACCAAGAATGTAATCTGAAACTTAGAATAAACCCAAAAGAAATAAAAATTCCTGTCATATTTCACAATCTCAAAGGGTATGATTCTCATTTTATTATGCAAGAGATTGGAGCTATTGTTAAGAAACATACATATAAAAATAAGAAAGGAGAGGATAAACAAATGAATATCAATGCTATTCCAAACAATATGGAAAAATACATGGCTTTCATGATTGGTACAAATCTTACCTTCACATTGATAGTTTCCAGTTTATGAGTTCAAGTTTGGATAAATTAGTCAGCAACTTACCAGCAGAAGCTTTAAAGTATACAAGCAAAAGATTCCAAAAAGAAAAATTAAATCTTATGGCACGAAAAGGTGTCTATCCATATGATTACATGGACAGTTTTGAGAAATTCAATAAAACAGAATTACCAACCAAAGAAGAATTTTACAGCATATTAAATAATGAGCATATTTCAGATGAAGATTATAGTCATGCTGAGAACGTGTGGAATACATTTAAATTAAAAACAATGGGTGAATACCATAATTTATATCTCGAGTCTGATATACTTCTATTAGCCGACGTGTTTGAAAACTTCCGAAAAATATGTCTTCAGTATTACAAATAAGACCCATGCCACTATTTCACATCACCTGGTTTGAGCTGGGACGCCATGTTGAAGATGACTAATATTCAATTGGAACTAATGACAGACATAGATATGTTTCAATTTATTGAAAAAGGCTCGCGTGGTGGTATATCTTATATTGCTAACCGTTATGCTAAAGCGAATAACAAGTACATGAGTGAATATGATGAGAATATGCCGTCAAAATACATTATTTACCTTGATGCGAATAATTTATACGGATGGGCAATGAGTCAATATCTCCCTACTGGAGGTTTCAAATGGTTGACGGAAAAGCAGATTAATAAAATCAATTTAGCTCAGTATAATGAAGACAGTAATAAAGGATTGTTAATAGAAGTCGATTTAGAATACCCGAAAGAGCTTCACGAATTGCAGAACAGCTATCCATTAGCTGCTGAGAGAGTTTGTGTCAATAAAGATATGCTGTCTGAGTATTGTAAAACAATAGCTACAAAATACAATATATCGACAGGACTAGTACATAAATTAATTCCTACATTAAGCAACAAAGAAAAATATGTTCTGCATTATAGAAACCTGCAACTGTACCTTGATCTTGGATTGAAAATAAACAAAGTCCATCGAGTTTTAGAATTCAATCAGTCGCCTTGGCTCAAACAATACATTCAATTCAATACACTGAAACGTACTCAAGCAAAAAATTCATTCGAAAAAGATTTCTTCAAACTTATGAATAACTCCGTTTTTGGAAAGACAATGGAAAACATAAGAAAGCGTGTTGATGTCCGACTTATCACAGATGAAAAGAAACTATTGAAAATGGTAAGTAAACCTACTTATGTAAGCAGCAAGATATTCAACAAAGATCTAGTTGCAGTGCATAAAATAAAAGAAACTCTCACTTTAAACAGGCCATCATATGTGGGAATGTGTATTCTCGATTTAAGCAAGACATTGATGTATGATTTCCATTATAACTACATAAAAGAAAAGTATGGAAACAAAGCCAAATTATTATTCACAGACACAGACTCATTAACATATGAAATCGAAACCGATGATGTCTACAGAGACTTTTGGAATGACAAAGATCGATTTGACAACAGCGAATATCCAGAAAGCTCGCCTTATTTCGATAAGACAAACAAGAAAGTAATTGGTAAATTCAAAGATGAAGCTTGCAGTATTCCAATCACAGAATTCATCGGTTTGCGATCAAAAATGTATAGCTACATAAAAGACAATAATAAAGGCGGAAAAACAGCCAAAGGAATCAAGAAAAATATAATAAATAACAACATCAAACATACTGACTACAAAAATGTTTTATTAGAAAATAGACAAATCCAACATACTATGAAAACTATTCGAAGCAGCAAACATCAACTAGGTAGTTACGAAATAAACAAAATATCACTAAGCTGCTTCGATGACAAAAGATATATATTAACTAATGGAATAGAAAGTTTGGCTTATGGTCACTATTATATAAGTTCGAAATAAAATTAAAGTTCAAGCATCATTTCTTCTTCCTGTGGGGGTCGAAGTACAAGCTCAGAAGACGCTATTGTCTGAATATGACTCAAATCTTCTGGAAGCTTCTTCTACACAAAGAGGCATCTTGTCAACCGGAAGAAAATTTGGAAATTTTTATCAAAACTGAACTTTTTCTGATATTTTTACACGAAAAAGTAATTTATGGGTACGTTTTTAATTGGTCAATAGAGATCATATGATATCATGACCTTGGAAAATGGCTGAGTCATTTCCTGTTTTCACCAGACATGTCCAGACTTGTTTCTGAGAAAAACTTCCTGCTTTTCCGAGAAAGACTTCCTGTGGTGTGGAATCACGTGATTGAATAATGCGTTGGATGCATCATGAGATACAACATATAGTATCCAAATCCAATCAATTCAGCCCATGTAATAAAATACATATAGTTACCCATAAAATGGAAACAGCATCGCAAAAAGAAACTTCCCCTCTTGATCGCTAAAGCGATCAATTCACTGCCTCACAAAAGCTCCGCTTTTGTTCCCCAATGCTTAAAAAATGGATCTAGTATATAGTTATCCATAAAATGGAACCAGCGATCAATTCACTGCCTCACAAAAGCTCCGCTTTTGTTCCCCAATGCTTAAAAAATGGATCTAGTATATAGTTATCCATAAAATGACTCCATCACATAATGTCATCACATAATAAAATCACATAATAAAAGCGTCCATCGCTCTTAGCTCTTTGAGCTAAGAGCTCTTCCCACCTGACGGCGGGAAGAGCAAAAGCTCTTCCCGCCTGACGCTTTTTGCAATAACGACCCCCCCATCCCCGTGCTAAGTATTTGAATGTATTGCTACGCAATCATTCAAATACTTAGCATGCCGGGGGGTCTATTGCCGTGATTGAGCCATGTGATGGAATCATGTGATGGAGCCATGTGATAAAATACATATAGAACACCATTATGTCTCACGTGCCCTACGATTCATAGTCTCTACGAGACTAGAATCTACCCACGTGAGACCGCGACGGAGCCTCACTCGCTACTTCGTAGCGACTTCCCGAGCCTGCTCGGCTCCTCACCATCACATAAAACCATGTGAAAAAACATATAGTTTTTCAAAAAAATTATTCCAAAACATATAGTTTTCAAAAATGGTTCCATCTAATGGTGTAGTAGTTATAGAGTTGGCGGATTCTAGAACACTTTCGAAGAAAGTGGTCTAGAACCGCCAACTCTATAACTACTTCAATTGAATTCCAAAAATAATGGTCTAGCATTGTTATTAAACATGATTAAAGACTGTCTTACGGCACTGAAATTGTTTCCTGTCGTTTGTCGCTACCGATGGCAAGGATGGAAATGGCATGGGTTGAAACTTGAAAAAATTGGCCCAAATTTTTCAAGTTTTCATGCGATGTCTTCAAAAATCACCCCAAAAACTATTGTGGTCAGCTTTCCCTGACAAAATTCATTTGATATCTTCTTCACAGTTTACAATAGCATTTTGCGTAAGAGAAAAGGCACTTAAAATGATTTTAGCACAGAATTGACCTCACCTAAAATAGCAAAATCCTCGTGACGTAGCCTCTTTGGTCGGCCGGAGGTGTTATCGATGAAAATAAGGTTCATGACAATAGGTGCGGTTACACGGGGATCTTTTACCGTGGTAAAAGACCCCTTTACCACGAGAAACTGCATTTAGCAAGTGTGACCAACATCCATGGATACGTCAAAAAGATCACACGAAGCGCCCATGACATTTGACGTGGTAAGTTACAATGGTGTTTTGATGCCCAAGGTACAAGAGCCAATCACGATACTCGGTTTGACATCAACACGTAACCGCAGAGTGACATCATATTTTTACCTTGGTAAATCACAACTCACGTGTGACCGCACGGTATACTGAAACCCAAGTGTGATGCACCGCGGGATGAGCTACCATGGGAAATCAGTGCCATTTACCGTGGGGTGTAACCGCACCTAATATCTTAAATATCTTGCGTTATCTTACTGTCGACATGGTAAGAATGACGGTGGCATAAGGCGACGAACAAATTGAGGTTTGTTTGCAATACTCACCTAAACAAAGGATGCTCTGCTTTCTCCAACGAATATTTAATAAACCAAGAAGGATTCAGAAATACTATACGCACAAGTTGATCACCAAACCTATGAGAAATATCGTTTAAGTTGGAAGACGATATACAAAAAAATCGACCAGAATTTAGTTTACAATTTTGGAAGGGCGCTAAATTTATTGTCATTAAATGATCGCCAATTTGAACGACATGAATTTTTCCTTTCACCATAAAACCGCTTAAAAAGAACTTTAGTGATGAGGTTTGCGGAGTGTATAAAGTTTGATTTTACGCACAGTTTCTGAAAAGGCTTCCCTACCTGATTTTTAAAACTCGTTCCCAGCCCTTTACTCGCTTTGAAAGTGGCCAATAGCCCTTTTTACAGTTTCCTAATTTGCGTTACAATGTATTTGAACGTGGATGTGAGGCAATTTTACAGTTTTTGCCCGAAATTGCCTCACAGTACCGTTAAAATACATTGTAATGCAAATGAAAAAAGTTAACTGCTTAACTGTGAAAGCCACAATCGGCTTGTTAAATTGAAATCGCTAGATTGCACAGGTAATTTACCCTTACCCCTCGGGTGGGGTACTACCATATATAAGTTATATAGGCATGTGCCGCGCAAAAGGGTATGGTTTTTGAGATTCTCAGTCCGTAAATTGGGTATCCATTTTGCCCCTTTTTGGAATTGGGAGCCGGTGTGATAAGTTTCCTCAAATTTTGTGTATTACTGTATGCTTTATGCTAAACTTCTCATGTTACAGAGAAAAAATAATGAAAAACTAAAACGTTTCGAAGCTACGCGTCTTCACGAGTTAAAAACGACTTGTTTACACAATACTTAGTTACCGTTTTTTTTTTCTTGAATTAGGTGTCATTTTTCGCGTTTGGGCAGGAAAAAAGTATGAATTTTCGATTTTCTATACCTTAATACGGCCACACACCTATTCTGATTTGACTGGAGTATCCCCCCCACCGGAACTTAACCATGAAAACACAGGCCTACTGCGATATTATGGTGTGCATACTTACCGGGAACATAAGCTGTTAATAAGGCTCTCTTCACATGCACTTGTGTGTGGGAGATAAGCGGTTTTTCCCTCAATGTTTCGGTAGACTAATAATACGTCTTCCTCGCCTATGATCTCAGCTATGGCATTTTGGATAGCACTGTAAGAAGAAGAGTGAAATAAATAAATAAACAAATAAATAAATAAATGATTTAAAAGGTAAACGAATGAATGAAGAAATGAAAATAAATATCAAAAATATTTTAGTAATGAATAAATAACTGAAAGACTGAATAACTAACTAACTATCGAACTAAATAAATAAATATATAAATAAATAAATTTCTTTCCCATTCCCTTCAGTTTTGGAATAGCAATAGCTAGACATTTTTTTTAACTTACAGAATGTTTGCTTCGCTCTCCTCGTACTTATCAGAGTTAATTTCGAAAACGTGATAACCATGGTCGTGGTAACCTAATGAAGAAAACGAAACCAGTAAATGATAACCCTTTAGAAAACAAACGCGCTTTCACAAGGAGAGAAAAAAATTATAATAAACGTGAGCCGTGTTTACCTTCATAATGAAGGAAGGCAGGCAAGGCAGGGAGAGGAAGCTTGGGAATTTCAGGAAGGGCTGCAATAAGAAAACATTATGTCAGTATTACTTTTGGTTTCATGGAAGAAGTACGTACTTTGGCAATTTTACATGATTTTAGAGGCTTTCACATAAAAAAGAGGGAAAATGGTTTTCCTTTGTTATCATTTTTTTTCATACAGTGAACTTTATTTAGAAAAACAAAAACTACAGCGAAATTGCAGTGAATAGCTAACGGTTACACTGAATAGCAAAAAAAGCCTTAAACAAGTTATACTAAAAGGAAAAAAAGAGAGGAAAAGGAAATAAAGAATAAACGAGTGCAACAAATTTTTTGATTAATTACATCAAAAGATGGAATACATACAGCAGTATTGAGATTAATAATTGAGAAAAGGGAGGTTGAAACATCTTCGCACTATCGTACTTCTTAATGCGTGGGTTTTTTCCAGAAGAGGGATAAATTGATTTAGTTTGCAGGGCTCAGAGTGCAAAATGCTAAATGTGAGCTTTAAGACAATTTGATGTCATCCCGAAAGACTTTTCTAGTGGATCTGGAGAACGGGCACAGCGATATTTCTCATTAAAACTCCACTGAAAAATATTTGAGAGAAAGGACAGTTAACAAAGATATGGGTAATCGAGTCATGCTCTCTACAGTGCAAGCACTTATTTACATTTTCTTCTTCTGTGATCGGTTTGAATTGAAAATCTATTAGCTTGTTCTCTCGGCATACTTTCCCTATAAGGTCAAATTTAGACTTCCATTTTATATTTTCTACATTTAACTCTTTTCCACATAATTTTAGCCCTGAGGCTTTTACTGTGGCTGCATTGATGTACAGCCAAAAGTAGTCTCTGGATTTCATTTTGAAAAGATCGATAGTTAACAAAGAAGATGACTGAAAGATCACATTTTCTTCTCTAAATCTATGTCTTATGCTAAGAGATCTGGCTTTTTGTAGTAGTTGTTTCGGAATTGCCGACATAATTACCTCTAGATAGCTGAGACAGTTAGATGTAATGGGAATTTTGTTTGAAATCAGTCCTGCAAAAATTCCCCCATATGAAGGTAAATTATCATTGAGGAGAACCTCTGCGGGAATGACTGCAACAGCTAGGAAAACATAACGTCCGTTTTACTTTTGCTTTCATGGAAGAAGTGTATACTTCTCTAATTTTAGAGGCTTTCGCTTAAACTGAAAAAAGAGAGAAAAAATGGTTTACCTTGATCAACTGCAACATTTTGTTCGGGAATGGCTGCAATAAAAAAACCCTGTCAGTTGGCGTTGATACACAAGGCAATTTTTCATGCCACTTGCAATCTGAATGAAACGGTAAACGACAGCTTTTTGAGAGACGATCTAGAATACATGCGCGTTACACACTGTAATGTATCTCGCAACGTTTCAAAAAACAGTTTCCTGCAAATTGCAACTGCCCGGCGCAATTGTTCGTTATATTCTCCACATTTAACTCTTTCCCCCCATTCTTTAGCCCTGAGGCTTTTCAACTGTGGCTGCGTTGATGTATAGGTAACAGTATTCTTTGCGGGAATGACTTCTATAGGAAAAAATTATGTCCGTTTTACTTTTGCATTCATGGAAGAAATATATACTTCTGCAATTTAGAGGCTTTCACTTGATGAGAAAAGAGAGCAAAAAAGGTTTACCTTCATCTAGCATGCCTAATGCAACTTTTGCGGGAATGGCTGCAAAAGAAAAACATTCTGTCAGTTTAAAGGCGTTGTTTCGACTTGCAATGAAACGGAAGACGACGGCTTTCCGAGACACGTTCTAGAATGTACGAACAATCGTCAACACTGAACAACATTGCGACTTCTTTGTTTGGGGGGAGGAGGAGGTGGTACTTTTGTACGTTACTAGTAAGTTCTTAGGTGTTCTTGGAGTGAAAAAGATAACAGTATGTTGTCTTTACTTTCAAAACTAACAAAAGACATGACTCTTATGAATACCCAATGTTATTAGCTTTACCTGTACATGACAGTTTCTCTCCAGCCATGTACGTCAGAATTGAGAACTGGGGCAGATTTTCATACAGCTTTGTCATCTTTCCCTCCTGGTTTTCGTAATGTGGATGGCGTTTGATTTGGTGATACGCCGGAGATGTCACCAGTTTTGATAATATCCCTCTTGAAAGCTAAAGGGAAAAAAACAGAAAAGAGAAATATTAATCATTGTTTTTAAGATCGTTGCCTACTTATACCTGTCAAGAAATCTTTAAAAGAGTGTAATTATTTCAAGGGCTCCTAATTGACTTTAGTACTCTGGTCCGCTACAACAGAAGCAATCAGAACTCGAAACAATTACATGAAACAAATGGAAGCAGTTATTTTAGCCCGAGAAGGCCGATGTGCGAGTAACGAACGGTGAGCGGCGAGCGGAGATTGCCGGAGAACCCCATTTCTAGCACTCTCTCCAATCCCTTTCTTTCTTCCGTTTTTTTGCCATGATTTGCATCATTTATACCTTTTCACGCCCCTTTAAGGTCTGAGGAAAATAGGACGACTGTGTAGAGTCTACAAGTAGCCCATTTCTTATTGAACAATAGAGTTCTTCTATCGAATGCACTATCATGTGATAAGTTGCCGAGGAAATTTGATGTTCACAACAAATATTATCCCGAGAACGTAGTTCGAGGGCTTATCTGAAGTTTGAACATCAAATTTCCGAGAGAACCTATCACACACTGGGCCTGAATTGTCCAATGCTAAATTTTGAGCGAAAATTGCCTAAAACTGGCTCTATACACTGACAGGCGCCCGCTGATGGGAGACAGTATCGTGTCACGTTATCGATCTCGACCAATGGGAGCACACCGAAATTTAGCGTTGTACTATAAACAAACGATAGTCCGCAAATTAGGATGCATCTTATATAATTCGAACGTGCTGAAAAAAAAATCATACACAACGCACGAGCACGATTAACATAAAAAAAATAATCGTACAGAGATAAAAACGTGTAAATCTTGATTACTTCAAGTTCAAATTTGTTTAGAAACATGTAAAAACTTTTTATTTTTGTGATTTTTCTTGAAAAACTAGTGCATGTATAAAAAGGAAGCCATCAAGAGTTTTCAAAAGTCTGTTCCAAGCCGTTGAATAACATGTACTGCGAGTGCGCGAGCGTCAGCAAGCACTCGTCCCTAGAGCCCGCGCGCGTGAAAGGTCAGCGAATTTCGCGTGGTGGATGTGCGCCCGTCAATCTCGTACCCAGAGTCCCCTGGCTTTTTGGTCAGCGGGCGGTCTCTCCTGGCGACTGCCGGCTGACCAAACAGCCAGGAGCCTGGCGACCGCCCACTGACCAAACAGCCAGAGGACACTGGGTACGAGAATGCGCACGCAGTTTGTTTGCTCACGCTTGACGAAACAATGAAAAAAAAAGTGTCTGAAAAGACAGTATTTTAGTAAGATACTTAGATACTCGTAATCCCTTGCAGACGCCCTTTAATTACGTCATCATTACCTGATACTTACTTGCGCGCTTTGAAATAAAATTAGTAAAATAAATCCAGTTTTTTTTGCATACAAATTGAACTTTTACTTAACTAACGCGTAAGCAAAATGACTCCTCAGGTTTTGTGACACGTCGCGAAGGCTAAGAACGTTTTGTTTGACATGTCTTTAAAGTTTTGCAAAACGAAAACCGTAGATTTTTCAGTTTCATTTTACGTGCGAAAACGAAATGGAGCAAAACGCGAGAATTTTCTACGCACATAGTTTTGAAAAATAATCAAACATTTCCAAACCCTGCTTACCTGTTTTTTCGCATAAAAGGTCTTTCTCGCTCGCTTTCGACTGAAGGCTAACCCCATGGTGAAAACACTCCTTTAAGAATTTTTTGCAGACTGTTCGGAAGGCAAGTCACTGACTATGAAAGTGCGAAATTGTGTTTGTTTGTGTTAGCAACGCAGTTGAACTATTGTTAAATCATAGCGCGCGCTTCTTAAAGAAAAGGCGGTGATTGGTGGAGACAATGGAACACATGTCAATAAAGTGACCGCTGTCCAATCCCGATGTTCTTATACGCGGTAATCATTCTGCATTATTCATTGTAGGAGCCCTTGCTGTCGGATTTGATGCTTTATATAAATTTAGCTTCAAATTCCGAAGGTAACGAAATCAAGGGTAACTGAAGGTCAGATTTTGCAAGCTTTTTCTATCTCTAATTTCGGGAGGTCATTAATGGTGATTTCGTGGTTTTGCACTGCGCATAACATTGCGACATCAAAGATGGCACTTTTTGTGAAAAAAGCCGGCCTTTCCCACGATAGAAAAGAGCGATTTCGCTCTATTAAAGAAATAAATTGCAGAAAATGGGTGAGTTGGGTTTTGGTACCGTATAAAAAAAATTAGTGGGAGCGAGTTGTTGTGCTTTACCAGCTCCCTAAATCACTCGATAGTGGATGTAATACGTGTGCTGAGCCTGAAATTGTCAAGTATTACGGATAAAACGCTCTTAGGACTAGGATCCTTCCTGTATATTACCAGCTGTAATCCAGATTGTGGCGAAATTAATGTCTGCCACACAAACAAAACTCAGCGAGTAATTGACACTTCGCGTGGACAACCAAACTTTGACTAAACACAAACGCGGCAGCAAATCCTGATAGTTTTTACTTAATTTGCGTCAGGATAGTAATGAAATACATTTCATTTGCTCCATTCCAATGTGCGTGGCACTCCATGGACCCCATTTTGAAACTTGTGCCAGTCCTCGCTCGGGTATTAAATTGGATGAAGATTGCGCTGTGAACTCTGTGAGCGCTACTGCAAATCGAGCTCGGTGATCCCCATTTAAATTATCAGAGCCGTCACTATAGGCGACCGCCGGTCAAGAAATCGGACTGTTTTTTTTGGTCACTTGCCATAGTCATCCGGTTTTGTCTGGGTCTACACAGTCTTCGTAAACTTCCGGGTTTTTTTTAGCGCTTGCCTTAAACTTCCGGTTCCGATCATGTCGTCATACAATCGTGACGTCAGGATAACGTCATGCGAGGTAAACAAAGTTAAGCATGTCACATTACAATAACAACGTTACTATTTGTGTGTCAACGTTCCCTATTTATATGACACAGGCAAACCGCAGGCAAAAATCTATGCTCAGATTTTGCATAGTTTAAAGAAATCCTACGAAAAAAGCCATTTAGGTAAGACGACCGCACATCAAGCTACTGTCGTCACCGTGTACTTTTTGAAAAATTGAAGCTTAAAATTGAAGCTTTTCGGATATATTTTGTACCACACAGATGACTATACATATGTATTTTAAAGTCAACTTATGGATGAAATATCAACCTGCAGTTGAAATATTGAGCATAATGGCTTCGCGCGGTTATTGCCTGATCGCGGTTATTACTGTATTCGTCAGCAGTTTAATAACAAATTTATAACAAATTTATTGCAAGAGAGGATAAAGTTGTGGGTGGCAAATATCAATCTACGGGATTTTCAAATGCGCATTACAACCAGTTTAAAATTAATAAAAATGTAAATGCTGAACAATTTACAATGTAAATAAAATGCCTTATCTGCAAAGAGTAACATTTTTTCAAAGTACATATATTTTAATTAATAGATATATGTACTCATTGTAATAATTGGCTCTACAATCTCTCTGTAATAATTGGCTCTCTACAAACGGGTCATTTTCCGGACAACTGGAAGGACGCCTTGGTCTTCCCTCTGCTGAAAAAACTTGGGGCTGAATTCATTTTCGAGAACACCAGTGAGCAATTTACCATTCATCTCAAAGCTTACTGAGAAAGCCGCTTTCATTCAGATTCGTGGTTACATGACTGCTAATAACTTGTACCCCCCCCCCCCTTACAGTCCTCGTATAGAAAGCACGAATGACATTATACTGAACATGAAAAAGCAGCACGAAATAAAAACTCTACAAACAGAGAGAGCAGTTTACCACTAAAACGATTGCAATTCTAGCACCTACACGACTTGTTGCATATTTGCTCCAACTTTCACTACAAATCTATGGCAGATTCGTTTTCCAGGGAATCACGTTAATATAAAACATTGTTGGATCGGAACGTTGAAAACGGTGACATCAAAGAAAATATCGATGGATCAGTTTCGAGCTGCAAATGTTTGTTTTTCTATTCCAAAGTTCCTGAAAGAGCGTTTGTCTCTATTTGCAATATCAGTGTATCAATCAAATTGCTTCCCTTCCTTTGCTGTTTTGTTTGTGTTCTTCGCTACTCATTCCAAGGCTTTTAATACTTTCTTTCGTCTTCTGTTGATTTATCCAATTCTTGTAACTTTGAGTTTCCAATTTTAAATTTTGCATTGTGAATTGCCAATCAAGTGTGAAATAAAATAATTGTGTTAGTATTATTATAAAGCCAGCTTATTACTAGTGTGTCAAACGGAGAATGTTACAGAGCTACCACTGATGAATTTTTGTGCTTAAACCTCGACTTAGCAATGATGTATTTGGTCAACAAATGAGCAAAAATCTGAAAACGCTCTTAGCATTTCCATATCTCTCGAATTTTATCAGAAACACAGACTTTGAAATACTTTTGACAGGCAATTATCTCTTCTTTTGGACTTCACTATTATATTTGATTTAAGAGTTGAGTATTAAGTACTTTGAATCATTTAGTGCTTTAAAATCGTGTAGACAGTGCAGCCTAACGAAGTTGATGATCCAAGCCCAGTTTTGCCCAGTGGTGGATAAATCCCGGATACGCAATGGCACATCACACATTTATGTTTTCTAACACACGTTGATTTGCGGCTTGTTCTTAGATAAAAATATTTCTTAAGACAAAGCTACATTCCACATGTGTACAACACTGGGCAATTTACGTAATACATGAATATGAATATATGAAATAATCATATATTTTTTTCAGGTTTCTTCTTTTCAACTGCTTAAGTTGAAACACCTTCACGCGATGATCTTCATATAATTTTACGGCGGTAATACAGTTTTTTAAGTACCCCCCTCTATTACTATTTTATGATGTTAACTATTATTAATATCAGGGCTTAAAGGGTTGAACTTTGATGGTGGGGCTGAAAGGGTTAACCATACAATAGGCCTCAAATACAGTTATAGAATGGTCTGTTACTAATTTCTTAGAGACAGCTAGAAGCGTTTCTTGAGGGGTTCTTACATAGCGTTCGTAACAGTCTGAGCTCCAGTGGCCCAAAACCTTGATAAGCCAGGAAGGAACACCTGCTGCTGCTGCAGTGGTGGCTGCACCAATACGGAAGCTGTGTGTAAAGTAGTGTTCAGCAGGCAAACCACAATGTTGCAGTGTAGAACTTGGTAAGAGAGGCACGTGATAGCCACTTGCCATTGGCGAAGGTAAACAAAGGGCCTGTAGCTGCTGGTTTACATTGAAGCAGGTAGTCTCTCATAGCCATCACTGATCACTGAACAGATAGCGGTGGTGAACCTTGCTATAGTCAAGGTACAGCCTTTACGAAAAGGGTCAGCTTTGGATTGCTTAATGGTGACTAGCATGTGATCAGGGGATTCTACGTTGGGGATAAAGGTGATGTCCCTGGTACAAAGATGAACAGTGGGGTCAAAAGGGGTACCATTGCAAGTGAATTCACTTGAACGGAGAAAACCGAAAAAGGCTAAAGTGAAGGCAGCCCATAACATTATGTGGTCTACATTGCAAGATAGGGAAGGCTGGAAGTAATTGAAAATGGATGACAAAATTTGGATAGTTATGGGATAGCGACTTAATTTTGAGGGTTTTGGGACCGCTTAATACCAGTGAGGACCTTTTGAAGGCGATACATTTTGTGCAATTTTAAGGGAAAGTTAAGTTGCCTATGGAGATCTTGAACCCCAACCAGGTAAAGTTTAATGGAAGTGTAGGAAATTGTTTTTGCTAGGTGAGCAGCAAAATAGATTAAAGTGATTTCAGACGCAGGGAGAAGGGGGGCAGAGGGACCGATTAAACCGTGCATAAGACAAAAACTAATAAAATGATTCTTGCCCACACCATATGACCACTGGGTATTAGGAGCCAGTGAGGCACCAAAATAGTGGTAGACTGATGCTGTTAAATGGCCATTGCTGATGGAGGGATGGTGCAGGGAGTGGGTGAGGCGTTGGGAGCCAGAAGGTGGAAGCAGTCCATCTGAAAACGGGAGAGAGAGTCAGCAATAGAGTTGTCCAGCCCTGGGATATGTTTGGCAGTGAAGGTAAAATTATGTACTAAGGTCAGTATGGTAATAGCCCGGACCAAATCCATGACCCTGGGGGATTTGGAACGTTTGGAGTTAATGATTGCAACAACGGATAAGTTGGGCACCCCAAATAAAGCAGGCAATATATATAGCAAAAAGTTCCTGCCAGTCAATGCTGATCCCCGTGGCAGGGTTGATGCAGTGCTGGGGAAGCCAACGGCTTTGAAACCATTGGTCATTGAGGTACCCACCATAACCTAGAGACCCAGAGGCATCGGTAAATAGCTGGAGGTTTGAGGAGGAGAGAACTGTATCCCCCAAGAAAAAACTAGCTCCATTCCAGTGGTCAAGAGAGGTCAGCCACATGGAAATGTCCTTGCGGAATTCTGCGTTAAGCCTGACATGCCACCTAGAGTTAGAAATGCCCTTTGTTAAACTAATAATCCGCTGCAGGAAAGCTCGTCCAGGAATGACAGCCCTGCAAGCAAATTGGAGTGTACCAATCAAGGACTGAAGTTCCTTGAGGGTAGCAGATTTCCTAGTAGATCACTGCTGCAGGGCCTCTTTAGCCCTAGTTAGCTTGTCCAGGGGGAGGCGGGCTTCCATTTTGTTGGAATCCAGGAGAATACCCATAAACTCCAGGCAGGTGGTGGGGGCAAAGGTTTTGCCTGGAGCAATAGGGACATCAAGCTCTGTGAACAAACACAGAATGTTGCAGAGGGCAGTGAGGCAGTTGGACCATGGGGGCTTGGTAACAAAAAAGAAATCATCCAGGATGTGGATCACATCAGGGATACCTAATTTAGCCTTAATGATCCACTCAATCATGCAGGAAAATTGGTCAAAAAGGAAAGGCGCGCTCCGCAAGCCGAAGGGGAGGACAGTGTCGAAGTAGTACAGGCCATTCCATTTCATGCCTAGGAGTTCCCAGTCAGACGGATGGACTGGGATATTGCGAAAGGCAGACTTTATGTCTAGCTTAGACATAAAAATACCCTTGACCAAGTTTCTGGGTGATTGAGATGGCATTGTCAACAGTTATATAGTGCATTGAATACTCATCAGGGCTAATATGAGCATTGACACTTGTGGGGTGGTGTTTGGGATATGAAAGGTGAAAAATAGAGGGGGACATTGGGGTTTGCGGTATTGGCCAATTTTTCATGCGGTATTTCGGTAATTCTGATCTAAAATTGCGATATTGCGATATTCTCAAAACCTGCGTTTAGCGTTTTGTCGGGTATTTTAAATTATCTTCCCGTAATTTTCGACCCTCTCGGATCTCTTTCCAGTTTCTTGTCGTTTCGGAAACAGCTGCGGAAACGTTTCGAAACAGCTCCTCTCTCTCCCGTTTCTTTCCCTGGTGTTTACAAACAGGAGCCTCTGAGGAGGAGAGAGAAACAGCTCTAAGGTACTCTGATCCGTCACGCGTGTTTATATTAGTCATATTGACATGAAACGTAATTACAATTTGACGGCTTGGACAACCAATTAAAAGTCACGGCTCTGACGTATGTCACGCACCGACTTTTAATATTTAATATCGATCGACCTTTGTTGACCCCACCAAGGGGTCCAAGATCATCCCAGACAGACCAGGCATTATTCAACATGGCTGTGGTAGCAACATCCGAGATCGCGATGAGGGAAGTCGAAGTGGCTGTCATCGATTGTGGCTCTGTTTTACGAAGAGGGAAAAGGCGGCGAGAATTACCGAAAAAAAAAAAACAAGTTCAGGTGTCGGGTGAACAAAGACGAAAAACGGCTCGCCAAGTTTAGGGAGAGCATTAGGTAAGTTTAATTTGGATTGTTCCATTCAGTGCACATCACCAGGCACATCAAAACGGAACCTGGCAATTCTGGCAATTCTGGCAATAAACGGTCTTAAACGTATCTAATAGCTCGTAAGGACAAAGTCAACAAGCAAACAACTACAGTGGCTGCGAGGCTTGTTTGTGGCAATGCGTGGCTTTATTTGCTTTTATGTCTTTCAAAGTCTTTTCCCGAGAATGACTCCATGCTCTCGCGAGCGCGCGATGTGTCATGTATTAAGTAATTAAGTATTAAGTCGTCGCGTTAACCCTGGCTCCCAGCCCTGGACACGTTATTATGTCAATGAACGCTCCAATTGCCAATCTGTACACTTGGCTGTAGAAAGCCAGTGCATATACCGATGGGTCGCTTGGCTGGAGTAAAGCGGCTTGCCCAAGAACACAGCACAATATTCGACTAGTACTCGAACAGGGCCATTCACTCCGGAGTCTAGAGCACTAATCGACTCCTAATCGTTAAGCCATGTAGCGTCTAATACACCGCATCTCTCTAGAATGTAAATTCCTGATGAACATTAAGCACTGACTTTGGAAGCAAAGAATTTCATTCCCTTCTATTGCAATCAGAAAAGTGAATCAATAAAGGTAAGTTTATCTTTGTTCGGCATACTGGTTACTGGACGGAAAGTACACGTTACTCATTTTCCTAAAACGACCCTAGCATGCCTTAATATTCGAAAAAACAATTAAGTTAATATTTGCCTGTAATTTTAAGATTATGCAAGGCAACAATTTCGTTATTTCATTGATTTTTGACAAGGTTTTTGGACGTCTTTCGGTATTGCGGTATTTGGCGAATTTTTTTGCGATAATGTGGTATTTGTCAATTTTTTTTGCGGTTTTGCGGTATTCAGAACCCCCCAATGTCCCCCTCAAAAATAGTACGCCAGTCAGAGGAGTGTTTCTTTAGAATGATCCCAATAGGATAAACCTGCAGGTTGGAGAAGGGAGGGGATGCAAAAGGGCCAGCAGTGTGGCCCAGTTGAACCTCTTTTAGAATATTTTTACTGATGATAGAGGGGTTGTCCTTAGCAGAACGGAAGTTAGAGTATTCTTTGGGGATGCGGGGACCCTGGTAATCAATTTTGAAACCTTGAGAAAGACCCGTAAGGAGAGTGAACAGCCCCCGGGTCAGGGTGATCACACAAGTAGGAGGAAAGTTTAAGGATGTTGATAGGAGTAGAGGGGGATAATTTTGACAAGTAATCAGGTGCGGCTTCAGGAAGAATGGCTAGAGCGGCTAGTTGGCTTTGGCTGAGATCCTGAGGCAGACAGGTCATCATGGTCCTTTCTTGAGTGGGCTGCAGTGCATCCAGGTTTATTGCATTGGTGCCTGTAAAGGCAGGGAGTGCGAGCACAAGGGACCCCTTTGTTGATATTGTAGCATAATTCCGTTCGGTTTGGCCCCTGGGAATCCTTGGACCTGGGGGAAAGGGGGCAGGAATCGGTGAAATGGTCTGAACTGCTACAAGATTTACAGATAATAGCCTTTGGGAGACCAGTGAATGTATCTAAATACAACTGGACATCCCGTTCCCCCCATTTCTTTGAGAGGTTGTGGGAAGCCCGGCGCCTGAACTCAACATCGTACACATACCAAGCCATCCCCGGGAATTTCCTCGCTGACTCACGGATCAGCGAAGAGTATATAGCGAAGGCATCGAGCCAACGATCGATGCTGTTAATTTTGGGGCGTTGTGCAGGGGAAGGCAGGGGTATGGTGAGGCCCTCGTTTCCCACCTGAAGCTTGAGGTTCGAGTTTACACGATCGCGTAGCACGGAGGAAAATGGGAGTAGACTAGCAAGGTCCACGTACTCACCGTTCGTGATGGCTGCTATCTGATGATTTGAAAGGTGACTAGCCAGCGATGGCAGCCTGTAGCTGGAGTGGATGGAGGCCACGCCTTCCGGATCGCCGAGGTCGATTGAAGAGTGAACACCATTGTGACGATCGTGTCCGCCATCTTGTCCGCCATTAAATAACTGCGTTGGAGGAGGAGTGGGTTCCAATACTTGGTCGGTGGGAACTGGGACGAGGCTTTCAGTGCTTGGCAGCGGTCGCGCCGAGTCCGGCTCGGACTCGGATCTTGGGTGGAGGATTGCCAGCCTGGCGTCCACAATGGAAGTTATCATAGCCGACAACTGGTCGGAAACTGGTGGCGCAGAAGTAGCAGAAATATTCCCCGGAGAGTCGCTCTCTTGCAGCTTGGTGATGAGGGCAAGGCGTGAACCGGTTTGGCTGAGGTGAGGTTGGGACGGCCAAGTGTCTCCGTTGGCATGGCTGTGTAGTTCACGAAGAGATTGTTGGTCAACGGCTGTGATGGAACGGCACCAGAAGTAGAACGGCCTCGTCCGGTTTGCTTGGCAGTTGTTGTGGAACAGTTGCCACGAGATCTGCGTTCCATGACGGGCTTTGATCGCTTCAGGATTTGTTATGCAAATTAGCTGAAGGGGGATTGAATCCCCCCTCAGTTAATATTAACAGTAACTTAACGCCATGATTTGTCACCTTAAGGATTCATAAGAATGAAACGAGGTGTTAGCTTCTTGCTGCAAAATATGACGATGTTGACAGATAACTGCAATTTATTGAGACCTGTTGGCAAACAGAGAAGAGAAAAAAAAGGAAAATAAAGCGCACAATATAATCTTCTATCGGGCCCAATTTTAGCAGCGTTCTTTGTATTTCCTCTTATTTGGTCGTCCGCTAAAAACGTTTCTTGCTCTGCGGTTACCGCGGGCCCGTTTAACCGAACGGAAATAGAGTCTGGCCGCAGGTCACGTGTAATTTTTCGCATAAGATCGAGAAATTTGTTCGCTTTTAACATCCTTTGCCAGGCACTTCAGTTTTCCCTACAACGTCAAAGCCTGCGTGGATCAAGTGTTCGCAAGAAATTTCTTGGCTTGGTTTCGTTGAATTTCTTTTGTCTGTCCCTTTGTATGACTAATGAAAACAAGATCGCAGTGAAATTTTAACCTGATTGCAGCTTATTTTTCGTCAAGTAACTAAACTGATTTCTACTAAAAAAAAAAAACAAACAAAGAGAGTAGTTACTTCGAGGGCACAGGCGGGACAAGTACCCCGGCTTTTGTCGCTTGCATAAGACATAAGCCAAAGAGGAAGCCTGCTTGCGAGATAAATTTCACCGCAATCTCTGCTACTGTTTATTCGACCTTGTTGACGTGATTGGACATCGAAGGCCATCGGGGCATCGCTTCTCTGGATCCTGGGCATACATCAAAGTAGCATTAACCTGGGCATTGAGTATTTCCGCTGCTTTACGTGGTTCTCGATTTGTTCTGTGTAAATTTCCCTGGACCACCAGCGTTAAACGATTCCGAGATGTTAATACTGATTCAAGCCGGCGCGCGTTGGGTGAGATGTGTACATCAGCTGGGTTTATATTTCACGCCGGGTGACCCTTTATAAAACAAGAGCAAGAGCGGAGCAAGAGCGGAGCAAGAGCAAGAGCGAAGCAAGAGCGGAGTTATCAAGACGACACCTTAACCGTAACGTCAGAGGAAGAATGAAAGTCTTCCATAACACCTTTGCGTAACCTAACCTCTGCCGTAACGTTAACTATTATTTACACTCTAGCGTCTCCGATAAAAAAGGGGTTGCTTGTTGATTCTGATTAGGTTCGGCTCATGTACACATTACGAGCAATCTCTGTTTTCGCTTAGGGACAGTCGACCAATTTAAAAAGAACGCGAGCCAGCGCGAAAATCGCCCGCTGCGTAGAATCGTAACGAGCGCGTGATTGATTCCCTTGCGTATTTATATGCTGCGAAAGCAAAATTAGACGTACAGAGCAGATTAATTTTAGCCGTACCCTTGGGTATGTGCTTTGTAAAAGTGCACAGAGCAGATTAACGCAAAGGCAATATTAACACTACCCTTGGGTATGTGCTACCTAAAAGGGCACAGAGCAGATCAACGCAAAGGCAAAATTAACCGTACCCTTGGGTATGTGCTACCTAAAAAGGCACAGAGCGGATTAACGCAAAGGCAAATTTACTTGTGTCCTTGGGTATATGCTACCTAAAAGGGCACAGAGCAGATTAATGCGAAGGCAAAATTAACTGAACCCTTGGGTATGTGCTACCTAAAAGGGAACAGAGCAGATTAACGCGAAGGCAAAATTACTTGTGTCCTTGGGTATGTGCTACCTAAAAGAGCACAGAGCAGATTAATGCGAAGGCAAAATTACTTGTGTCCTTGTGTATGTGCTACCTAAAAGGGCACAGAGCAGATTAATGCGAAGGCAAAATTACTTGTGTCCTTGGGTATGTGCTACCTAAAAGGGCACAGAACAGATTAATGCGAAGGCAAAATTACTTGTGTCCTTGGGTATGTGCTACCTAAAAGGGCACGGGGCAGATTAACACAAAGGCAAATTTACTTGTGTCCTTGGGTATGTGCTACCTAAAAGGACACAGAGCAGATTAATGCGAAGTAAAAATTAACTGAACCCTTGGGTATGCGCTACCTAAAAGGGCACAGAGCAGATTAATGCGAAGGCAAAATTACTTGTGTCCTTGGGTATGTGCTACCTAAAAGGGCACAGAGCAGATTAATGCGAAGGCAAAATTACTTGTGTCCTTGGGTATGTGCTACCTAAAAGGGCACAGAGCAGATTAATGCGAAGGCAAAATTACTTGTGTCCTTGGGTATGTGCTACCTAAAAGTGCACGGGGCAGATTAATGCGAAGGAAGAATTAACTGAACCCTTGGGTATGTGCTACCTAAAAGGGCATAGGGCAGATTAATGCGAAGGCAAAATTACTTGTGTCCTTGGGTATGTGCTACCTAAAAGGGCACAGAGCAGATTAATGCGAAGGCAAAATTACCTTTATCTATGTGTATATGCTTCCTAAAAGGGCAGTGATTCGACTCGAAGTTTTTCCCGCCAAAACTGCACGGTGAGTCACAGTCCAAAGCAATTCCTTTTACCGCTTCCACAACAGGGCCAAATTTTGAGGAGCGAGCCAACCCGTGTTTCGCACACTCTCGCTGCCGAGGCAATCGAGCATAAAGCTCAAACGACGACACAACAAAACTATGGCTTGGTTGTCTGTTGAAGTCACAACCTCGCTTGGCGGGCTTCCGATGTATTGATGCTACAGTGTATTTCGTCAGGAAAGTGGTGAAAATTTCGCTCTTAGCAAATTCATCTTAAGCCTTAAGCCGTACGCAAGTTTAGTGACTACATACCAGTGCTTTCCTGGGTCCCGATTATCGCCAGTAACTCTGGAAACATGCGGAAAGCTACCAAGGATACTCGGACGACGCGCGATCGACGCCATAGCTTTATTTTATCGAGCTTACCAGTGACACGGTAAACTCATTGTCCTCTGTAGATTGTTATTTCCACTCAAGTAGAACATTAATGATTTTGTAGCCTTTTAACTTATTAGTCTTCAACACCAATCAGATCTACGAATTAATAATAATAATAATAATAATAATAAACTTTATTAACGTGTCTAAAATATCTAGCTTACACTAAAGTAAGCTAATTGGGGACACCTATCTATACCTATCTAAAGTAGTAAAAATATATAAAATATTATAATATATACAATATAAAGCATAAAATATATTATCACATCATATACGATGCGGTTCCACGCAGAGATCCAGGTCGCCCAAGCGGGCGGAAAACCGGGCAGTCCCAAGCAGATCCCCCCACCCCGACAGGCGATGAACCCCCAGAGCCAAGGCAACCTAACAACCTATAATGATAAAACCCCCAAAAGTTCAGAAAATCAAAAGTCACTAATTACTACATAGAGGACAGTTGTGACATCCTTCCTCCAGTAACGCTTCGAGATTCTTTTTTCTAATAGTGTTCTTAAAATTGAGTCTCTTCCTGTGTGAAAGCTTTTTATATGTTGTACATTGAAGTATGGTACATGGTAGACAATTGATTGTGGCCGGGAGGGATAATTGATGAGAGAACGTCATCAAACAGATCAAACTCAGGTCAAACTGATCGGCGAGCCCGGTTTACGAATACATTATTAGTGTTTGGTGTACACCGGGTGTACAAAACGTCGAATTTCAATTTCACATGAAAGTTGAAATGCATCGCAAAATAATACCTTGTCACAAACAGAAATGTATGCCAGGTTCTATTTGACTTAATACAGTACTCTGTTTCCCAATGTATAGTCATTTCAAAACTATAAATAATGCGTACGCCAAGGCACAGATTTGGTCGTTCGTTATGTAGACCGTCAATCAAAACGGACAAGTTTTGGTTTCAAAATACAGTGGAATTCCGATTTTTCGAACCTCCAAGGGAAATGGAACTTGGTTCGAAAAATCGGGGGTTCGAAAAATCGAAGGTGGCATCAAATCACACCTGTTTTGCCGTGGAATTGTTTTATAAGATCCAAGAAGGCAGACAACAATGGTATGTCACTCTCGTTAATGTGTGACCCATCTTTATTTACCAACAAAACGTACATTTAAAACAAAACGAAAATTTAAGGATTTAAGCCAATTTCGGCAGAACAAAAACCAGTACTGTACTGATACATGTGTCTGTAAATTTGCGCGGACTCTTGACTGCATTTCCTTCCCCTTACTGTATAAGTAAAAAAGTACCCTGTACTCCACGGTTTAAAGGAACTGCAAAATATTAATGCGCTACGGCAAGAGCTTGAAAAATGCAAGTGAACAAAGGAACTCTGATCATGTACAGTAATTCAAGACCCTCGATTGTGTAACAACGGCGTTGTAGTTTCTTATGACTTCAATGACAGATTTGTCACTTGCTTTGTAATTAAAAAAAAAACGCATGAAAACACCCTCTCCGGAATTTGTTAATTGCATTCAGGTGTGCATGTGGCTAAAACCGGTTTTTGTTGGTTCCTGAGCTTTCAGAGTTCGAGAAATCGAATGTAAATTTTTGAACGGAAGAAAGAAATATCGGGAGTTTCGAAAAATCGAGCATTCGAAAAATCTGGGGTAAAATTACAGTGTTTGACTGAAGCAAATCCAAGGGAAACGACTTTTGGTTCGAAGAATCGGGAGTTTCGAATAACCGAGTATTCGAAAAATCGGGATTCCACTGTATACCCGCACGCATCTAAATCATGCGTTTTACGGGGGGTGCCAACTCTAAGAATATTTGTTTCGGGAGAACCGCAAAATTTATTCGTGAATCTGAAGATATTGCCGGGAATCGGGAGCCTCAAGAAATTATTCGGGAAACTGCAAATAATATTGGAATATTACATAATATATTTGGAGCTTGCATCTAACTTTGTTTTATTTTCAGGAGACGTCTCCTTTTGTCTGAGCATGGTTAATTGTAAATTGTAAAACTAATTTAACCCTCTAGCTAAAAATGATCTGCTGTATTATCTTGGAAAAATCTCTTCTAAGTACTGAGAAATCAATGACGCGAGATTTTAATCAGTCAAACATGTAAACTTGGGTTAAACTGTGTACATCAACGGTGCACAACAGGATCTCCAAATACTCTACTCGGCTCTGTCGCTCATGAACTAATCTGACGATACAGGAATCTTAACCTTTATGGGCCGGTTATTTAAACAAGGTCTGACTGAAACTGCGGCTTAAGACAATGACTGTACCTCCCAAATCTGTTCATAGGCGGGTCATTTTAAGGACATAAAAGTTATTATTCTCTGTGCTATATGCCTTCCTTACCCTGTTTACTGTAAGCAACGTTGAAATATCAGAGCTGGCCACTCTGAAATTGGTTTAGATCGGGGCCGGCTATTTTTAAAGTTTAAGTAGTGAAAAATATTAAACAATAGTTTCAATCTACCCTTGAGGGATAATTTAAATGCTGTCGCCTAGCTGTCTGCCAAAGACAATACAGAGATACCTCCTAGAACTCGGCTTTTCTTTGTGAACACTTTTCTTATTAGGTAATCAGTGAGGCACTAACAATCTGAAAGAGCCAGAATTATTTTGGCCCCTTCTAAGGTAGAATCCGGGAAAATACTACTGGAGTCATAACTTTGCCCACAAAACGAAATGCTGGCCCCTCTTAAGGATACCTTGTAAAAGTTTCTTTCCTTTTTTTAATAGAGAAGCCTCCCCCAGGCATACACGTTGCATCCGAAAAATACTTTAATTAGGCAACCCACTGAATCGAAGCACTAAACTTTGAATGCTATTTATCACCAGCGTCAAAATGACAATAGATCGATTGCTATTTTAGTCTCGACAAGGCCAACTGAAAAATACGATTTCATTCCAGTTCCAAAATTATGAAATATGCCAACCTTTTGTCTAAAAGAAGCAGCGCGTGCAAAAAATGGACCCGTTTATTTGCTTCAGCTTGTTTTGACGATAATGTATGCATAGAAATGTCGAAAGTAAGTCTACTCTTGCTTTAAGTTTTCACGACTTACAGGTGTTTACACCTGACCCCGATCAAAGGAAAGAAACATCCTGAAGAATTTTATTCTGTCTTCGGCCTTGGTCTCTCAAAAGATGTGCACAAAACACACGCTGGACCTTGAGTCAGGCAGGGGCATCCAACCAGTTATTTCTCTAGAATACCAGTTCGGAAAATAATAACCGCCTCACAAATTCGGGTTCAATCGTGGGAAAATGTTTGCCTGCATGTCATCTCAGACACTAACCTTTGTAACATAGGAAAATTAATTCCTTTTGTTTTTGGAGGGACAAATAAAATACGTCGTATATAATACGAAATTAAGTCAGGTAGCATTTTTGAAGAGCAAACAGCTGCTCGGTTAAATTCGGCCAATAAGATTTTGTTTCCTATAACGCTCTGCGACCTAAAAAAAGTTTTAGCTACAGAATCCGAACAGATCAACCTGTGTTATCGTATTTAAATTAGTATCCATTTTGAAGGCCCTGAAACAATCGGAGAAAACAGAAAATGACATTTCATGTATTTTGCTTACATTTTCCGGTCTGGTGCCCATGTTGAGCGTGCTGCAGATTTACAATAACTGACAAAGATCAAAAGTGTTTGAATTTCCTTACAGTGGCCAATTTACCTTATTTTAACTGAAGCTGTTATCAATTTGAAAAGATACCTTCCCGGACCCACCGAACCAGCATCACAGCATCTTTAGAAACTAATTCCTGACATTTTAGTTTTCAATGCAGCTATCTGATTAACCATATTTTCTGAAAGCCTTTACTTTGCAACAGCATCGTTTAGAACTGCTGGCCGTTGCTAATACAGTCAGTAAACACAATGCAATTGACTCTCCTCTTTAAGTTTCCCACAGTCTAAAACTTCTAGTAGGAACGTGGCCTAAATTTCAGCTGTCACCTCTGCTTACCTCTAAGAGTAAGCGACCAGAAGAGACATAGGAAATGCAAGCTGTGTAAAGGCCCGTTTACACATGCGATTTTTGGTGCAATTTTTGTCGCGCTCTCCATGCAACTTTTGTCGCAAGTGTAAACTAGCAGCGATTTGGCTGCGATTCCAGTGCAGTATTTGCTGCACTTTCCCCCAAACCGCCGCCAAGTTGCATCAATCGAAACCTCTGCAATATCACAGCGACAAATGGCACACAAATCGCCGCTAGTTTACACTCACTTGCAATTTTTATCGCGAGCTTGAGCGCGACAAAAATTGCACAAAAAATCGCGTGTTTAAACGGGCCCTAAGATCGGCGAAATGTTGAAGCGGACGAAAAGATAAAGCGGGTTGATATTGAGGAGAGACAGAGCTCCCTTTTGTCTCCTTCTCCGTCTCTCTTTCCAACTATAATTTTTGATATCGTTTGTTATTTTGCGGGATCTTCATAACAAAATCGGGAGGTTTTTCCACATTTTCGGGACGACCCTCATTACTGTGTAGTGCTGTTCAAACAGCAAATGTTAGAGTTGACACCCCTCGTCGTTTTGTTACTGACCGAAGAACATAGTCGGCGAAATGTATTTACGACAGTGATTGCACAGGCATATGCTTGATGTGTAAACTAACATGTTACAGTAGAATGTCAATTTATTATACCACCCGTGGAACCGAACTAACCGCAAGATCATTAGTAGATTGACAGAACTTCGCCCCTTGAATTACTTGTTGCTGTGAAATCCTGAGCTCACCAAAGCTCCCCATGTTTAGGCATGGCCAATAGCCGAAAAAACGCGCGCCACAAAAAGCAAAGAACAACCTAGCTTGAAGAGTAGCTTACAACTGAGGGTCACAGGACAAGCGGATTTTACTAACTGGAGATTGCATGCCGAGATCACATGGAAATGTGAGGGGGCAAAATACTGGGAGCTTTGTCATACAGGCTTAGAGGGTAACAGAATAACTACTTCCGGTTAGACATTGCCCCCAGACTATTGCCTAATATATAACTGAAACCTTGAGATAACAAAGCCAGTGACAAATGAGTTGTGGGTTTGACATAAACCACAGAGAACATTAACAGTTTAAATGCTTAAACTTCGAATTGTTCTGCTACATTTTCCGACTGAATCGGACGTGCAAGGAAAATTGTTTCAGTCATCAATCACTTACAAAAGGGATTGGTTCGGTCATCGCTCTCGTCTCCTCATCTCTACACTTGCTCGATGATCTAAGCATTTCAACGGTGTGCCATGGCTGACGAAAACGCACCCATGCCGAAAGCGGAATTCAGCGACGCAGAGAGGTCGAATAACTCTTCCCGTAAAACCAAAGTCGCTGCAATCAGTGTAACAGTGACTTTTTTACTTGGAGCAGTGGTTTCTTTGGTTGTGGTTTTCTCGCTGGAGAAAGCGACGCCAAATGCTCGTTTGGTTGAAGTCAATTTGAAAGAAGGCGAAACACTGACATATCAAGTGGCTAAGGACATAGAAGTGCACGTGGGCGAAATACAGAAGGGTATGTTTGTTTTAAAACACTTTTACTTTTGTCTTAATATGTATTTGTTGTCCTTACCAAGAGAATATGATTTTTATTTCTCTCGTCCTTACCGCATTCCAAATTAAAGATATAGTCAGACCTTCAGGGACCCCATGAAGAAAAGGTATTATAAATTCGATTTTATGTTTCCAATATCATTCGAAGACTTTTTTACAAAACGGATAAAGTAATGGGATTTTATATGTTGTGATTAAAACTCTTTGGGAACGAAACCAATATGAAAGCAGGAACTTCATTTTCAAATTATTGTTGTTATTGATTTTCTAGAAACCCTAAAGGCAAACCCCGTTATTTTTCCGTATTACGAAAACCACCTAGTGATAATTACAGTAGTATGTGGATGCATGGGTATCGTTGATTACACAACTTCAAAATTGATAACAATAATATATGCGCGTCTCTTATGATTGCAAATCAAGAAGCCTTTAGTTGATGTTGGGATATTTCTGGACGTCGCCGACATCAGTAACAATTATTCTTAGAGGGTGCGCTGGATATCGAATGATAGAGAATCAATGAGGTGCGCAAAACGGCTGGAAAGCGAGCCTATTGGGGTAGTAGCTAATAAATGTATTGTATCCAGTCGTGATATCTTTGGGGCGATTAGTGCTATTTTTCAGGAATCTTTCGAGGGGCTCGGGTTAACATCTATAATCCGATACAATTACTTTGTTCAGTGATAGGAACTTTTTGCGATCTTTACTGTAAGTACAAGAGCTTACGATATTAGCTAGATAAGCAACATACTCCAATTTTTTACACTGAGCTGAATAATTAGGTAAGGAATCCGTGTCGGGCTCATTTATTGCGTAGATACTGTTGACCTCAGCTACTGCCGTTAATGTGCCAATCAAAGGTCGATTGGCTTTTGAAACAAAGAGCATTTGCTTTAATGGTTGACAAACTTGAAGAACAAAAAGAATGTTTGTGAACAAATATCTTCTCTAAGTATATTTCCATAAATATTGAACGTTATCAGATCACGGTCACTTCGATCAAAAGCCATCAAGGGCCTGAAAAAATTACGAAATCCCAGTTGATAAAATTAAATGCTTGATGATTATTTTCATTACAATTTCTTTATCACTTCTCTTAAAACACTTAAAATACAATTAAAGTAACCCCCATCAAACACTCCCTAGTATACTATCAATGCCATCTGCAGTAAGCTGTCACGTACTGAAGGTATGGTGAAACATGGAAAAGAGTTATACATTTTAAAATTGTTTTGACAATTGTGGATGCAAAGAATATTAAAATTACAGTTATCTTCTCTGCAAGAACGATTAAGGGAGAGAATATCTGTTAACAGGTATCTTTCCCCGTATTGCTGTTGGTGTATTCCCACGGAAGTTAAAACTGTCTGTCTTTTGTTCATTCCAGGTACTATCCGCGCGATAGCTGGCATCCGGGTTCTTAACAAGACGTCAGAGGAGTACTGGTTCCTAATGAAATTCAACCTGTCCCACGTGCGTGGAAATGTGGACATAAAAGGCGTCCAAATAATGACAGACTACTTCCTTGTTCGACTCCAGCTTCATTCAAAGTTAATATTGTTATTAATTTTTAAAAAAAAATATGATTAGTCATATTTATAACATTTAGTTTTCAGGTTTGGAAAAGCGTATAATTGATTCCCTTAAACGTGGAGAAGTTTGCACCACGAATATAGCATATAAGGCCCGATAACCAGCCGCTTTTCGGGAGGAAAACCGGACCCGAGTGAGCGGCGGAAATCGAGCCTTATTGCATATTTGAGTGGTTATTTCACTAAAGTGGGATGTAGCCCACCCAACTGATCAGAACTGATCACATTGAAGAGGGGGAGGAAGGTAGGGAAGGAGGAGGGATTCTGTCAAGCCCGTCCCTCTTAGGCAGTGGTGCCGGGGCACATGGGCGTAATGAACTGCAGGTTTGCTCTGGAAGTTTAGTCGGATCTATTTCTTTTGCAATCCTACTGTGTTGCTGCAGGTTTTCAACTTCATTGCCCAAGATAAAAAAAGTGCTTTCCTTTTGATATCTCTCTTCTGATGCTATATTGACAGAACACCAAACTACGGGGCAGGCGAGTCAGTTGAAGTCTATGGGAGTAATTCCACGGATAAAGAACGATTACGACTCGTATTCAGCATCCTCCAACAGCTACTCCCAACTGTGAAACGCGACCTCTATGTAAAGGTGGATGGACAAAAAGCGGCTGACTCAAAACCTGAAGAATCTCCTTTGCTTCCTGGCTCCGTGAAAATGAACAGAGAAGCAAACACTTCAGATAAGGACGCAGTTTTCATCAAAAATCATTTCAATCACTTAGATTTCGTAAACATGTCATCAGAAATCGATTTGCACATGAAATATTCTGATTTTGCTTCCATTAACAAGGGCAATGGAATGATCTCAGAGAGTCATGCTTATTTTTCGGGACAGTTACATTTGGGAGAGTTGACTCACAGTAAAGGTGGTTTTGATGTTACAGTAATGAAAATAACTTTGAAAAGCCACGTCTCACTCATTGAAACCGACTACTTCGGGTACGCTGAATCTGAAGCAGATGAGTTCCACCTTTTTGTAAAGCTCGTTGTTCCAAAAACTGCGGCTATTTTGTCTGTCGACGAAGACCCTGCAGAAACGCCATCAAATGTGTCATTGTCCAGCCAACAAAATAACTCAACAAACTCGTCCTTAGTCCCTCTGAGCCGGGTCCGAAGAGGAAACAGCGTGGTTGCTCAAGTTTGGCAAAAGGCCGGGCCCACTAAACTAAGTGTCATTCACCCGGTGACATTGTTTCAGAAGAAAGTTCTTGGAATCAAAATAAAGGGAACTGCTCACGTTTCGGTGAAAGATGAAAAAGGCTTGCAAATAGAAGTCGAAGGCAAGCTTGCTATAGGAAGTAAAAGCTTGACCGTGTTTAGTAAGACGTACAAACAAAAACAATTGGAGGAAGGAAAAGAAATTCATTTAGGGAGTCAGTGGAAAAAAAAAATAGTAAGTAACTGCGTTTTATTTCCTATTCAGCTTGGGGAAGGGATACGGGGGGTGGGGGAAGGGTTGGGTGGAGATTTTCTACCCCGTCAAACGTTTCAAGCTTCAAAAGTATCTAAGCGATAGTTATAATCACAGGACTTTCAGACTATCTAAAATTCCAGTTGGGTAGGAAATTTTATTATCTATTGAACTTCACATTTCCACCACAATCATTTTGACAGACATTTGTTTATATACATTTCAGTGTTGATTATTTGTGAGTGAATTTTAGCGGTTTTCTGATGTCAAAGGTGGCGCACCGTGTTAAGGAATCATGGTGCCACGTAGAAACCATTATCAACGTAGTAGTTACTGATACCCCTGGGATTCAATCTTTTACTATAATGTGGAAAAGTGTTTATGTGATTTTGTGAATACTCACTCATTTTCATTCTATTTTCAGCCCATTTCTGTTCCTGTATTCTTCTTAAAACTTGGAGTGGATTTCAGC
This sequence comes from Siderastrea radians, assembly GCA_964017195.1. Taxonomy (NCBI): domain Eukaryota; kingdom Metazoa; phylum Cnidaria; class Anthozoa; order Scleractinia; family Rhizangiidae; genus Siderastrea; species Siderastrea radians. The sequence goes on along the minus strand of OZ024897.1, from coordinate 5,882,315 downwards.
TTAACAATCAGCGTCGAGTACAAGCTGAGCTTTCCTCCTGAAGGGAACTCGTTGATTCCACCCCAGTTAGCCGTAAAGGTATAAAACGCGAAATCTGGCTTACTAATTTAGAATAAACACCCTTTACTTTACCAATGCAACACTTAACCCACGCATCGAAGAAAAAAACCGTCCAAGAAACTATCTAATTGCTTCCCAAATTGTGGGTATTGGTTGGATGTCCGGTTAAGACGTTCGTGCGAAAATCTTCTACAAAACAGATTTTTTTGATACTTTGCTACAGTCAGATGATGAGTTACCTATGTCAGAAATGCAAAAAAATTGGGAGGTCACCGACTTCGTTTTCGAAATAAAGCGCATGAAAAACTACCCTAATTTTGAAAAATCGGTCCTCGTAACTCAACATGACCTCAGTTGTTAGTTGAAAATAAAATAAAAATGATTCGCTGTGGGCCCACTTTCTTAGTCAAATTTCATATAAGTGAGTCTGTCAAGTAAGTTACTTGAACCGATGTCATCCTTTCAGTTCAATTCAATTTTTAAGGTGGGCTTTGCCAACATTGTGCAGCTAAAACAATAGCGAAATTCGATGATGCGTGGGCAGAAAAGTTGAAAAAAATCAAACTTCCACAACACAGATTTTCTTCAATTTTTCACAAAACGTAGATAATCGATAAAGAAAGTGGTCTATCGAAAGAAAATCTGGGGTCACCGAACATTTAAGAGAGTTAAACCCGTGAATATATATTAAAATGCCCACTAGCGCTTTATATTTCTACATTTCTTCAACATGCCTGACGTGGCGTGGCATCGTGACGTGAATTGCGTGCGCAGCAGTCTGCGCAGAAACAATTAGCGCGAACGTCCTTAAAAGAAGTCCTCCTGCTTGTTTTCTGTATGCAAGAAATAAATAAACTCTAAAATTACAAGAAAGCAAAATTTAATTATAGCGAAATATAAAGAATATTCATTTGTCTTTTTGGTGGAAGGCGAAAAGTTCAAGTTGCGAAATCTTTTTTCTCGGACTTTATATTTGTTGTGTTCTCCTCTGTGAACTCGGTCGGCACAACGCTTGAGTTCGCAGCATTTCGCCTCGGTCACCAAATATGGCAGAGCTAGTGCCTTCTACTTTTTTCTGTCCACAACCATGGTTTTTGCGGCGGTCCTAACACATTTTCCCTAGAAAAACACTTCGTGTTTATCTCGATCGAGCTGCGATCAATAAACAGGCTGCGATCAATAAACAAGTATTACAATTAAAACGAATTTAGGTGACGTGTTAGCTTAGCTGAAAGGATACATCGCGGGATCTTTCGCGCGTTGCTCTGACGCGAACGGTTCGTATTCGATTCTCAGAGGGGAAAATAAATTTTGTCTTTTTAATATAAGGTAGCAGCGAAAAAAATGTGGAGCTCCGCTTTTAGTCTTGGAGTAATCTATATATTATAAATGTTTAAGATCTTTAGCATTCTCCATAGTGTAGGAGTGGAGTAAGCTTGAATGATGAATGCAGCTTTACCAAAGGCCTCAAAAATCCGCACAAGGAAGCACCACAGAGAATCGAAAACAACAACTTTCAAGGGGGCCCTTAAAATGTTTGCAGGAAAAAAGGATCTTAGGAATTTATGTCTTCAATACCTAAAGCTTTGTGGAACAATCAAACAATATAGATGGCAGCTGATCAAACTGACCATGTCACTCACAATAGAGGAACTAAAAAGAAGACATACAAAAGACGGACAAAAAGTCCCAAAGCTGTCCAATCACGTCACAGCCAGTAACACAAGAAAGTCATGTATCAGGGACATAAATACCACACTCTACAGCATCTACTTGACCTTAAAGATGACTTGTGTTCAGGCAGTTATCGATATGACAGTCACTGTTACCAACAACAATCCTTTATAGGTCCGCTGTTAGCCGGGCAATCGCAGCGGTCGTGTACTGAACAAGTGGCTTGTATTTAGTTTGTCCTTTGAGTGGACAAAGGAAACATCTGCGTCCACGTCTTAGGAAAAAAAAATGTTATTCCAAGGTTTTAGGCTAAGCTTTCTATTACCTGGGATGTAAATGTCACAAGAGGACACGATAAATTTTATTACCAGTGTTATTTATCTAAGATTCAAAGCGTGTTCTTCCATTTAAAAATGATCGTAATTTTTTTGTCAGATTGAGCCCTTTGCCGAAGTGACAGCAAGTATTGAAGGATACATTTCTGCCTACATTCTCCGAGCTGGTGTCTACGGAGATGGCGAATTAATGCGAATTGGTCTCCCTCTGACACTGTCCTACTATGAAGGCAAGTGGTGTGTGACCCTGAATGCTCGCCTGACGGCATTGGAGTTGAGTGCTGGAATTTTCTATCAGCGGCGAAAATTTAGCTGGAGGAGACTGTTTTACTGGGCTGAGAAGAAGATACTGTATGAGTTCGAAACACGGGCTGCCATCAACGAGTTCTGGACGCTGCCTGAAAAATGCACCAGCCACACCAGCTAAATCAACTGCGCCGACTAAAGAAACTAATAAAGAAACGACTAGAGAAACTACACCGACTAAAGTAACGACTAGATAAACAACATCGACTGAAGAAAACCACACCGACTGAAGAAAACCACACCGACTGAAGAAACTACCAGAGAAACCAAACCGACTAACTGAAACTAAACCGACTGAAGAAACTATAGCGACTGAAGAAACTATAGCGACTAAAAAAACTACCAGAGAAACCAAACCGACTGAAGAAACTATAGCGACTAAAAAAACTACCAGAGAAACCAAACCGACTGAAGAAACTAAACCGACTGAAGAAACTATAGCGACTAAAAAAACTACCAGAGAAACCAAACCGACTGAAGAAACTAAACCGACTGAAGAAACTATACCGACTGAAGAAACTATACCGACTAAAAAAACTACCAGAGAAACCAAATCGACTGAAGAAACCACAAAGACTAAAGAGACTAGTAGAGAAACTAAACCGACTGAAAAAACTACTAGAGAAACTAATCCGACTATTGCAACTACACCGACCAAAGAGACAACCAGAGAAACCAAACCGACTGGAGAAACTACACCGACTATTGCAACTACGCCGACTGAAAAAATCAGCATAGAACCTTCACCAACTGTACAAGTTTCGCAGACTATTCAAATATTCTGAATTAACTATGTCTGATTCATTAAGGGCAATAATAACTGACCCAAACGACATCGGCAAAACTATGGCAATTGTAAAATATAGCTCAACAAGGAATTAGTGCTCGTGAGGGGCTGTTAGAGGTCAGTATTACAATTCTGACGGTAGCCTCATACATTATTTGCCAACGCTGACATGTGTGCCATGGAAATAATCATCTGTATTAGCAATTAACATGGTTTTAAAGGGCACTTTGAGACACCATACCTGGACACTTCAATTATGATAATCTTTTTCGGACTGTTTCGAGCCTGTACTGTTTTAATTTTAAGCCATGACATACACGTAGACTGGAAAGGTTGCTTTTTTTTACCTTTTTAAAATGCCTTCATTTTGAGAAATATCCGGGGTACCTGAAGGAAATGCTTAGTCTGCGCTCCAGCACCTATTCTCTTTGAGAGGCAGTCGGATATTTTGTCTGTCCCTAAAGTGAATACGACATCGTATGGCCTTTCGAATCTTTTAGTTACTTAGCGGCCTTGAATGCTGGAATGCACTCCCCGATTATTATAGGACCTCTGTAGACTTCAGTCATTTCTGTAAATTAATTACGTCTTATAATAGTATTTTATAAATTGTCATTGTAGGAATCCTTCTAATTTGTTTTGCTTTTTTTTTTGTTTAGTTATGAGTTCAGTTTTCGCTCGGAGATATTTCCATGCTACTCTTAAATTCGAGTTGAAATATAGTTTGTCGTTGTTGTTGCCGGACTTCACAGAATCACATAGACTTCGTACAACCACTTGAGACGGTTAAAATACACGTCCTTTGTAATAAGAACACTTCAGGTATGTTCCAGCCCGCAATGAAGGCTTCTAACTACTGGGAGACCTGTGGTGAGCAAGGTCATATTTGCTAGGTTCATTAGGACGCGCGCTTTGCATACTGCTAGGATTAGTAATGTCAAAGGCGTACTGTGTGATGATAAAGGCAGACGGTAAATTTTACACTCGGTGGAGAAAAAAGAAAGATGATTTAGGGGAACAGGATGGCGCTCGCCTCCCACCAATGTGGCCCACGTTCGATTCCCGGTCCCGGTGTCCTATGTGGGTTGAGTTTGTTGTTTATTCTCGTCCTTGCTCCGAGAGGTTTTTCTCCGGGTACTCCGTTTTTCCCCTTTCCTCAAAAACCAACTCTTCCAAATTCCAATTAGTTCTGGAGCGCACGAACACGTTTAAACGAACTTCAGAGTTCCTAAGTGTTTCGTGGGAAAATAAATAACACAATCACACAGATGGAATACTCAGTTATTTCTTGTTTCAGATTCCCTTGCTTGTTCCCCATTTGTAGGATAATTTAGCATAAGAACAATTTTCGAGATTCTTTTGTTGACCTTACCTGCCCAACCACACCCCTCCCCCTGACAGTCTCTAGTGTGCCAGACAGACTGAAGATTCTCCAGTGTCTCTCCCGCAGCTGTACTGTCTCCGGACCAAGATTTTCAATTCTAATGCAGTAACGCCACTGGAACGGTAAACAGAAAAATGTGACTAAAATTTAGTTTCGTAAACGCGAGATAATGCGTCCAGCCGTCTGTACCTTAAGAGTACGCGATCTGCGGGGTGGCCCTTGCTGTTTGCAGGTTTATTTGTTATTGCGTTACGTTTCGTATTTCATTCAAGCTGATCTTTGATTCGTATTGCTTGTGCGAGTATTGATGTGAATTAAACTCTTTCCTTTTGTACACGAATAAGCACCCATTTTTTCCCCCACAAATGGCCCTAAACCTCACAGAAAAACAAAAGTGTAGTTTAAAAGGCCAGTTGTAAGCCATCCCGATTGTAATCTCTCTCTCCCCCCCCCCCCAACCCCCACTGCTTACATGTCCATCTACCAGTTAGTCTCAACATAAAAGTTACTTAAACTGCAGATATAGAATTAATAAAAAAATGATTATCGCATTATCGCGGTAATGTACCCAATTTTACGTTATGCAATCACAGAAACATTTTTCAAGGCTCAAAGGTGGTAGCCACAACCTCTGCTTTTGTTGATTCATTCATTCCTTTTCTTTACTGTATGGACAATACATAATAAAAATAGCTACATATGTGCAAAACATACAATGCTGTACAGTTGAATAGGGCAACACAGTTTGAATGTAAGGGCTACACGCCTTTACCATTCAGAATTCTCAGAATAATGAAAGCACCTATTGGTGAAGTGAGCTCCCTGCTAAAATATAATAATAATAATAATAACGAATAATAATAATAATAATAATAATAATAACAATAATAATAATAATAATAATAATAATAATAATAATAGAATGACGGGCACAGATTTCCTGATTTCATAACCACAGTGCTTCACTCTAGCTGGCCTTTAGTCGGCAGAGGAGCTCTCTATATATCATACTATAAGAAATTCAGTGTTGATCAGTGTAGAATATCCTTGGAAATAGAATGGATACATACCCAGTAGTCCTGTGACGGAATAGTGTTCTGATAACGCAAAAGAAAACAACCCCATTACTTATCTGACAAATGAATGCCCAAAGCATTTAGTACAAACATTGCACCTTTGAGGAGGTGCTTATTCAGAGAGGGCATTTAATCTTGATGAGGAAATTACATTTTGGTGTGTGTTTAGTTTGGAATTGAATTCAACATATTTTACTGCAATTCACACTTTAAGTAAAGTACTGTGAGTAGAACCATGCTGTATGGTTGGTTCATTCGCTGCTGCTGTCATTTGTTTGTTTTAACCCTTTAAGCCCCAATAGTGATCAGCATCAAATTTCTCCTCATCATATCAGTGTACTATAACACATACAGGTCATGAGAATTTAGTGAATGATCAAAGATGAACTGTCTTGATGTTTAAACAGGTTCTCCTAATTGGTAATCAATAAAAACAATGGAGACCAGTAAGGAGAATTTGTATGATGATGTTAGGGATTTAAGGGTTAAGGCCGCTCACTTGGTCACATTGCTTTCATCCTCGAGCTTCATTTATTCACTAACTCATAAATAACCATACCGATCATAACATCCGAAGAACAAGTATGCTAACACCCCGACGAGATAAGTATCCCTTGAGTTTTAATAATTATTAACGATAGCATACAACCGATTATTGATTGAAATTTGGAGTACACCTGTATACGTACCTTTGTTCCCATGTGGAATGGCATGACAGTGATCCTTATGTTGGAAGTTGTTTCTCTGTGTACATCTGTTAATTCAAGCCATTTGTGGTTCTTTTCCTGCCATGACTGGAGTGTTTCCGGAGGGGCAAACGGTGGTACTATAACAGAAAGATGTAAAGAAACAAAGTAAGTTTGACTAGTTACAGCTAAAAAAGTCTGAAAATACTACGAAAACACTTTGTTTTGCATTCACTTAGTCAAAGATGCAAACTGTTTTTTTCAAAAGAAGGGATTGTCACTTCGTTTCCAGACCTTGCAAACCTAGCAGACCTTGCAAAGTTATACTGTCTCAAAGATGGTATAAATCGTCCTGCTAACTGCCACAGCAAATCAGTGTGTGATGTCAGCTGCTGTACAAATTGTTGATTATCAATGCTAAATCTCTGTTAAGTAGCATTCTCCCAGTCATTTAATAAAGCGCCTTCTATCTCTTGTGTTTTAACAAGAAATGCCTGCTCTGAAAATAATCGTTTTCCTTCCCAATTTCTCATGACCTGTGTTCACACCTGTTTGAGGGTGTCTTTGGTACCAATTAGCAGATCAGAACAGAAGTGACTGCTATGCTGAGCAGACATTCTGGAAGAAGGAAAATTTGAGGAGGGCAAGGATTGTCTGCGCAGGGAATAACTTTGGATATTCTAACAGCACAATCTCTCATAATGTCAAGCAGAATTTATCAATGAAAACATACCTGCCAACCTTATGAAATGAGAAATAGGGATCACCCCCCCCCTTCCACCCCAGTCCTGGGATAGTGCCCTGCCCCCAGCACTGAGCAGGGTCCAGGATGCTCCAGGGTTTTTCCATTTAGAAATTAAATATTTTTCCATTAAAAAACATTGCCTGTACTGTTCTGTTTTAGCATATTTAGAATTCTCAGGTGTTGTTTAATGGTCTCAAGAAATACATGTATTGCACAAAACAATGGGATTTAGAAGAGTCAAGACCAATCTTTAGCAACCCAGTTCCAAAATTTTATAAAAGAAAATGTCTTTTTTGGACGGCTGGCAGGTATCTGAAAACAATGGCACATCAATACCGAATGACATCACTGAGTAATGGATGAGTAATCATCAGGTAACAAACTTCTTATTCATCAATGTAATAATTATTGATGGATTATTAATCTCAGATTGTCATGATTAGTAACTGATATTGACTAATCAACTAGTTCATCTTGGTGTCACTATTGACTTTAAAAATACATGTTTGTTATTCCAAACTGTTTCAAAACAAAGAAACTATAAATTTAACTTGAATTTTTTATACCTCTCCCTGGCTCGGGATACAGGAATCTGTCAAAGAGTTTGTGGTGGATTGGACGAGAAAATGCATCTGAAATCACATAAGGAAAAAGGTCTTCTTGAGAAATGTAATCCAGACCTAAAACAAAATTGATATAGTCTATAAATATAAGCTACATGTGATATGAACCAAAAATAATTGAATTACATGTCACTGTTTATACTTCCCACCTCCTGTAAAACAATAACCACGATAAAGGCTGTAACCTTTGTCACAAATACTGTAAAAACACAGTATGAGTGCACTTGTTTTCCAAAAAGCTTGTTCAAAATGGGAGGTGCAACCCCTTTTTATTTCAATGACACAGCCATCATGTGCCCTAAAGTGACAAATTCTGGGTTTAATTTGAAGGAGTTTCAAGGGCCCTAAACCTATAGCCTGCGTAGCAAGCGTTTCCGTAGGGCTTTCCGCAGGTTTGAAGCATTTTTCGCTTCTTGAACATGCGAGCGCAAAAAGGTACGAGAAGGGGGAGGGGAAGGGAGGAAAGGAAACGCTTGCCCGCAAACCCACGATTTTGAAAAACCCGTTCATCCACGAACGGAGTTTCCTGATTGGCATGGCATGGTAATGTTGATTGCCAAGTGATAAATCCGTCAATCAAATCAGGTATGTTCATTTGAGCGTGACCCGCATGAACACAACGAACTGGTTCACGAGCGGGGAATTCTTCTCACTATCACTATTTTTACCTGAAGTTCCTCTCAAGATCAAATTTGTCCTGATCCGATGGCAGATCTCAAAGACTTGCGGCAAGCTTTCTCCAACATGGAGGAATCTACACGAACATTCTTGCGACAAGGACTGTTGCCTGATAGAATTTGAAGCAGCCGTTTATTATTATTCTTACACATGTTGATAGACTGTTTTGGCGGAGTTTGGGGAAACAGCAGACTCGCTGCTACCTATCGCACTCCGAATGTAACTTCGAATAATGCCCCTAAATTCCGAATTTTTCGAGCACAAGAATTGTACAGGCATACGGTCTGGAAATAGCTCCAAGTTTTGAACAACTTTCACTCCTACCGCTCTGCAAAGATCAGTGAGAATTGTTCCATAAGAGTCCTTTCTTTGTGATGCTTTGAAAAGGTTTTCTGAAGAAAATAAACCTGATTTTCGAGGCTGAAATTTAACTGTGGAATTACGACAAATCCTGAAGCGATCGTTTAGAGTTTGTTTTGATTTTGATGGAAGTAAATTTGCATCCTCCAGTGATCTGTTATTCATAAATACTTTATTCACCAGCTGTCAGACTGTGAATTTATCCAACTGCGAAAGGGTCAAAGGGGCATTTTTCAAAATCATGGGGTTTGCGGCCAAGCATTTCCTTTTCTCGTCTCCCCTCCCCCTCCCCGCTGCTTCCATCAGTGTTGCGCTCGCCCCAATTTTTGCGCCGCCAAAAAGTGAAAAACGCCTCGAACGGGCGGAAAACCCTACGGAAACGCTTGCTACACAGGCTACTAAACCTAAGTCATTCAGGACTTGACCATCACAAAAATGTATTTTTTGTTGCAAAAATTATTGTCATGTGATTGTATACATCCTCCCTTCCAACTAACACGGTTTTCCAGGAGTACTAAGAAAAAAGAACTTCGTGGGAGTTTTCCAAGATTCTTGTAAGAAATTTTAAATTTCTATGAATCCCAAAGCCAGTGCAAACCCTATTTTTCAGCATTGTTATTGATTTAAAACAGTTGACAACAAACCGTTTACAATAGACTCGACATTATCTCACAGATGACAAACAAGACTGACACTGTAAATGGTTTGAACCCAGGAGCCATAATTACCGGTATCATGAGTTGGTGAGGTTTGATCGTGCAGGTAAATGTAGTCCTCAAACAGTCCTTCTCAGGACTACACTTACCTGGATGATCATTAGCAATACAACAACAAGAAAAAAAAGAGATCGTTCTGAGGGTATAACATAATGGACAGCTTCCTGATTATAAGTTTACATGTATAAGGAAGTCTGGGAATAATGTGTGGTTCCAGAAAATATCCACACCTACCCAGGGGTTTCAATAAAATTTTAAGTAGGCAGCTGGTTTGAATAGAGTAACCGACTGTATCAACGAGGGGTTTGAAACAATCTTCCTTTAATTACTTTAATTTAGGGCAAAAAGTAGCCGACTTTTCTGAGCGAAATAGCCGACGCTTTTCGTCGGCTGTCAGTGCTTATTGAAAGCACTGCCTACCCCACAGATGGTCACTGGAAATTCCAAAGGGGTCGGGGGGGGGGGGGTCACAAAAGCCAAAATTTTTAAAGGAAAATATAAAGGTAAACTGGAATTTCCAGAGGGGTGGCGTAGTGGGGGGCTTCAAAACAAAAAACATCCATCGGGGAGGTATGTATATTCTCTGGAACAACACAATATTAAAATGCTTTGCCTGCCTGGAATAGAGTACAGTGCATTGTCACTTTCATATCCAAGAAATATAACAATCTCTGGCTGAGCTCTCTGAAATACAGATTGAAAATACGGCACTTGGAACCTCGTTACAGTGCAACTAAGAAAACCATGAACACTAGAATTATTTCTGGAAGTTTTACTGTGTTGGGAAAGAAAACCAATCCGATTTGAGATGAATAAACCACACACCATAACAGTAATAATTGTTTGTTTTTGCGGCTTATGGTTAATTTTTCATGTAGTTTTATCGTTTGTCTGATTGGTTGCGGCACAGTGGTTATTCCAGAAATAATTCTTACCGTTTGTGGCTTTCTTAGTCGCACTGTAATCCAACTGGCCACAGGACCATCAGATGTTGGTTGGATTCACGAGGGCATGGTCAAACTAACAATAATAATAATCATTAACCAAAGTGTTCACAAACAGAACCAAGTTTAAGTGGGGGTAACAACATTTTAAAACAGTTGAAACGAAGTCATTAAGCAGCATTTCCCAACACTTTTTATATATATTGTTTAATTCGAAATTGCGAGAATCAATAAAGTGCGCCTGTTTTTTCCTCCATTCCAAACATGAATTTCATCCACCCCTTAAAATACAAGAGTGAACAATGAAATGACCCCATGGAATTCCATGGAACTCTGTGGAATTCGATGGAAAATTTTCCATGGAATTCTATGGAGTTCCACAGAAACTAAATTCCATGGAATTCTGTCTGGTATTGGGACATGGAATTCCATGGAATTCTACGAAAACATAATTTATGAAATCTATGGAGTTCCACAAAAGCTCAACTCCATGGAATTCTGTCTGGTATTGAGACTTCAAAGTCCATGAAAACGTATCCATGGAATTCCATCGAAAACTACATGTAGTCTTTAAGGAACTTAGGACTACCAGTATACAAATCTTTTTACAACCTTTAATCTCTACAGAATTGGATAAGGATTTTATAACATATTAAATTTGTACTGTCAATAATAAAAGAGTGCTTGAAGCTTGAAGCCTACACTTTATAACACTTATTTGACAAGCACACATTCAAGTGAACAAATTATTGTAAAATACACCTTATTCCAAAATGGCGGAAAATACATTCTTCTTTTGTCTCCATGTTAATTGGCCCTTGTTGCCTCGTTTTAAGCCAAATATTCCTGTGAATTCTGCAGATGGGATCGAGGCAACAAGGGCCAATTAACAATTAGACAAAAGAGTAATGTATTTCCGCCATATTGGAATAAGGTCTTATTACAGTGTGTCAAAAATCTTATGCAAATACTGAATGACATTCTCAGTGTACACAAATTTAAGTTATTATTTGACATTTTCAGAGGCAGAAGCATTGCATTCTGTGTAGTTCTTGCCCAGCAAGAAAAAGGAAAAATCTCTATTCACAAGTGAAGGGACAGATCTGCCTGTACCGTTTTTATAAGCTATAATCACAGGTAGCCCAAGCTCACTATCTTAGGCTTTCAAACACAGCAATCCAACTCTCTTGTCGACGATTACAAGAGTTTGTATGGGAAATCTTACTTGCACTCCTAAAACCGAAACAAAAATTGTCTACAAAACTCACCGTCCTCGTTTTCTTGTAGTTTCTTAGTATACGCCCCCCCTTTCACCTAAGGGTATTTTCCGAGCGGGTCAACTTATCAGCCCCAGCAGTACACGAATATAAGAGTTTATATGGAAAATATAGTGCGTGCTAAAAATGTGCTTAATGTAAAATAAAGTTGTCTTTTTAACTCACCTTTGGCTCAGTCATGCGTTTCCCAGTGTTTTTACAGTGGTTTAGGCCTCGAAGGATCAATAAAACACCTCTCTGAGCGAGTCGCTTTTCCACCCTGAGAAGCCAAGAGAGAAGCGAAGCGAAGGTTGGAAGCCGTCTCTTGACTGTTGACGGTTTCGGGGACGATAAATCCCGATTTGTTGCTTCTCAAATTGCGGCTCCAGGAGTTTTTTAAACTGTCGGTAATTAACCCCAACATTTACCGAGATGGCAGACGGCCTTTGCTTTATATCCGAGGAATCAACGGACTACTACGAAAAAAGTGTAGATTTCTGAATCACTGTAAATCTAAAATTGAAGAAATTGAACGAGGACGTACAAAAATAAGCAATCAACTCAGTTGTAATTGCGTTTGTACTTTCTGCCTTGTTACAGACCTATTAATGAACCCGGTAAAAATCTCTGTTCGCAAGGCTTCAGCTCGGCTGCATCTACTTATACATTTGACTTCTGCTTTATTCTAAGCCTGTTTCGTTCATAACAAACACAGCGGTTTTTTAAAGTGACTGCATAAGTTGGAGTAAAGACGGCTTGGAAAAAAATATTCACTTTCGTGATTCCTCGGATATAAAGCAAATGTCGTTGCTGTCATCTCGTTAATGGGGTTAATTACCGACAGTTTAAAAACTCCTGGAGCCGCAATTTGAGAAGCGACAAATCTTACTGTGCCCATTGCACTTAGGCTTCAAATTGACCTTTGTCGGTTGGTAAAATTTCACTGTGCCTGCCCCACGTTAGTTTGAATTTGCCACTTGACGGTTGGAGTCCGTTGCAGGGCAGCCCGGTCCGCGCGTAGTCATGCCGTAGAACTGCTCAGTAAATTGGCCATTTACGTCTCTCAAAATAAGAATTCGACAATGCGAACGACGTAGAAAGGTCGTTGTTTATCTACAAATCTGTCGCTGGTGGAATTTTCCCCGTGGCGCACTTTCAACGGGATTTATCGTCCCCGAAACCGTCAACGGTCAGGAGACGGCTTCCAACCTTCGCTTCGCTTCTCTCTTGGCTTCTCAGGGTGGAAAAGCGACTCGCTCAGAGAGGTGTTTTATTGATCCTTCGAGGCCTAAACCGCTGTAAAAACACTGGGAAACGCATGACTGAGCCAAAGGTGAGTTAAGAAGACAACTTTATTTTACATTAAGCACATTTTTAGCGCGCGTTATATTTTCCATATAAACTCTTATATTCGTGTACTGCTGGGGCTGATAAGTTGACCCGCTCGGAAAATACCCTTAGGTGAAAGGGGGGGGGGGGCGTATACTAAGAAACTACAAGAAAACGAGGACGGTGAGTTTTGTAGACAATTTTTGTTTCGGTTTTAGAAGTGCAAGTAAGATTTCCCATACAAACTCTTATAATCGTCGACAAGAGAGTTGGATTGCTGTTTGAAAGCCTAAGATAGTGAGCTTGGGCTACCTGTGCTATAATAGTGTTCTTAAAATAGTGTCTCTGAAAGAGAAGAATATTTTCACTCAATATTGTTGCGTCAATCTTCAAATTGTATTAACTCTTCATGTTTAAATACAACCGATTTATGGCAATCCCGAGACTGCAGACTGTATATAAACAATAATTACAGCCATAAAATGTCAAACAACTGAAAACGCAAAAATGATACAGGCATACCTTGATCGATTAACTCCACTTGATCGATTTGCTCCGCTAACCGTTTGTATCCCATAGGTTACAGCAACTGAGGCTATTCACCGACCTCGTCCCCAGGGCCTTCTCCTCGATCAAAATGGCGGTCGGAGAAACCCCTGACCAAGGCTGCCAAAGTGGCTCCAAAAGTTCGTTAGAATTTCGCCACGCAAACACGATGAAATGTCTTCGTTTTGTTTGAATAAAGGTTTCCGATTGCAGAAAACAAAGAGGGCCGCCAGACGCTGGAAACAACCTCCGAAAAAGCCATTTCACATGTGTCACGTGACAAAATACTCCACGATTCGTGGAGTATTTCAGCAGCCTTGGCCAGGAGTTTCTCCGACCGCCATTTTGATCGAGGAGAAGGCCCTGGGGACGAGGTTGGCTATTCACTTAACCTCTGAGGTGATTTAACTCCAAAGTAAGCAGAAGTAAACAGTAAAGCGAACCATGGTTGCTCCAGTGTTGCTCAGAACTTCGAATTCATCTGTTCATTTTCATCCAAAAATCCACATGCAAGGTTCCAAAACATTTTTCGACACATAGACTAATCCAAAAGCTACAACTGTCCATCTGTGTTTCAACCTAAAAGATGCTTTTGGACCTCAAACCACACACAGATGCTTGCTAGACGAATGTTGTAACCGCCTCTTCAAAATGGCGCCTGTACTAATAATACAAAGGTCACATGACTCAAATGACAACTGCTGGCCACTGAATGCAGGCGCATTGGTTTGAGATCTTGTCATTCATACATATTATAAATTAGTCTTCTTCGAATGATTTGTGTTGATAATTCACTCTGATGTTCATTAAATAATTGTGTCACATTCCATGAAACTCAGTATTTAAAGCTCCCATGGAGTGTCCCCGCAAGTCCATGAGGCTTCCATGGAACTCCATAGAACTCCATGGAGTGTCCATGGAACCCTACAGAATTCCATGGAGCTCACGTAGAAATGCATGGGGTTTCCATGGAATTACATAGAATTCCACAGAAGTCCATGGAATTCCAGGGAATTCCGTGTAGTTCCATGGAATTCCATGGAACTCCACGCAATTCCATGGGGTTATTGTACACGGGTAATAAATAAAAGAATCTCTCTTCCCCACGATCTCCCCTATGACACTTTATATATCAGCGCACCAAATTGTCGATGGCAGAAAACGGGTAAAATTTTCCAGCCCGCTTAAATTAGCGTTCGCCGACGGCCCTTATGACGGTTCGGAGAAGCTGACAAACATATAGACTGGGTTCCGAAACGACACCTGCCTTTCGTTTGAACAGGTCGGCAAAGCTCAAACCGAATATCCTCAAAAATGTTGTTTGTTGTACTTGGTAGTTCTTTATTCCGTTCGAAGAACTGAATTTTCAACAACCTTTTTCCCTTTTAGATTTCACGTTCTTCCCCCACCGTTAATTCAGCCGCCGTCAATTGCCAAGATGTCAAACTGTCCGTACCGCCTAATAAGCCAGCACTTCCTGACATCAAGTGTCACATGCACAGGCTTCACGAGAACCTGGGTCAGTTTTCAACCCTGGCATTCATGGCCGGAGACAAACTTGGACCAATTCCAGATTGCTTGTCTTATGAAGGTAAAACCGCTTAGTAATAAAATAAAGTGAGAAAGAAAAATGGTTTGTACATGAAACTGTAGATAAAACTTCAGAGTGGAAACCACAGACTCAGCATCCTCTGTTTGCGTGATGCCCTGTGCAGTTACAATAGCTGTATCGGCTTTTTTTCAAACTAATTTGGGGCCTTCAAAACTAATCAATATTGAAATAAAATCTCTCAAATTACTGCCAGATTGTTTGACTTGTTGTTCTATCTTTACTTTCGCGATGTGAGTATTTTCAAAATAACGGTTGTAATTATAAATATTAATTTCGCGAGCCTCAAGTCGCGAAAGTAAACACACACAAACAAAGCAAAAGAACAAGGCGGTGATTTTTAGAGTTTTTATGTAATTTTGATCAGTTTTGAAAGACCTAAATTGCTTCTTAGGTTTTGCTAGTTTGATTAGTAGTTTGATTGGTTTTATGCTTACGTCGAGTCCGTTTCACAGTTTTGATTAATTTTACCATGTACAGAATCCATATTTTGAACCAAAATGTTTTATTTCCCTTTTTTCTTTGTTAGGCTATCATGAAGATGGCTTTCATATAGTCACCATAAATTCCGAAGAATATATCAGAAGATGTTGAAAGCATGGGTGCTGAGTAAGTCTACTTTAATTGTTTTAATTTTGCCAAGACGTCATCAGTCACATTTTCATATGCTCAGAACTTCATCTATTAGACCCCCTTTCTAAGCCTCCCCTGAATACAAAGGCCTGTTAAATTACCGATTAGGTTGTTGGGATTCCGTCTCCGATCCGAAACACGCTTCAACTTCCCGATAAAGTTTGCGAATCCGCGTTTTTAACTTTTGCAACCAAAAAAGTACAACTGATAAATCCCGGCTAGCTATCAAGAAAGGATAAAGGAATTAAGATAAAGCGGGGAAATTTGAGAAACGGGTGCCTGAAATCTATCCCCAACCCGCCTTGATTTACTTTTCTGGATAAGCAAATCTTATTTCTGCGTCTATTTTTTTCATTTTGTCTTTGACTGTACGCAGCTGTATCCTTGACGCAGTACGAAATCTGACGGCTGGCGAGAGATTCATTATTATCTACAGAAGCAAGAATGGCGGCCCGGCGTACCTGCCCGATGTCACCATGTATCCACATGCCATGTTTCATGACCTCGCTACGCAGGAAGTCAGTCAAAAGTATTATTGCAGTTGCCATTTCAGTGTAAGGAAGTGAGGTTTTGAGACAAATTGCTTTTGCGTTTCACATTCCAATTCTATACTCATTCGTAATCCCAGTCCTAATGCAATACCAATTCTAATTTCAAATTCAATTTCAGTTTCACCTTCAACTGCAATTGCATTTTCAATTCCAATTCTAGTCTCAATCCCGATTCCGATCCTCAGTTTCAAAACCAATTCTAATTTCCGATCAATTTTGAATTTCAGTTTTATCTTCAAATGAAATTGGGTATTCAGTTCCAATTCTCTTCTCAATCCCGATCCCAATCCTAATCCAATACCAATTGTAATCTCAAATTCAATTTCAGTTTCATCTTCAACTGCAATTGCGCTTCCTAATCCTAATCTAAAACCAATTCTAACTTCAAATTCAATTTTGAATTTCCGCTTCAGATTCAGTTTTAACTTCAACTTCAACCTCAGTTTCAATCCTAATTCCATATAAAGTAAAGAGCGTTTGGTGGATGGAGTCTTAAAAAGTTACCGCATAAGATGAATCACAACATTTCCTTTTTTACAACATTGTTATTTTTCTAGTCTATCACACAGGTTCGGCCCTCAGTTGCTGAAAATCGTGGTATTCAAGCCTTCCTGGTATGTGCTATGGTGCCTCGATTGTCAGGCACGCACTGGCCGGCAATTCTACAGGTAAGATATTTAAATGGAACCCCCAACTAAGTAGATTTTTGTCCAATCACGGAGATATTGCATGAGAAAACCTGTTCAAATTCCTTTGTGCAATCTTGACGAAAGACGCCTAAAATTATATTTTCATGCCACCAGTTATTCGAAGTATTTTAAGTGCGCTATTTGTGCCCAACTTAAGCTCCGGTTTAGTGCAGATGTTTCACAGAAGATCTGTTTCAGCCCCAAAATGGCAAATTAGCCCCTGAGGCCCCTAAAGTTGATCAGCCCACTGTGGGGCTATTTCAGCCACAACTGGGACAGAAATAACCCATTGTAAGCCGAAACAGCCGCCCACCGTGGGACACGATTTGGCCCTTTGGTGCCGGCCCAGCCCCTGTAAATAGGGCTATTATGGCCTTAAAATAGAGAGCCAAGTTAGTCCCAAAAATGGCACTGAAAGGGCCCCATTTTGGGGACTGAAACAGATCTTCTGAATTTACAGTGCATAGAGATGTTTGTGTATACATATCATGGCAGACCTGCCTCTTTGGGGCCGGGCACGAATATGGAAGCTATGTGGGCTCGATTTATTTTAGGCGCTTACCATCACAGTTTGCATAAACAGAAAGCAGTCTTAAGTTTAGCTCATACACAACTCACCCCAGTATTTATATTTTCTTTTCTTTTTTACTTACAGCGAGACTGCGATGGGTAAGCTTAACTTTGCCTGCGACGTTTCTGAATTTGCGAAATTAACAGGTACGTAAAAACAATAATTACACTGATTGCGAATATGAGCGATTTCATCGGATAGATTGTAGCCCTCTCGTGTGTAAACAATCTCATTTTGTTTCCAAGCATTATCACATGTCACATTTCCTCTTATGTTCACCAGTAGGAATTAGTGAATGTCTGAAAACTAAAAAAGCTTGAAAATCAAATCACTATCGAATTGAAGTTTTTGACCTCTTTAGGAATGTCTGCGATTGTTGTTCCAGCTTAGTTTAAACTAATGCGGTATTTTTTTTCAGCATTATTTTGTATCAGTAGAAAGTAAAGGTTTAGGAGTTGATCCCCAGACTGAAACGTTAGAATCACACTGTACAGAAAAATACAGTAGTAAGGTAAAGTACTCAACGGTTGAATACCTATGATTTGAATGGCCACACTTTAGGATTTAATCCAATTCAAACAATAAAATTTCATTTTTAAGGACATCATGAAAATTTCTACATAAATCCTTAAGTTAAATTTCGAGTTTTTGAGATCTTTTGATAATGCCATAAAACTATACACTCCTCCTGGGGCTAATTTTCTTTTTACGACCACTTCAAGATGGCGGCCAATTTACTTCTTTACAAGGAAAAAAAAAATTAAAATTTTTCACATCATTTTGTTTCAATTATTCGAACCCCTTTCTATGCTGCGTCTCTAAATTTACACTTTATCGAAAAATTAACGCCTCGGAGTAGAGTTTTTAATGTGCATGTTGTAGAATCTTGGTATTATGAGAACACTGATCGTTTTCCTATATTATTAGAAATCGAAATATACTCATGAACTGTGACATATTACTGAAGCCAAAGAGTAGAAAAGTTGTAAATTTTAAATGCTAGACGCTCTTTGACCCTACAAAGGTAAAATGTTGTTTAAGGTATTAAAAAATTCAAATGTTCGCCATCTTGAAATGCGCGTCAAAAGAAAAGTAGCCCTTCTTGGCCCATCTACATAAGCTCTGGAAGCACATATGTAAATTGTATATATTTGAGATGACAATGTTTGTATCTGGAAGAGGAATTCCATATGGAAGTGACCGGGGTGCTTTTTTGTCTGAAATTTTGAAAGACACCTTGAAAGGAAACCTTAATCTCTTTTTATGGGAATGATTTGAATAAGGGGTACCAGTTCCAACAAGTAGTGAGTTTTCGAGTCATTTTTAAATCTTTTACCTCAGTAGGAGACACTAGACCGTTCGCGGTGATAAGTTTAGATCTGAACACCCTAAGTGGTAGCAAGCCACGAATTTTTACCCCTAAACGATACAATAAGTACCTCCGTCACTTGCATACGGGACCCCTCATTCGGCAATTTTGTCATTTGTTATTTCAGTTTGTAAATATTTAAGACAATTTAATGCAGTATAATTAAACTCTTTGTATATTAAAGTATAAAAGAAACTATTTATGAAGTTATTGTACCTTACTGTTTGAAAATTATTTTTTTCGGTCTTTAACTGAAATGATATTATCTTCTCATATTTCTATATCTCTTAAGAAACACAGTACATGCCATTTTTTCTCATAAATAAAATCGATTTGTGCTAAACGCAAGATTACGGTATGGGACATAAGTAATATATCTTTGATGTGAAATCAGTAATCAGTTAACGCAATTGATGCTACATTTTGACCATTAGGCACTTTGGAATTATTAAATTATTTATTTTCACAATTTGTTTTTGTGTTTGTATTGTTGGACTTTTAAACAAATTTATTTTGTGCTAAAATAGATCTTGTGTTTTGTCCTTTTTGTAATGTAGAACTGGCCCCAGTTTTTAAACGGCCGAACAACTTAATCCACTTGGCTATTTGCTAGTCCGTGTTTAACATGTACTCCAAAATATTTTACGGAATTTTCCAGCGGACAAGGTTATCCAGCGTTTGAACAATTGGGGCTGGAGAAACCACATACGAAATGAGCGACTTGGGCGAAAGACGGGAACGAAAACCAGTTTTTATGTGGCTTCGAGCCACACATTGTCAGCACGCCCGTTTTCAGTTCCTATATTTATTTATTTATCTATCTATTTATTTATTTATTTATTTATTTGTCTGGATACGGCTTTGCCACATTCGCAAAGCATGAAGTCACTTGCCACCCAAGAAGTGAAGAAACTGAAAGTATGCAAGACATGACTCTCAAGATCGGCTATTCCCGGGGCTATTCTAGTCTGGTTTCAAACTTAACAGAATTAATTTTGTTGACAAATCACGCTTTCTACTAGATTTCAAACGATTTTGTGAGCACAAACATATTTGTCGGTGGAAAAAATTTTGAAATAGAAAACCACAAAATTCAATTTGTATCCGTTGCACTTGTGAGGAAGACGTAAGAATCGTGTCCCATTGCTACGCAAACGTCCCGGGGGGGGGGGGCGGGAAAACGTTTGGCCAGTTAGTGATTCTGCTACAATAGCATCTGCCGATTGAGATCGCTTAGAACGAGGAAGACGCCTTAATTTTAAATGAGCTCTTTAGTTGACCTCTCGGTTCAGACTGAAAAGAAAAAGAAGCCCGAACGTATCGCTACAAACAGTTTAACGTAGACACGACGCATTACGTACGTCTTTCTCGACCAAATTCTGAGAAATCAGAAGTGATTCAAACCGTGCTCACGAGCATGCTTATCCCAAAAAGTTCAAGTTCGCTTTATTAACTGCGTAATAATGTTAATTTTCAACTGTCCTCAGAGGTTTTTAGTTCACGCTTCCATTTCAGAGTCCAAGGTAAGACTATCTAATCTTCTTTTTGTTTTGTCACAATTTGAAGCCACACCTGTACTCATAAGCGTACCGTTTATTAAGAATCCTCTTCTAGTTCATTCGTGATTTCATTACAAAAGTAAGAGGAACCTCCTGAGTCCAGTGAGGACCAATCAGGTTAAACTTCAATAAGAGAGTTCAGAAGAAAAGCTAGCTTGGAGTGCATGAGGGGGTCAGGCCAAACAAGAGAAAATTAAAACTCCTGATCCCATTTGCCTCGCCCCTTGAAAACAAAAAGAGACGAGAACTCGATAAATTCTTGCCTTTCTTTTGAGTTCAGTCATGCGTTTCGTCAACACTGTGGCCGTCTCAAAGAGTTTGAGTCTGCTCAAGTTTTCCTTAGAATCTATGACAGTTCTCATCTCTTCGTTTAGGCAACTACAGTGGAGCCTCGATTTAAGGAAGTGCCAAGGGACTGGGGTAATTGGCTAGTTATATCGAGGGCTCCTTATTTCGAGATTCTTTTCCTTACATTACACTATTACTGGGCTGATAAGTATCTTACGTGATACCGAGGACTTCGCGATATAGAGGTCCGTTAAATCGAGGTTCCACCGAAACCACATACGCTCTCATCCACTCCCATATGCTCTCAGCGAGTTAAAATTCTCGTCAACTCTCTTGCTTTACCACTAATCCACATACGCTTTTATCGTTTCTCGTGTGCTCTCAGTAAACTTTAACTCTCGTCAGCTCACGCTCCTTTCTAACCACTAACTCTTTGCACTCTCTCACTTACGCTCATGCCCTTTCAGTGAGTTGACATGAACTCTCGCCAACTCTTGGTGAGAGACGTTTAACCGCCAATTCTCGAGAGCCTATATAAAGGCCTTTATACTGACTACTAGTCGTAAAGATGAAAACAAGTGAACAACGAATCGAAGAATAACAATTTTTCACCCATCAATTTATCTTTATTTGCCTCCCAGTATTTGCTCCCCCCCCAACCCGCCCCAAATTATGTAATTTACAATGATGCATCTCTTATGGAGATGCATTCCTTATTCTACTTATCAATAAAAATTACATCAATACAAATTACACAATTAAATAGCATAAAATT
This sequence comes from Siderastrea radians, assembly GCA_964017195.1. NCBI lineage: Eukaryota > Metazoa > Cnidaria > Anthozoa > Scleractinia > Rhizangiidae > Siderastrea > Siderastrea radians. The sequence goes on along the minus strand of OZ024897.1, from coordinate 5,860,766 downwards.
CCATCAATAGCGCACGATATAATTGCCTTGAAAAGCAGTCACATAAAATCTTGAAAGCGAATTAACTAAGTATGTTCAGTGGTATTTCTAACTGACATTGACAGTTACATCAGTTTTAAAAGTTAAAAAATAAGAAAGATGTTTTGTCACTAAAAGAGAAAAGTTGTAGTAATGATATAAGAATTTAAAATTTGGAACATCTGTGTCTGATTATTCAATCAAAGGTCAAAAAAGCACTGGCTAAGAGTTCTATTACAATCCTATTACAGTTTTCGTATTATATTTCCCTTTAAATAATTAGTTTGAAAAAACCCTTGCCACAAAAAAATTCACTGGTTAAGGATTTCGTTGGATATAGAACTACACTTCAGTGATCTCAAAATGGATGAAAAAACAAAGAAAAAAAATCAGTGAGTTTGATAACACGAAATTGACATTTTCTCCATTTTTTCCATTCCCGCAGAAGTATCTACGATAACGCTTTGCAACGATTGCGAAAACAGGGAAAATAGTATTTCATTTCCAAAATAGTATAAACTGATTGAAACCAACATGAATCTGTTTTGTATGGCAACCTTTTTAGAAAGTTAAATTCAACATAGCTACGTTTATCAGTTACAGATCGAACAAAGATTGCCAGCGGGTACTAGATTCTAAACTGCTAAATAAGGTAACATTCACAGACCGTATTCCTCGAATAATAGCCCATAGAGATTATTCTTTTCATGTGATTAAAAATTATTTTACAAGAGGCTGAAACCTGGGAATCATGTCATCAATAGATTGTATCTGATTTTCGGACTGAGCGTAGCGTATGGCTATTTACGTGCGCAAATAGCATTTGACTGTCCTTTTAATAATTGTTCCATTTTTAATTGACTTTTTAAATAATTGCCTCTAAAACATTGAAAAATTTACCTCGAAAGACCTGGTTTTTATGAGTAGATTATCTGTGATTGTCTGGGTGAGTGTAGCCCAACAAAGGACAGCTGGAGACAAGACAACCTGTGCGGAAGTCATCATCAGAATCAAGTGAATACTGCACCGTTAGTTAATGGTGGCAAGCCTCTGGTTATTGTCGTGATTGGTCAATTAAGTCGCGATCTTATTGGTCGACTGCCACTAAAGCCACGATGTTATTGGCTGTGACGTGAAGAGTCTAAAACATGAGTTTTTATTTTATAAGAACCTTTTTATAAGTACGCTAAACCTGCATGGATTTGCCAGAATGTTAAGATCTAAGAACCCTGCCAAGGCTGAAATTGACATAAGAACGGTTTTTTGTACATACATTTTTCAGTCAATAATTGGTGTATACTGCTTCTGGAATCTATAACACATTTTAGGGTACAATGTCTGCTGTTCATACGCAAGAGAGTTGTAACACAAATTAATATTCTAGAAAACAAAACGGGAACTGAAACAGGTGTTGTTTCTACATTGTATACTAGGCAATGAAATAAACGAAAACGCATTAGGTTTGTTTCACTCCTTCGATAGAATTACCGTCAATTGTTACCATTTCCATGGAAATTTCCAAAGGACAGGAAAAAAAATCCCGTCGAAGTTAAGTTCTGTCGTGCGTCTATCGTCTTAGGGACAGGAAAAATATTCCCGTCCCAGTTAACGTCTGTCGTGCGTGTGGCGTCTTAGGGACAGGAAAAATAATCCCGTCCCAGTTAACGTCTGTCGTGCGTGTAGCGTCTTAGGAACAGGAAAAATATTGCCGTCCCAGTTAACGTCTGTCGTGCGTGTGGCGTCTTAGGGACAGGAAAAATAATCCCGTCACAGTTAACGTCTGTCGTGAGGATGGCGTCTTAGGGACAGGAAAAATAATCCCGTCCCATTTAACGTCTGTCGTGCGCGTGGCGTCTTAGGGACAGGAAAAATATTCCCGCCCCAGTTGACGTCTGTCGTGCGGATGGCGTCTTAAGCTGTCTTAGGGACAGGAAAAATAATCCCGTCCCAGTTAACGTCTGTCGTGCGTTTGGCGTCTTAGGGACAGGAAAAATATTCCCGCCCCAGTTAACGTCTGTCGTCCATGTGGCGTCTTGGGGACAGGAAAAATATTCCCCTCCCAGTTAACGTCTGTCGTGTGTGTGGCGTCTTAGGGACAGGAAAAATATTCCCGTCCCAGTTAACGTCTGTCGTGAGGATGGCGTCTTAGGGACAGGAAAAATAATCCCGTCCCATTTAACGTCTGTCGTGCGCGTGGCGTCTTAGGGACAGGAAAAATATTCCCGCCCCAGTTGACGTCTGTCGTGCGGATGGCGTCTTAAGCTGTCTTAGGGACAGGAAAAATAATCCCGTCCCAGTAAACGTCTGTCGTGCGTTTGGCGTCTTAGGGACAGGAAAAATATTCCCGTCCCAGTTAATGTCTATGGTGCGTGTGGCGTCTTAGGGACAGGAAAAATATTCCCGCCCCAGTTAACGTCTGTCGTCCATGTGGTGTCTTGGGGACAGGAAAAATATTCCCCTCCCAGTTAACGTCTGTCGTGTGTGTGGCGTCTTAGGGACAGGAAAAATATTCCCGTCCCAGTTAACGTCTGTCGTGAGGATGGCGTCTTAGGGACAGGAAAAATAATCCCGTCCCATTTAACGTCTGTCGTGCGCGTGGCGTCTTAGGGACAGGAAAAATATTCCCGCCCCAGTTGACGTCTGTCGTGCGGATGGCGTCTTAAGCTGTCTTAGGGACAGGAAAAATAATCCCGTCCCAGTTAACGTCTGTCGTGCGTTTGGCGTCTTAGGGACAGGAAAAATATTCCCGTCCCAGTTAATGTCTATGGTGCGTGTGGCGTCTTAGGGACAGGAAAAATATTCCCGCCCCAGTTAACGTCTGTCGTCCATGTGGCGTCTTGGGGACAGGAAAAATATTCCCCTCCCAGTTAACGTCTGTCGTGTGTGTGGCGTCTTAGGGACAGGAAAAATATTCCCGTCCCAGATAACGTCCGTCGTGTGTTGTTTGTGGTTTTAAGTATGTTGGAATTCCTGTCTTTAGCGTCTGTCGCGTGTCCTGACCCTTAGACGACACAAATCTCAGTAACTCCTGGAGCTTCTGAGCGTTGTGTGTCGTCTAGGGGACGGATCCAGTTAGCGTCTGTCTTGTTTTGTTTGAGGGACAGGAAAAAATCTTCCCGTCCCAGTTTGCTTCTGTCTTGTGTTGTATAGTGTTTCAGTATGTTGGAGTTGTGTCGTCTTAGGGACAGAAAAAATGTTCCTCTCTCTGTTAGCGTCCGTTTTGTGCCGAAGCCAAAAGCTACGTGCGCCTTTCAAAAGAATCATTGAAAAAAATAAACAAGAGTAACATTTAACTGACTTAAGGAAATCAAAAAATTGAGCAATGATATAAGGATAGATATTACAATACCAAAAGACGGTTCGAAACGCACCACTCACATTTTAGAGTGTTCACGTCTCAGCCAATAACATCATCGCCTCACAGACAAACGACCAACATCATCGCGATTAAATTGACCAATTGGGTCAATAAACGGAGACTTTGGTACACTATTCACTTGATTCTGGTGATGACTTCCGCATAGGTTGTTGTGTCACCAACAACCCTCTGCGGACTACACTCATCCGGACGGTCATAGACAATGTACTTATACAAGAGAACTAGTCATTTAAGGTAAAACTTTGAATGTTTTAGTGGCTGTTATTTTAAAAAGTCAGCAAAAGGGGAACAATTTCTCGAGGGACATTTAAATGCTATAAACGCACGTAAGGCCCTTACGTACGGAAAAAATACAAAAATTTTAAAAATTACTTTGCAATAGAAGATATAACCTTACGCGAGGAAATATGGTCTTTTACGGCCAAAAGGAATAAACTGGACATTTTGGAAATTTTGGAAATTACTAAACGTAGTTGGTAAGACAGAATTATGTCTAAAATAAGTAAAATAATGTTCTTTACATGAGCAAAATAGGCTGACTTTAAATATACTAAATTAATATCTGGCCTTGATTTCCCCAGGAAATCCTGCAACAAATAAAAGATAAATTAGATCGGTGATATAACGCTGTTATGAAACCCTCATGCATCGTTAAGGGACGTGGGAAAATCGCAAGGAAAAAGGTCGATTATGTCATGCGATCTTTCTTTGTATCAAATTCTCTTGTTGTTTGGCTTGGAGAAATGAGAAGAAAATTTCTTTTGAACTTGAGATTTATACTGCGTTCACACTAAGCCAAAACGGAAAGTTAATTAAGTCTGATGACAAATGAAGCAATCATGTCTTTATACTGCGTTCACACTAAGCCAAAACGGAAAGTTAATTAAGTCTGATGACAAATGAAGCAATCATGTCTTTAGGGACTGGTTATAATTTATAGGGGGGGGGGGACTATTGCAATTGGGGGCAGACCATGTTCAAAGTCTCCTGACCCTCCCCTTTGTGAGGCACATTTTTTGCTAACCTCTCGGCTAACCGGGTTTGCTACAGAGCTTTGTATAACAAAGCTCCGTAAGATGCATGCGTTGTGTGCCCCCCCTTTTTCCCCGCTTAAAAATTATTGACCCTCCCCCTCTAAACAATGACCGGTCCCTTACCACATAAAGTATTAACACCAGGCGGTGCACGAAAACCACCCTCAGATTTCCTACCGAAAATTGCACAATTTTTGTCAGCATGCTACCAGATAAAACCCCAAAAAGAACAAAATGCAACAGCAAGTTCTCGCTACATTTTCGGTTTAGGTGTAGAGTTTTTTGGCGTGCTTCTTACACCAGGCACACGCTTGAACGGACACTTGACGAGAACAATGAAGTTAAAAACTTGGCCTAAAATGTGTTCAGCGCTATTGAGAACGCAGCTTTTATCAGTCGAGAATACTGATATTTGTTAGAATTAGCGAAGTTCTTGATATTAACATTTAAACTGAGATTGTAAACTATTGTTACCGGTCAGTCTTCCAAATTCCATGATGTCTTCAACGAACTTTAACTTTTCTAATGATTCGGGGCTGAAAAAAATTGTATATATTACTTAGTGGCTGCTGAGTTGTTGTGTTAAAGTTCGGACATACAAGCAAAGTCTTTTTTCCCCAGTGTGGTACAAGGGTTGATGGAACCCCCTTGAGTTTTCGTCATGTTGCAATATTTCGGAAAGATTTCACCTTTAGTAGAAAGCCTGTGTGCTCTACAAGATGAGGTTTACATTATGGGTTGCGGCTCTGCCGGGAGCCTGTGACGTCATCCAAGGTGGCCGCCATGTTGGCCGCCATCTTGAATTGCACCCAAATTAGAAATGGTCAAAAAACGAAAGAAATTCAAAATTTTTGATGCTGGACATGTCGAATATGACGTAATTAAACATTTAGCTGCTTTTTGTCAACATTTTGTGCTTTTTTCATCTAACAAAGGGTAAGCAATAGGCAATTTTCTTCAAAAATGGCGTGACACCCGCCACTTATATATCGTGATATATCGTGTCCATAGCAACCCATTCCTACTAAACTTGTGTCAAAATGTGTCTAAGAGATATGCACACAGCTACTGAAAACGGCAGGTGTAAAGGATAATTCCTCTTGGAAAAATTCAAGAAAAACCTTATGGGTGGAGGGAGTGGCCCCGTTGTACGCCCAAGGGTTAAAAGCGCTACGTAATTGAAATTTTTTATGTGTGTCAACTCCCTGCCAAAATTAAAACAAAGTAATTTACTCGTACACAAAATGCGCTAGAAAACAAAGACGAATATGTCGAATTAACCTTAGCTATTTACCAATGTACAAACGAAGAATTAACTTGAAAAGATTGGGCTGCAATTTATTTCCATCCTTGCCATCCGTAAACAAAGAACTCATAATTATTTGTAGTTTTAGAAAATTAATAGAAAAAAACTGAACCATCATATCTGGCTTCATGTGATTCCAATGTGTGTTGTGTTTTCCCCTTTTTAAGTAATTCTAGAAATTAGTGTCGTAGCCCCTAGCCTGCGAGCAAGCTCACTTAGTGTGTAATTCGCGCGTGTATCTTGGCGGCGGAAGTCGGCGAGTGAAGCCGCGAGAAAAATGGGGCGAGGTAAAGCGAGCCTGCACGAAAGCCATTGAATTTTGAATTCGCGGCTTCACTCGCCGACTTCCGCCGCCAAGATACTCGCACGAATTACCTGATTGCACACTAAGTGAGCCTGCTCGCAGGCTATGTAGCCCCTTAAAACGGGAGGCTGTTGTTAACCTCTGGTCTGATATGACTTGCCGGTCGGTCTCAAATTTATCTGTTCATTTCCTCTTGGTTCAGGGTGGCACACGGGGTTACGCGTGACGCGTGATTTGAGCAAAGATTAGCGCGTGACACGTGAAATAGGAGACGTCTGCACGTAGGCTACGTGAAAGCAGCTCAAATATTGCCGTGATCCGTGATTCGACATTCAGGACATTAATCCCTAAGAGAGACTCCTCGTTCGCATTTTGAAAGACTGATTTTGTGTGAAGAAGGCCTTCTCTTGACTCATTTCATTCGTTTGAGGCCTTTTTCCATATTCGTAGCTCCGCTAAAAGACTGTGTATTGAAAACTAAAGGCAAAGCAAATTAATTAGTCACTTAGGGATAAGTTTTTTTTTGCAATCTTGTATGTTAAATACGTGATTCGTGAAGTGTTCCAAAAAACATACGTGATTTGAATGAAAATAGGCTCGTGATTCGTGATCGGGAGCCCCCTTTACCACCCTGTCAGTTAGGATCGGAAAGTTGGAACTTTTGGCCATCGGAGCAAACGTCTCGCTGATCGTGGATTGGTCTGGGCGAGAAATTCAAAACTGGCTCGCCAGCCATAAAAATGCGCTGCAATTTGGAGTATTAAAGGGGTTATGTCACACTTTTTCAGTATCTTTCCCTGACAAAAATTCATTTGATATCTTCCTCTTCCTCATAGTTTACAAGAGCATTTTGTGTAAGAGTAAAGGCAATGAAAATGATTTTAGCACAGAATTGACCTCACCTAAAATGGCAAAATCCTCGCGACGTAGCCCCTTTAGTCGGCCGGAGGTGTTATCGACGAAAATAAGGCTCATGACAATAGGTGCGGTTACAAGAGGGTCTTTTACCGTGGTAAAAGACCCCTTCGGGAAACTGCATTTAGCAAGTGTGACCGACATTTCCCGAGGTACATTTCTCGTGTTAAATATCCATGGATACGTCAAAAAGACCACAAGAAGCGCCCATGACATTTAACGTGGTAAGTTGCAATGGTGCCCAAGGTACAAGAGCCGGTCGCGATACTCGGTTTGACATCAACACGTAAACGCAGAGTGACATCATATTTTTACCTTGGCAAATCACAACTCACGTGTGACCGCACGGTATACTGAAACCCAAGTGTGATGCACCACGGGATGAGCTGCCATGGGAAATGCCATTTACCGTGGGATGTGTAACCGCACCTAATATCTTAAATATCTTGCGTTATCTTACTGTCGACATGGTAAGAATGACGGTGGCATAAGGCGACGAACAAATTGAGGTTTGTTTGCAATACTCACCTAAACAAAGGATGCTCTGCTTTCTCCAACGAATATTTAATAAACCAAGAAGGATTCAGAAATACTATACGCACAAGTTGATCACCAAACCTATGAGAAATATCGTTTAAGTTGGAAGACGATATACAAAAAAATCGACCAGAATTTAGTTTACAATTTTGGAAGGGCGCTAAATTTATTGTCATTAAATGATCGCCAATTTGAACGACATGAATTTTTCCTTTCACCATAAAACCGCTTAAAAAGAACTTTAGTGATGAGGTTTGCGGAGTGTATAAAGTTTGATTTTACGTACAGTTTCTGAAAAGGCTTCCCTACCTGATTTTTAAAACTCGTTCCCAGCCCTTTACTCGTTTTGAAAGTGGCCAATAGCCCTTTTTACAGTTTCCTAATTTGCGTTACAATGTATTTGAACGTGGATGTGAGGCAATTTTACAGTTTTTGCCCGAAATTGCCTCACAGTACCGTTAAAATACATTGTAATGCAAATGAAAAAAGTTAACTGCTTAACTGTGAAAGCCACAATCGGCTTGTTAAATTGAAATCGCTAGATTGCACAGGTAATTTACCCTTACCCCTCGGGTGGGGTACTACCATATATAAGTTATATAGGCATGTGCCGCGCAAAAGGGTATGGTTTTTGAGATTCTCAGTCCGTAAATTGGGTATCCATTTTGCCCCTTTTTGGAATTGGGAGCCGGTGTGATAAGTTTCCTTAAATTTTGTGTATTACTGTATGCTTTATGCTAAACTTCTCATGTTACAGAGAAAAATAATGAAAAACTAAAACGTTTCGAAGCCTCGCGTCTTCACGAGTTAAAAACGACTTGTTTACACAATTCTTAGTTACCGTCTTTTTTTTCTTGAATTAGGTGTCATTTTTGCGTTTGGGCAGGAAAAAAGTATGAATTTTCGATTTTCTATACCTTAATACGGTCACACACCTATTCTGATTTGACTGGAGTATCCCCCCCACCGGAACTTAACCATGAAAACACAGGCCTACTGCAATATTATGGTGTGCTTACTTACCGGGAACATAAGCTGTTAATAAGGCTCTCTTCACATGCACTTGTGTGTGGGAGATAAGCGGTTTTTCCCTCAGTGTTTCGGTAGACTAATAATACGTCTTCCTCGCCTATGATCTCAGCTATGGCATTTTGGATAGCACTGTAAGAAGAAGAGTGAAATAAATAAATAAACAAATAAATAAATAAATGATTTAAAAGATAAACGAATGAATGAAGAAATGAAAATAAATATCAAAAATATTTTAGTAATGAATAAATAACTGAAAGACTGAATAACTAACTAACTATCGAACTAAATAAATAAATATATAAATAAATAAATTTCTTTCCCATTCCCTTCAGTTTTGGAATAGCAATAGCTAGACATTTTTTTTAACTTACAGAATGTTTGCTTCGCTCTCCTCGTACTTATCAGAGTTAATTTCGAAAACGTGATAACCATGGTTGTGGTAACCTAATGAAGAAAACGAAACCAGTAAATGATAACCCTTTAGAAAACAAACGCGCTTTCATAAGGAGAGAAAAAAATTATAATAAACGTGAGCTGTGTTTACCTTCATAATGAAGGAAGGCAGGCAAGGCTGGAAGAGGAAGCTTGGAAATTTCAGGAAGGGCTGCAATAAGAAAACATTATGTCAGTATTACTTTTGGTTTCATGGAAGAAGTACGTACTTTGGCAATTTTACATGATTTTAGAGGCTTTCACATAAAAAAAAGGGAAAATGGTTTTCCTTTATTATCATTTTTTCATACAATGAACTTTATTTAGAAAAACAAAAACTACAGCGAAATTGCAGTGAATAGCTAACGGTTACACTGAATAGCAAAAAAAGCCTTAAACAAGTTATACTAAAAGGAAAAAAAGAGAGGAAAAGGAAATAAAGAATAAACGAGTGCAACAAATTTTTTGATTAATTACATCAAAAGATGGAATACATACAGCAGTATTGAGATTAATAATTGAGAAAAGGGAGGTTGAAACATCTTCGCACTATCGTACTTCTTAATGCGTGGGTTTTTTTCCAGAAGAGGGATAAATTGATTTAGTTTGCAGGGCTCAGAGTGCAAAATGCTAAATGTGAGCTTTAAGACAATTTGATGTCATCCCGAAAGACTTTTCTAGTGGATTTGGAGAACGAGCACAGCGATATTTCTCATTAAAACTCCACTGAAAAATATTTGAGAGAAAGGACAGTTAACAAAGATATGGGTAATCGAGTCATGCTCTCTACAGTGCAAGCACTTATTTACATTTTCTTCTTCTGTGATCGGTTTGAATTGAAAATCTATTAGCTTGTTCTCTCGGCATACTTTCCCTATAAGGTCAAATTTAGACTTCCATTTTATATTTTCTACATTTAACTCTTTTCCACATAATTTTAGCCCTGAGGCTTTTACTGTGGCTGCATTGATGTACAGCCAAAAGTAGTCTCTGGATTTCATTTTGAAAAGATCGATAGTTAACAAAGAAGATGACTGAAAGATCACATTTTCTTCTCTAAATCTATGTCTTATGCTAAGAGATCTGGCTTTTTGTAGTAGTTGTTTCGGAATTGCCGACATAATTACCTGTAGATAGCTGAGACAGTTAGATGTAATGGGAATTTTGTTTGAAATCAGTCCTGCAAAAATTCCCCCATATGAAGGTAAATTATCATTGAGGAGAAGCTCTGCGGGAATGACTGCAATAGCTAGGAAAACATAATGTCCGTTTTACTTTTGCTTTCATGGAAGAAGTGTATACTTCTCTAATTTTAGAGGCTTTCGCTTAAACTGAAAAAAGAGAGAAAAAATGGTTTACCTTGATCAACTGCAACATTTTGTTCGGGAATGGCTGCAATAAAAAAACCCTGTCAGTTGGCGTTGATACACAAGGCAATTTTTCATGCCACTTACAATCTGAATGAAACGGTAAACGACAGCTTTTTGAGAGACGATCTAGAATACATGCGCGTTACACACTGTAACGTATATCGCAACGTTTCAAAAAACAGTTTCCTGCAAATTGCAACTTCCCGGCGCAATTGTTCGTTATATTCTCTACATTTAACTCTTTCCCCCCATTCTTTAGCCCTGAGGCTTTTCAACTGTGGCTGCGTTGATGTATAGGTAACAGTATTCTTTCGGGAATGACTTCTATAGGAAAAAATTATGTCCGTTTTACTTTTGCATTCATGGAAGAAATATATACTTCTGCAATTTAGAGGCTTTCACTTAATGAAAAAGAGAGCAAAATAGGTTTACCTTCAGCTAGCATGTCTAATGCAATTTTTGCGGGAATGGCTGCAATACAAAAACATTCTGTCAGTTTAAAGGCGTTGTTACACGAGGAATTTTTCCTTCGACTTGCAGTGAAACGGAAGACGACGGCTTTCCGAGACACGCTCTAGAACGTACGAACAATCGTCAACACTGAACAAAATTGCGAGTTCTTTTTTTGGGGGGAGGAGGAGGGGGTACTTTTGTACGTTACTGGTAAGTTCTTAGGTGTTCTTGGAGTGAAAAAGATAACAGTACGTTGTCTTTACTTTCAAAACTAACAAAAGACATGACTCTTATGAATACCCAGTGTTATTAGCTTTACCTGTAGATGACAGTTCCTCTCCAGCCATGAATGACAGAATTGAGAACTGGGGCAGATTTTCATACAGCTTTGTCATCTTTCCCTCCTGGTTTTCGTAATGTGGATGGCGTTTGATTTGGTAATACGCCGGAGATGTCACCAGTTTTGATAATATCCCTCTTGAAAGCTAAAGGGGAAAAAAAAACAGAAAAGAGAAATATCAATCAAAGATCGTTGCCTACTTATACCTGTCAAGAAATCTTTAAAAGAGTGTAATTATTTCAAGACATTCAAGTCAGTTTTTGGAATAGAGGGGCTCCTAATTGAGTGTAGTACTCTGGTCCGTTACAACAGAGGCAATCAGAACTCGAAACAAATACATGAAACAAACGGAAGCAGTTATTTTAGCCCGAGAAGGCCGATGTGCGAGTAACGAGCGGCGAGCGGCGAGCGGAGATTGGCGGAGAAGCCCATTTCTAGCACTCTCTCTAATCCCTTTCTTTCTTCCGTTTTGTTGCCATGATTTGCATCATTTATACCTTTTCACACCCCTTTAAGAGCTGAGGAAAATAGGACGACTGTGTAGAGTCTACAAGTAGACCATTTCTTATTGAACAATAGAGTTCTTCTATCGAATGCACTATCATGTGATAAGTTGCCGAGGAAATTTGATGTTCGCAACAAATATTAGCCCGAGAACGTAGTTTGAGGGCTTATCTGAAGTTTGACATCACTGGGCCTGAAATAGAAGAACTCTATTGTTTTAATTGTCCAATGCTAAATTTTGAGCGAAAATTGCCTAAAACGGGCTTTATACACTGATAGGCGCCCGCTGATGGGAGACAGTATCGTGTCACGTGATCGATATCGACCAATGGGAGCACACCAAAATTTAGCATTGTACAATAAACAAACGATAGTCTGCAATTTATGATGCATCTTATATAATTCGAACGTGTTAAAAAAAATCATACACAACGCACGTGCACGATTAACATAAACAAAATAATCGTACAGAGATGAAAACTTGTAAATCTTGATTACTTCAAGTTGAAGTTTGTTTAGAAACATGTAAAAACCTTTCATTTTTGCAATTTTTCTTGAAAAACTAGTGCATGTATAAAAAAGAAGCCATCAAGAGTTTTCAAAAGTCTGTTCCCAGCCGTTGAATAACATGCATTGCGAGTGCGCGAGGGTCAGCAAGCACTCGACCCAACAGCCCACGCAGGGGAAAGGTCAGCGAATTTCCCGTGGTGGATGCACGCGCGTCAATCTCGTACCCAGAGTCCCCTGGCTGTTTGGTCAACGGGCGGTCTCTCCTGGCAACCGCCCGCTGACCAAACAGCCAGGAGCCTGGCGACCGCCCGCTGACCAAACAACCAGAGGACACTGGGCACGGGATTGCGCACGCGGTTTGTTTGCTCGCGCTTGACGATACAATGAAAAAAAAAGAGTGTCTGTGAAAAGAAAATATTTTAGTAAGATACTTGGATACCAGTAATCCCTTGCAGACGCCCTTTAATTACGTCATCATTACCCGATACTTACTTGCGCGCTTTGAAATAAAATAAGTAAAATAAATCCAGATTTTTTTTTTGCATACAAATTGAACTTACTTAACTAACGCGTAAGCAAAATGACTCCTCAGGTTTCGTGACACCTCGCGAGGGTCAAGAACATTTTGTCTGACGTGTCTTTAAAGTTTTGCGAAACGAAAACCGTAGATTTTTCAGTTCCATTTCACGCGCGAAAATTTCAACTTTAAAAAGGAATGGAGCAAAGCGCGAGAATTTTCTACGCACATGGAAAATAAATCAAACATTTCCAAACCCTGCTTACCTGTTTCTTCGCGTAAAAGGTCTTTCTCGCTCGCTTTCGGCTGAAGGCTAATCCCATGGTGAAAACACTTAAGCAATGGTTGCAGACTGTTCGGAAGGCAAGTCACCGACTATGAAAGTACGAACTTGTGTTTGTTTGTGTTAGCAACGCAGTTGAACTATTGTTAAATCATAGCGCGCGCTTCTTAAAGAAAAGGCGGTGATTGGTGGAGACAATCAAACACATGTCAATCAAGTGACCGCTGTCCAACCCCGATGTTCTTCTGCGCGATAATCATTCTGCATTATTCATTGAAGGAGCTCTTGTTATTGGATTTGATGCTTTGTACAAATTTAGCGTCAAATTCCGAAGGTAACGAGATCAAGGGTTACTGCCGGTCAGATTTTGCAAGCTTTTCCTATCTCTAATTTCGGGAGGTCATTGAGGTGATTCCCTGGTTTTGCACTGCGCATAACATTGCGACATCAAAGATGGCACTTTTTGCGAAAAAAGCCTGCCTTTCCCACGATAGAAAAGGGCGATTCCGCTGTATTAAAGAAATAAATTGCAGAAAAAGGGTGAGTTGGGTTTTGGTAACGTATAAAAAAAAGGGGGGGGGGGGTAGGCGAGTTGTTGTGCTTTACCAGCTCCCTAAATCACTCGATAGTGGATGTAATACGTGTGCTGAGCCTCTGAAATTGTCAAGCATGATTACGGATAAAACGCTCTCAGGACTAGGATCCTTCCTCTATATTACCTGCTGTAATCCAGATTTTGGCGAAATTCATGTCTGCCACACAAACAAAACTCAGCGAGTAAATGACACTTCGCGTGGACAACCGAACTTTGACTTAAACACAAATGCAGCAGCAAATCCTGATAGTTTTTACTTAATTTGCGTCAGGATAGTGGTGAAATAAATTTCATTTGCTCCATTCCAATGTGCGTGGCACTCCATGGACCCCATTTTGAAACTTGTCCCAGTCCTCGCTCGGATATTAAATTGGATGAAAATTGCGCTGAAAAATTGTGAAAATTGGATGAAAATTGAGAGCGCTACTGCAAAATCGAGCTCGGTGATCCCCATTTAAATTATCAGAGCCGTCACCATAGGCGACCGCCGGTGAATAAATCGGACTGGTTTTTTTGGTCACTTGCCATAGTCATCCGGTTTTGTCTCGGTCTACACAGTCTTCGGAAACTTCCGGTTTTCTTTCAGCGGTTGCCTTCAACTTCCGGTTCCGATCATGTCGTCATACAATCGTGACGTCAGGATTACGTCACGCAAGGTAAACAAACTTAAGGCTGGGCCAAACGAGATCGAGAGTTGCCGAGAGTTTAAACGACGAGAGTTGAACGAGAGTTTTCTCCAACTCTCGTTGACTATCGTCCGCCCGGCCAAACGAGAACGAGAGTTGACGAGAGTTCATCGCGTGACAAGGCAAACGCGGGCCAAATGAGAGAAAACCCTCGGCGACTCTCAACAAAAATTTGAGCGGTTCAAATTCGATAAGAGCGGGTGAGAGACGGCGAGAGTTGCCGAGAGCGCATGAGAGTTTAAGGCCAAACGAGATCGAGAGTTTGAACTCTCATCAACTCTCGGCAACTCTCGCTCTCGTTTGGCCCCGGCTTTAAGCATGTCACATTACAATAACAACGTTACTATTTGTGTGTCAACGTTCCCTATTTATATGACACAGGCAAACCGCAGGCAAAAATCTCTGCTCAGATTTTGCACAGTTTAAAGAAATCCTACGAAAAAAAGCCATTTAGGTAAGACGACCGCACATCAAGCTACCGTCTTCATCGTGGACTTTTTGAAAAATTGAAGCTTAAAATTGAAGCTTTTCGGACATATTTTGTACGACACAGATGACCATACATATGTATTTTAAAGTCAACTTATGGATGAAATATCAACCTGCAGTTGAAATATTGAATCAGCAGTTTAATAGCAAATTTATAAAAAATTTATTTACATTGCGCAAATATTAATCTGCGAGATTTTCAAATGCGCATTAGAACCAGTTTAAAATTAATAAAAATGTCAACTGAAATGTCTTATCTATAATTAATAGATATATGTACTAATTGTAATAATTGGCTTTCTACAATCTCTCTGTAATAATTTGCTCTCTACAAACGGGTCATTTTCCGGACAACTAGAAGGACGCCTTGGTCTTACCTCTGCTGAAAAAACTTGGAGCTGCATTCATTTTCGAGAACAGCAGTGAGCAATTTACCATTCATCTCAAAGCTTACTGAGAAAGCCGCTTTCATTCAGATTCATGGTTACAAGTGACTGCTAATAACTTGTACCCCCCCCCTTACAGTCCTCGTATAGAAAGCACGGATGATATTATACTGAACATGAACAAGCAGCACGCAATAAAAACTCTACAAACAGGGAGAGCAGTTTACCACTAAAACGATTGCAATTTTAGCACCTACACGACTTGTTGCATATTTGCTCCAACTTTCATTACAAATCTATGGCAGATTCGTTTTCCAGGGAATCACGTTAATATAAAACATTGCTGGATAGGAACGCTGAAAACGGTGACATCAAAGAGAATATCGATGGATCAGTTTCCAGCTGCGAATGTTTGTTTTTCTATTCCAAAGTTCCTGACAGAGCGTTTGTCTCTATTTGCAATATCAGCGTATCAATCAAATTGCTTCCCTTCCTTTGCTGTTTTGTTTGTGTTCTTCGCTACTCATTCCAAGGCTTTTAATACTTTCTTTCGTCTTCTGTTGATTTATCCAATTCTTGTAACTTTGAGTTTCCAATTTTAAAGTTTGCATTGTGAATTGCCAATCAAGTGTGAAATAAAATAATTGTGTTAGTATTATTATAAAGCCAGCTTATTACTAGTGTGTCAAACGGAGAATGTTACAGAGCTACCACTGATGAATTTTTGTGCTTAAACCTCGACTTAGCAATGATGTATTTGGTCAACAAATGAGCAAAAATCTGAAAACGCTCTTAGCATTTCCATATCTCTCGAATTTTATCAGAAACACAGACTTTGAAATACTTTTGACAGGCAATTATCTCTTCTTTTGGACTTCACTATTATATTTGATTTAAGAGTTGAGTATTAAGTACTTTGAATCATTAGTGATTTAAAAATCGTGTAGACAGTGCAGCCTAACGAAGTTGATGATCCAACCCCAGTTTTGCCCAGTGGTGGATAAATCCCGGATACGCAATGGCACATCACACATTTATGTTTTCTAACGCACGTTGATTTGCGGCTTGTTGTTAGATAAAAATATTTCTTAAGACAAAGCTACATTCCACATGTGTACAACACTGGGCAATTTACGTAATACATGAATATGAATATATGAAATAATCATATATTTTTTTCAGGTTTCTTCTTTTCAACTGCTTAAGTTGAAACACCTTCACTGCGATGATCTTCATACAATTTTACGGCGGTAATACAGTTTTTTAAGTACCCCCCTCTATTACTCTTTTATGATGTTAACTATTATTTAAACATGGTATTGTTGTTTCGTTTCAAGATTGGAAATGTCTTGCCCAGACTGGCAATGTTAAGGTTCACGGTCCGTGAACTCTGCAATTGAAAGGTTGGTAAATATGAAGTCTATTCTCCAGACAAAGAGCCTTTTGTGTAAAGGGCATCTATTCATTTTTTTCTAGAATAGACTTCAAGAAAAAATCAAGTCTATTCTCAGGACAAAGAGCCTTTTATGGAAACGCACCGGGGAATTTGTACAGTATTGATAACCGACTGTTTAGCGCCAAAGGAGCACAACATTCCTAAGTCAAAAACAACTTCAGCTAGTTAACGAGTCCCTGCAGTTTGTACTGTAAGGAATTCACGCCAAAAACATAGAGGGGGAAGCAGATTTTGATGATGCTCGCAACTATGATTAAAATCCCTTAGTTGCACTACAGGGGGGGGGATATTGGAATTTACCCCCCATGCTGGGTGGACACAGGAAAACAATGAGAAAAATTGATTGTTGTGGCAAACCTTGGGTGGCAGGAAAGGCAGAGCCTATCTCCCCTAGAGACGCCGACCTACGTTAGGATGTAACATAGGATGGACCAGAAGAGGGGTGCCCTTCTGGGAGGACAATAGGTCAGATGGTACGATGGTACCATCCTGGAAGAGATCCGGACCTATTTTCCAGGGTGGCTATAGCACTTACTGTGGGAAAAGTGCAGCCTAGGGTGCACTTCCCTGCCACAATTGTGTGAGCCCACTGCTACCCTGATCGAGAAGTGGGGGAACACAATCACCCCACAGTAAGAAGAAGGAGAAAAACAGACCTACATATGGCTGTGCAGTAGGTTCTGTATAAGGAATGAATACATTTTAATCAATTAATTATCTAAACAAGTAAGTAGATAAGAAATCAATAGAATGCTTAACTACTGTGAGTAATCAACCCTTTGAGCCCCAGCTGTGAAAAGGACTAAACTGGTCCCCATTTTAAAACAGCTGGTAGATAGGCAGGACATGTGCCAATAAAAATGAAAGAGAAAGGAGGGGTGAACATCACCTCCCATGAGTGCATCACAGGGGAAGGAGGTTCATAAAGAGGTTTAACCCTTTAAGCCCTAAGCTCTGATGAGAATGAAATTTCTCTTTACATGATCACTACTTGTTTGAACATTCAAGTGACAGCAATAAAGGAGGTGATCACTGGGGATAAGATGTCTTGATCCTTAGACTAATTCTCCTTACTAGTTCCATAAGAAATGTATGGAGATCAGTAATGAGAATATGCATTTTTAATATCAGGGCTTAAAGGGTTGAACTTTGATGGTGGGGCTGAAAGGGTTAACCATACAATAGGCCTCAATTACAGTTATAGAATGGTCTGTTACTAATTTCTTAGAGACAGCTAGAAGCGTTTCTTGAGGGGTTCTTACATAGCATTCGTAACAGTCTGAGCTCCAGTGGCCCAAAACCTTGATAAGCCAGGAAGGAACACCTGCTGCTGCTGCAGTGGTGGCTGCACCAATACGGAAGCTGTGTGTAAAGTAGTGTTCAGCAGGCAAACCACAATGTTGCAGTGTAGAACGGAGTTCCTTGGTAAGAGAGGCACGTGATAGCCACTTGCCATTGGCGAAGGTAAACAAAGGGCCTGTAGCTGCTGGTTTACATTGAAGCAGGTAGTCTCTCATAGCCATCACCGAACAGATAGCGGTGGTGAACCTTGCTATAGTCAAGGTACAGCCTTTACAAAAAGGGTCAGTTTTGGATTGCTTAATGGTGACTAGCATGTGATCGGGGGATTCTACGTTGGGGATAAAGGTGATGTCCCTGGTACAAAGATGAACAGTGGGGTCAAAAGGGGTACCATTGCAAGTGAATTCACTTGAACGGAGAAAACCGAAAAAGGCTAAAGTGAAGGCAGCCCATAACATTATGTGGTCTACATTGCAAGATAGGGAAGGCTGGAAGTAATTGAAAATGGATGACAAAATTTGGATAGTTATGGGAAAGCGACTTAATTTTGAGGGTTTTGGGACCGCTTAATACCAGTGAGGACCTTTTGAAGGCGATACATTTTGTGCAATTTTAAGGGAAAGTTAAGTTGCCTATGGAGATCTTGAACCCCAACCAGGTAAAGTTTAATGGAAGTGTAGGAAATTGTTTTTGCTAGGTGAGCAGCAAAATAGATTAAAGTGATTTCAGACGCAGGGAGAAGGGGGGTAGAGGGACCGATTAAACCGTGCATAAGACAAAAACTAATAAAATGATTCTTGCCCACACCATATGACCACTGGGTATTAGGAGCCAGTGAGGCACCAAAATAGTGGTAGACTGATGCTGTTAAATGGCCATTGCTGATGGAGGGATGGTGCAGGGACTGGGTGAGGCGTTGGGAGCCAGAAGGTGGAAGCGGTCCATCTGAAAACGGGAGAGAGAGTCAGCAATAGAGTTGTCCAGCCCTGGGATATGTTTGGCAGTGAAGGTAAAATTATGTACTAAGGTCAGTATGGTAATAGCCCGGACCAAATCCATGACCCTGGGGGATTTGGAACGTTTGGAGTTAATGATTGCAACAACGGATAGGTTGGGAACCCCAAATAAAGCAGGCAATATATATAGCAAAAAGTTCCTGCCAGTCAATGCTGATCCCCGTGGCAGGGTTGATGCAGTGCTGGGGAAGCCAACGGCTTTGAAACCATTGGCCATTGAGGTACCCACCATAACCTAGAGACCCAGAGGCATCGGTAAATAGCTGGAGGTTTGAGGAGGAGAGAACTGTATCCCCCAAGAAAAAACTAGCTCCATTCCAGTGGTGAAGAGAGGTCAGCCACATGGAAATGTCCTTGCGGAATTCTGCGTTAAGCCTGACATGCCACCTAGAGTTAGAAATGCCCTTTGTTAAACTAATAATCCGCTGCAGGAAAGCTCGTCCAGGAATGGCAGCCCTGCAAGCAAATTGGAGTGTACCAATCAAGGACTGAAGTTCCTTGAGGGTAGCAGATTTCCTATTAGATCACTGCTGCAGGGCCTCTTTAGCCCTAGTTAGCTTGTCCAGGGGGAGGCGGGCTTCCATTTTGTTGGAATCCAGGAGAATACCCATAAACTCCAGGCAGGTGGTGGGGGCAAAGGTTTTGCCTGGAGCAATAGGGACATCGAGCTCTGTGAACAAACACAGAATGTTGCAGAGGGCAGTGAGGCAGTTGGACCATGGGGGCTTGGTAACAAAAAAGAAATCATCCAGGATGTGGATCACATCAGGGATACCTAATTTAGCCTTAATGATCCACTCAATCATGCAGGAAAATTGGTCAAAAAGGAAAGGCGCGCTCCGCAAGCCGAAGGGGAGGACAGTGTCGAAGTAGTACAGGCCATTCCATTTCATGCCTAAGAGTTCCCAGTCAGACGGATGGACTGGGATATTGCAAAAGGCAGACTTTATGTCTAGCTTAGACATAAAATGTGACCCTTCACGCGAAAAGGGGGCTTATCCAAATTTCACGCTATGGCTATTTTCATGGTCTTGGCCGTGAAATGAAGAAAAATTATTGGAATGTGAGTGAAATTTCTCCAATACACCGTGAGCACGCCATGAAAAAAGTCACGGCCACCGTGAAATATTTCACGCCGTGAAAAAGGTCATAGTCATTAGTCGCCGTGAAATATATATTTCACGCCGTGAAAAAGGTCATAGTCTCTGCGAAATATTTCACGGCGTGGAAAAAATTTACTCAAGGTTACATTTTACGTGAACATCACTCTCCTACCGTGAATGTTGTTGTATTATTAAATCACGCTTACCTACAGAGGCGCATTTCAGTGATTTGCTTCAAGCATTGAAGCTTGAAAGTCATCATCATACAAAATCGATACAATCGGTTCCGAAGATCAGGTGTTGACGGCTACACAGGCATTTGTTATTGCGTTTCCCTGCTAAAAGACACGCAACTTCAGTTTGTTTCTTTTGTGTTTATAGAACAGTTTTTCATTGACAAAAGCGCAACAGAGTGTTCGCAAGTTTTATCTTTGCATGACGAACGTGACATTTACTTTTAGGCATGTATAGTTCAATTTTCAAAAAAATTATTGCAAAACGTGACTCCGTCATGTCGCGAATCAGGCGAATATTGTCGTGTATAAATTAACCGGACTTTTCTAATCTTTTCAAATAGAGCTTGCAAGTTTCTTCTCTACCGTTTTAAAACTCTCGTGGGAAGCGAAGTATTCACGAATAATAATATTGCTGGCTACGCCAACATTGCTAGACTCCGTGGTGCCAAACATGTACTGTCTGTTTATTGCGTCTGTTTATCATATCTGAAAGATGTTGATCACAACTTAACAGGCAATTTTTGTCAAGCCGTTTTGTTTTGTTTGTTTGTTGATTTTTTCACAAAAATTAATTTTAAATAATGCACTTTTGTACAATTCAAATGATTTAATTACTGTAGAGAATTTGCGTAATAGATATGTTGTTACCACAGCGCATGATGTTTTAGTTTCAGTTATCTGTCAGTTTCAGTTCATTCTTTTGATTTTCTTGTTAAGATTCGACTATCGAGGAGATTCTTTTACAAATTTTCCGTTTATTCGACTTGTTCAATGTTGCTGCAGCGGAGAGAAAAACAAAGGAACGCAGGTTAGATTTCATGACGTGAAGTTTCTTATCACGACCGATCAATTTCACAGCGTGAAAATTTTCACTCTTATTTCACGGAGTGAAAGTTTACACCGATCAGTTTTCTGCATTACCGAATTTCATGGCGTGAAAGTTTCCACTGATCATTCATGGAATGATTAGTTTCACGCCAGGAGTGAAAGTTTTTTAGCACAGAGTGAACACTGCGTGAAATTTTTAATTCACGCTGTGAAAATTCCAATTCACGCACCATGACCGTGAAAAAAATTCACGCTTTTTAGTGAAATCCATAAGCCCCCTTTTCGCGTGAAGGGTCACAAATACCCTTGACCAAGTTTCTGGGTGATTGAGATGGCATTGTCAACAGTTATATAGTGCATTGAATACTCATCAGGGCTAATATGAGCATTGACACTTGTTGGGTGGTGTTTGGGATATGAAAGGTGAAAAATAGTACGCCAGTCAGAGGAGTGTTTCTTTAGAATGACCCCAATAGGATAAACCTGCAGGTTGGAGAAGGGAGGGGATGCAAAAGGGCCAGCAGTGTGGCCCAGCTGAACCTCTTTTAGAATATTTTTACTGATGATAGAGGGGTTGTCCTTAGCAAAACGGAAGTTAGAGTATTCTTTGGGGATGCGGGGACCCTGGTAACCAATTTTGAAACCTTGAGAAAGACCCGTTAGGAGAGTGAACAGCCCCCGGGTCAGGGTGATCACACAAGTAGGAGGAAAGTTTAGAGATGTTGATAGGAGTAGATGGGGATAATTTTGACAAGTAATCAGGTGTGGCTTCAGGAAGAATGGCTAGAGCGGCTAGTTGGCTTTGGCTGAGATCCTGAGGCAGACAGGTCATCATGGTCCTTTCTTGAGTGGGCTGCAGTGCATCCAGGTTTATTGCATTGGTGCCTGTAAAGGCAGGGAGTGCGAGCACAAGGGACCCCTTTGTTGATATTGTAGCATAATTCCGTTCGGTTTGGCCCCTGGGAATCCTTGGACCTGGGGGAAAGGGGGCAGGAATCGGTGAAATGGTCTGAACTGCTACAAGATTTACAGATAATAGCCTTTGGGAGACCAGTGAATGTATCTAAATACAACTGGACATCCCGTTCCCCCCATTTCTTTGAGAGGTTGTGGGAAGCCCGGCGCCTGAACTCAACATCGTACACATACCAAGCCATCCCCGGGAATTTCCTCGCTGACTCACGGATCAGCTGCTGGTAGTGGTACGAAAACAAGTCCACCCCACGGGAAGGGTAAGAAGAAAGGATCACCGAAGAGTATATAGCGAAGGCATCGAGCCAACAATCGATGCTGTTAATTTTGGGCCGTTGTGCAGGGGAAGGCAGGGGTATGATGAGGCCCTCGTTTCCCACCTGAAGCTTGAGGTTCGAGTTTACACGATCGTGTAGCACGGAGGAAAATGGGAGTAGACTAGCAAGGTCCACGTACTCACCGTTCGTGATGGCTGCTATCTGATGATTTGAAAGGTGACTAGCCAGCGATGGCAGCCTGTAGCTGGAGTGGATGGAGGCCACGTCTTCCGGATCGCTGAGGTCGATTGAAGAGTGAACACCATTGTGACGATTGTGTCCGCCATCTTGTCCGCCATTAAATAACTGTGTTGGAGGAGGAGTGGGTTCCAATACTTGGTCGGTGGGAACTGGGACGAGGCTTTCAGTGCTTGGCAGCGGTCGCGCCGAGTCCGGCTCGGACTCGGATCTTGGGTGGAGGATTGCCAGCCTGGCGTCCACAATGGAAGTTATCATAGACGACAACTGGTCGGAAACTGGTGGCGCAGAAGTAGGAGAAATATTGCCCGGAGAGTCGCTCTCTTGCAGTTGGGTGATGAGGGCAAGGCGTGAACCGGTTTGGCTGAGGTGAGGTTGGGACGGCCAAGTGTCTCCGTTGGCATGGCTGTGTAGTTCACGAAGAGATTGTTGGTCAACGGCTGTGATGGAACGGCACCAGAAGTAGAACGGCCTCGTCCGGTTTGCTTGGCAGTTGTTGTGGAACGGTTGCCACGAGAACTGCGTTGTTTAGGCATGGCCAATAGCCGAAAAAACGCGCGCCACAAAAAGCAAAGAACAACCTAGCTTGAAGAGTAGCTTACAACTGAGACAGGGTCACAGGACAAGCGGATTCAGTACTAACTGGAGATTGCATGCCGAGATCACATGGAAATGTGAGGGGGCAAAATACTGGGAGCTTTGTCATACAGGCTTAGAGGGTAACAGAATAACTACTTCCGGTTAGACATTGCCCCCAGACTATTGCCAAATATATAACTGAAACCTTGAGATAACAAAGCCAGTGACAAGTGAGTTATGGGTTTGACATAAACCACAGAGAACATTAACAGTTTAAATGCTTAAACTTCGAATTGTTCTGCTACATTTTCCGACTGAATCGGACGTGCACGGAAAATTGTTTCAGTCATCAATCACTTACAAAAGGGACTGGTTCGGTCATCGCCCTCGTCTCCTCATCTCTACACTTGCTCGATGATCTAAGTAAGCATTTCAACGGTGTGCCATGGCTGACGAAAACGCACCCATGCCGAAAGTGGAATTCAGCGACGCAGAGAGGTCGAATAACTCTTCCCGTAAAACCAAAGTCGCTGCAATCAGTGTAACAGTGACTTTTTTACTCGGAGCAGTGGTTTCTTTGGTTGTGGTTTTCTCGCTGGAGAAAGCGACGCCAAATGCTCGTTTGGTTGAAGTCAATTTGAAAGAAGGCGAAACACTAACATATCAAGTGGATAAGGAAATAGAAGTGCACGTGGGCGAAATACAGAAGGGTATGTTTGTTTTAAAACACTTTTACTTTTGTCTTAATATGTATTTGTTGTCCTTACCAAGAGAATATGATTTTTATTTCTCTCATCCTTACCGCATTCCAAATTAAAGATATAGTCAGACCTTCGGGGACCCCATGAAGAAAAGGTATTATAAATTCGATTTTATGTTTCCAATATCATTCGAAGACTTTTTTACAAAACGGAGTAAAGTAATGGGATTTTATATGTTGTGATTAAAACTCTTTGGGAACGAAACCAATATGAAAGCAGGAACTTCATTTTCAAATTATTGTTGTTATTGATTTTCTAGAAACCCTAAAGGCAAACCCCGTTATTTTTCCGTATTACGAAAACCACCTAGTGATAATTACAGTAGTATGTGGATGCATGGGTATCGTTGATTACACAACTTCAAAATTGATAACAATAATATATGCGCGTCTCTTATGATTGCAAATCAAGAAGCCTTTAGTTGATGTTGGGATATTTCTGGACGTCGCCGACATCAGTAACAATTATTCTTAGAGGGTGCGCTGGATATCGAATGATAGAGAATCAATGAGGTGCGCAAAACGGCTGGAAAGCGAGCCTATTGGGGTAGTAGCTAATAAATGTATTGTATCCAGTCGTGATATCTTTGGGGCGATTAGTGCTATTTTTCAGGAATCTTTCGAGGGGCTCGGGTTAACATCTATAATCCGATACAATTACTTTGTTCAGTGATAGGAACTTTTTGCGATCTTTACTGTAAGTACAAGAGCTTACGATATTAGCTAGATAAGCAACATACTCCAATTTTTTACACTGAGCTGAATAATTAGGTAAGGAATCCGTGTCGGGCTCATTTATTGCGTAGATACTGTTGACCTCAGCTACTGCCGTTAATGTGCCAATCAAAGGTCGATTGGCTTTTGAAACAAAGAGCATTTGCTTTAATGGTTGACAAACTTGAAGAACAAAAAGAATGTTTGTGAACAAATATCTTCTCTAAGTATATTTCCATAAATATTGAACGTTATCAGATCACGGTCACTTCGATCAAAAGCCATCAAGGGCCTGAAAAAATTACGAAATCCCAGTTGATAAAATTAAATGCTTAATGATTATTTTCATTACTATTTCTTTATCACTTCTCTTAAAACACTTAAAATACAATTAAAGTAACCCCCATCAAACACTCCCTAGTATACTATCAATGCCATCTGCAGTAAGCTGTCACGTACTGAAGGTATGGTGAAACATGGAAAAAAGTCTATACATTTTAAAATTGTTTTGACAATTGTGGATGCAAAGAATATTAAAATTACAGTTATCTTCTCTGCAAGAACGATTAAGGGAGAGAATATTTGTTAACAGGTATCTTTCCCCGTATTGCTGTTGGTGTATTCCCACGGAAGTTAAAACTGTCTGTCTTTTGTTCATTCCAGGTACTATCCGCGCGATAGTTGGCATCCGGGTTCTTAACAAGACGTCAGAGGAGTACTGGTTCCTAATGAAATTCAACCTGTCCCACATGGGTGGAAATGTGGACATAAAAGGCGTCCAAATAATGACAGACTACTTCCTTGTTCGACTCCAGCTTCACTCAAAGTTAATATTGTTATTAATTTTTTTAAAAAAATATGATTAGTCATATTTATAACATTTAGTTTTCAGGTTTGGAAAAGCGTATAATTGATTCCCTTAAACGTGGAGAAGTTTGCACCACGAATATAGCATATGAGGCTCGATAACCAGCCGCTTTTCGGGAGGAAAACCGGACCCGAGTGAGCGGCGGAAATCGAGCCTTATTGCATATTTGAGCGGTTATTTCACTAAAGTGGGATGTAGCCCACCCAACTGATCAGAACTGATCACATTGAAGAGGGGGAGGAAGGTAGGGAAGGAGGAGGGATTCTGTCAAGCCCGTCCCTCTTAGGCAGTGGTGACGGGGCACATGGGTGTAATGAACTGCAGGTTTACTCTGGAAGTTTAGACGGATCTATTTCTTTTGCAATCCTACTGTGATGCTGCAGGTTTTCAACTTCATTGCCCAAGATAAAAAAAAGTGCTTTCCTTTTGATATCTCTCTTCTGATGCTATATTGACAGAACACCAAACTACGGGGCAGGCGAGTCAGTTGAAGTCTATGGGAGTAATTCCACGGATAAAGAACGATTACGACTCGTATTCAGCATCCTCCAACAGTTACTCCCAACTGTGAAACGCGACCTCTATGTAAAGGTGGATGGACAAAAAGTGGCTGACTCAAAACCTGAAGAATCTCCTTTGCTTCCTGGCTCCGTGAAAATGAACAGAGAAGCAAACACTTCAGATAAGGACGCAGTTTTCATCAAAAATCATTTCAATCACTTAGATTTCGTAAGCATGTCATCAGAAATCGATTTGCACATGAAATATTCTGATTTTGCTTCCATTAACAAGAGCAATGGAATGATCTCAGAGAGTCATGCTCATTTTTCGGGACAGTTACATTTGGGAGAGTTGACTCACAGTAAAGGTGGTTTTGATGTTACAGTAATGAAAATAACTTTGAAAAGCCACGTCTCACTCATTGAAACCGACTACTTCGGGTACGCTGAATCTGAAGCAGATAAGTTCCACCTTTTTGTAAAGCTCGTTGTTCCAAAAACTGCGGCTATTTTGTCTGTCGACGAAGACCCTGCAGAAACGCCATCAAATGTGTCATTGTCCAGCCAACAAAATAACTCAACAAACTCGTCCTTAGTCCCTCTGAGCCGGGTCCGAAGAGGAAACAGCGTGGTTGCTCAAGTTTGGCAAAAGGCCGGGCCCACTAAACTAAGTGTCATTCACCCGGTGACATTGTTTCAGAAGAAAGTTCTTGGAATCAAAATAAAGGGAACTGCTCACGTTTCGGTGAAAGATGAAAAAGGCTTGCAAATAGAAGTCGAAGGCAAGCTTGCTATAGGAAGTAAAAGCTTCACCGTGTTTAGTAAGACGTACAAACAAAAACAATTGGAGGAAGGAAAAGAAATTCATGAAGGGAGACAGTGGAAAACAAAAATAGTAAGTGACTGCTTTTTATTTCCTATTCAGCTTGGGGAAGGGATACGGCGGGTGGGGGAAGGGTTGGGTGGAGATTTTCTACCCCGTCAAATGTTTCAAGCTTCAAAAGTATCTAAGCGATAGTTATAATCACAGGACTTTCAGACTCTATCTAAAATTCCAGTTGGGTAGAAAATTTTATTATCCATTGAACTTCACATTTCCACCACAATCATTTTGACAGACATTTGTTTATACCGTGTTAAGGAATCATGGTGCCACGTAGAAACCATTTTCAACGTAGTAGTTACTGATACCCTTGGGATTCAATCTTTTACTATAATGTGGAAAAGTGTTTATGTGATTTTGTGAATACTCACTCATTTTCATTCTATTTTCAGCCCATTTCTGTTTCTGTATTTTTCTTAAAACTTGGAGTGGATTTCAGCTTAACAATCAGAGTCGAGTACAAGCTGAGCTTTCCTCCTGAAGGGAACTCGTTGATTCCACCCCAGTTAGCCGTAAAGGTATAAAACGCGAAATCTGGTTTACTAATTTAGAATAAACACCTTTTACTTTACCAATGCAACACTTATTAACCCACGCATCCAAGAAAAAACCGTCCAAGAAACTATCTAATTGCTTCCCAAATTGTGGGTATTGGTTGGATGTCCGGTTCTACAAAACAGATTTTTTTGATACTTTGCTACAGTCAGATGATGAGTTACCTATGTCAGAAATGCAAAATAATTGGGAGGTCAGCGACTTCGTTTTCGAAAAAAAGCGCATGAAAAACTACCCTAATTTTGAAAAATCGGTCCTCGTAACTCAACATGACCTCAGTTGTTAGTTGAAAATAAAATAAAAATGATTCGCTGTAGGCCCACTTTCTTAGTCAAATTTCATATAAGTGAGTCTGTCAAGTAAGTTACTTGAACCGATGTCATCCTTTCAGTTAAATTCAATTTTTAAGGTGGGCTTTGCTAACATTGTGCAGCTAAAATAATAGCGAAATTCGATGATGCGTGGACAGAAAAGTTGAAAAAAATCAAACTTCCACAACACAGATTTTCTTCAATTTTTCACAAAACGTAGATAATCGATAAAGAAAGTGGTCTATCAAAAGAAAATCTGGGGTCACCGAACATTTAAGAGAGTTAAACCCGTGAATAGATATTAAAATGCCCACTAGCGCTTTATATTTCCATATTTCTTCAACATGCCTGACGTGGCATGGCATCGTGACGTGAATTGCGTGCGCAGTAGTCTGCGCAGAAACAATTAGCGCGAACGTCCTTAAAAGAAGACCTCCAGCTTGTTTTCTGTATGCAAGAAATAAATTAATTCTAGAATTACAAGAAAGCAAAATTTAATTATAGCGAAATATAAAGAATACTCATTTGTCTTTTTGGTGGAAGGCGAAAAGTTCAAGTTGCGAAATCTTTTTTCTCGGACTTTATATTTGTTGTGTTCCCCTCTGTGAACTCGGTCGGCACAACGCTTGAGTTCGCAGCATTTCGCCTCGGTCACCAAATATGGCAGAGCTAGTGCCTTCTGGTTTTTTCTGTCCACAACCATGGTTTTTGCGGCGGTCCTAACACATTTTCCCTACAAAAACACTTCGTGTTTATCTCGATCGAGCTGCGATCAATAAACAGGCTGCGAACGATAAACAAGTATTACAATTAAACAGGGGCACCCAACGAGAATATAGTTCAAAACCACTTAACTTAGCATTATTGAACGTATTTTAGTATTTAAATGGTAGATATAGGCGTATTTTTATCCCCTAAAAACTTTTCATCTGTTCGGATTTCTTAGCTGAAAGTCTAGTGATCCGAAAATTATAGGGATCAAAACTTACCTTTTCGAAAATTTTAGCCAGAAAAAGGCTCCCGAAAATTCTAGGTGACCTTTTAAGGGTAGAAATCCGTTAAAAAATGGGCAATAATACCATATTTTAGATGTTCGAAAATCCTAGAAGAGGCAGGCAAGCAAGAAATTTTACAACAAACGTTCCGAAAATTCTAGATCTCAAATCGTCTTCCGAACAGATATTTTCCCGAAAATTGTCGTTGGGTGCCCCTGAATTAAAGCGAATTTAGGTGACGTCTTAGCTTAGCTCAACGGATACATCGCGCGATCTTTCGCGCGTTGCTCTGACGCGAACGGTTCGTATTCGATTCTCAGAGGGGAAAATAAATTTTGTCTTTTTAATATAAGGACTTCAATGAGAGTATTTTCAAGACCTCATCAGTAGCAGCCAAAAAAATGTGGAGCTCCGCTTTTAGTCTTGGATTAATCTATATATTATAAATGTTTAAGATCTTTAGCATTCTCCATAGTGTAGGAGTGGAGTAAGCTTGAATGATGAATGCAGCTTTACCAAAGGCCTCAAAAATCCGCACAAGGAGGCACCACAGAGAATCGAAAACAACAACTTTCAAGGGGGCCCTTAAAACGTTTTCAGGAAAGAAGGATCTTAGGAATTTATGTCTTCAAAACCTGAAGCTTTGTGGAGCAATCACACAATAGATGGCAGCTGATCAAACTGACCATGTCACTCCCAAAAGACGGAGTAAAAAGAAGACATACAAAAGACGGACAAAACGTCCCAAAACTGTCCAATGACGTCACAGCCAATAACACAAGAAATTCATGTATCAGGGACATAAATGCCACACTCTACAGCATCTACTTGACCTTAAAGATGACTTATGTTCAGGCAGTTATCGATATGACAGTCACTGTTACCAACAACAATCCTTTATAGGTCCGCTGTTAGCCGGGCAATCGCAGCGGTCGTGTACTGAACAAGTGGCTTGTATTTAGTTTGTCCTTTGAGTGGACAAAGGAAACATCTGCGTCCACCTCTTAGGAAAAAAAAATGTTATTCCAAGGTTTTAGGCTAAGCTTTCTATTACCTGAGATATGAATGTCACAAGAGGACACGATAAATTTCATTACCAGTGTTATTTATCTAAGATTCAAAGCGCTTTTCTTCCATTTAAAAATGATCGTATTTTTTTTTGTCAGATTGAGCCCTTTGCCGAAGTGACAGCAAGTATTGAAGGATACATTTCCGCCTACATTCTCCGAGCTGGTGTCTACGGAGATGGCGAATTAATGCGAATTGGTCTCCCTCTGACACTGTCCTACTATGAAGGCAAGTGGTGTCTGACCCTGAATGCTCGCCTGACGGCATTGGAGTTGAGTGCTGGAATTTTCTATCAGTGGCGAAAATTTAGCTGGAGGAGACTGTCTTACTGGGCTGAGAAGAAGATACTCTATGAGTTCGAAACACGGGCTGCCATCAACGAGTTCTGGACGCTGCCTGAAAAATGCACCAGCCACACCAGCTAAATCAACTGCGCCGACTAAAGAAACTACTAAAGAAACGACTAGAGAAACTACACCGACTAAAGTAACGACTAGATAAACAACATCGACTGAAGAAAACCACACCGACTGAAGAAACTACCAGAGAAACCAAACCGACTAAAGAAACTAAACCGACTGAAGAAACTAAACCGACTGAAGAAACTATACCGACTAAAAAAACTACCAGAGAAACCAATTGCAAATCGACTGAAGAAACCACAAAGACTAAAGAGACTAGTAGAGAAACTAAACCGACTGAATAAACTACTAGGGAAACTAATCCGACTAATGCAACTACACCGACCAAAGAGACAACCAGAGAAACCAAACCGACTGGAGAAACT
Organism: Siderastrea radians; assembly: GCA_964017195.1. Classification (NCBI taxonomy): domain Eukaryota; kingdom Metazoa; phylum Cnidaria; class Anthozoa; order Scleractinia; family Rhizangiidae; genus Siderastrea; species Siderastrea radians. The sequence continues at coordinate 5,830,228 of OZ024897.1, read as the reverse complement.
ACACCGACTATTGCAACTACGCTGACTGAAAAAATCACCATAGAACCTTCACCGACTGTACACGTTTCTCAGACTATTCAAATATTCTGAATTAACCATGTCTGATTCATTAAGGGCAATAATAACTGACCCAAACGACATCGGCAAAACTATGGCAATTAGCTCAACAAGGAATTAGTGCTTGTGAGGGGCTGTTAGAGGTCAGTATTACAATTCTGACGGTAGCCTCATACATTATTTGCCAACGCTGACATGTGTGCCATGGAAATAATCATCTTTATTAGCAATTAACATGGTTTTAAAGGGCACTTAGAGACACTATACCTGGACACTTCAATTATGATAATCTTTTTCGGACTGTTTCGAGCCTGTACTGTTTTAATTTTAAGCCATGACATACATGTAGACTGGAAAGGTTGCTTTTTTTTACCTTTTTAAAATGCCTTCATTTTGAGAAATATCCAGGGTACCTGAAGGAAATGCTTAGTCTGCGCTCCAGCACCTATTCTCTTTGAGAGGCAGTCGGATATTTTGTCTGTCCCTAAAGTGAATACGACATCGTATGGCCTTTCGATTCTTTTAGTTACTTAGCGGCCAAATACTGGAATGCACTCCCCGATTATTATAGGACCTCTGTAGACTTCAGTCATTTCTGTAAATTAATTACGTCTTATAATAGTATTTTATAAATTGTCATTGTAGGATCCTTCTAATTTGGTTTGCATTTTTTTGTTTAGTTATTAGTTCAGTTTTCGCTCGGAGATATTTCCATGCTACTCTTAAATTCGAGTGAAAATATGGTTTGTCGTTGTTGTTGCCGGACTTCACAGAACCACATAGACTTCGTACAACCACTTGAGACGGTTAAAATACACGTCCTTTGTAATAAGAACACTTCAGGTATGTTCCAGCCCGCAATGAAGGCTTTTTTTTTTGTTGCAGACGAGGAATGTGTTGTGTACTGGGGCTCGGTGTACTACTATAGAGTACGCACTGAAGGCTGACAAGTGCTTTACACAACTGCTTTATTAGACTGAATCATTCAAAGCTATTTACAATGATATATAGTGGTATAATCACATGATTGCGGTTAAGGTATTCCATCCAATGATAATCGCTTATCTGATGACTAAGGAATTCATCCTAAAATAGTAATGAACACTACAGAATGAATTAACCCTTTGATCCAATATCAACATGCATGTCTTCTTCACTGGCCGACATACTTGCTGTGATACAAGTTGAGCGAATTAGTTTAAATATGAAGAGAATTCATATTAGGTGATCATTTTCTTCATTCTCATAAACTGTATGTTGTGAGCATGCAGTCACGTGGTAAGGAGATGTTCGTCAAGGGTCCCTATTGGGGCTTAAAGGCGGTTTTTTTTATGTACGCCATCTTGGATTATCCATGATTTATAGGATGGAGGTCACTTTCTACTTGCCCGATAATTGTAATGCATTCTTGGAAAAAAGACTTTTACAGCTCATGATGAAAAGAAAAAGACCTGAAGGATTGCTTTAATCTCGGTGGCGCATATAGAACAAATTGGAGAGCTTGAAGGCAAGAAATCCTTGTTCGAGGACACAATTGTTTTTTCAGAGCTAAGGTGATCTGGAAAGAACCCGGCGACTTTCGTTTAGATTTTCAAGTACTTATGGTAATTTTCTTGAAATGTTTGAAAAACTTGTTTAAAATAGCTGTGAAATTACCTTGTAGTTCCCGTTTGCTTGCGAGTAACTTCACTCGAGGGGAAAATTGAATGCTTTTCGTTTTCCTTGGCAAACATTTGCTTCTTATGTGAATGAAATTTCATTTTTGTGAAGGTTTTGTTGTCCCTTTTTCTGTGTTTATTCATTCAAGGAATTTTCATTAATGAGCAATCTGATAAGCTTTAACAACTTGACTTTAATACCACTAGATTTTAACGCAACCTCGATCCAAACGCAAAGTAGGAACGTAAGGGATTTTAAGTTTTATTAATGTGAACTATTATGCATATAATAATTACTAACCTTTAATGTCCATAGTTATGTCTTAATTTCTAGCTAGAAACACGACCCGAAAAGCAAGCCTTTTGCTTTAAACCAGTATCGTGTATTAATAAAGGATGTTTTTGTTGTTGTTAGCTTATGTAGGCTCAAGCTTAACCTCCTTTTGAACACGACCCGAAAAGCAAGCCTTTTGCTTTAAACCAGTATCGTGTATTAATAAAGGATGTTTTTGTTGTTGTTAGCTTATGTAGGCTCAAGCTTAACCTCCTTTTGAACACGACCCGAAAAGCAAGCCTTTTGCTTTAAACCAGTATCGTGTATTAATAAAGGATGTTTTTGTTGTTGTTAGCTTATGTAGGCTCAAGCTTAACCTCCTTTTGAACACGACCCGAAAAGCAAGCCTTTTGCTTTAAACCAGTATCGTGTATTAATAAAGGATGTTTTTGTTGTTGTTAGCTTATGTAGGCTCAAGCTTAACCTCCTTTTGAACACGACCCGAAAAGCAAGCCTTTTGCTTTAAACCAGTATCGTGTATTAATAAAGGATGTTTTTGTTGTTGTTAGCTTATGTAGGCTCAAGCTTAACCTCCTTTTGAACACGACCCGAAAAGCAAGCCTTTTGCTTTAAACCAGTATCGTGTATTAATAAAGGATGTTTTTGTTGTTGTTAGCTTATGTAGGCTCAAGCTTAACCTCCTTTTGAAGTTTAGTGCGTCATTTCCATTATGTTTCTCCAATTCTTTTTACGCATCTGGCGTATTTCATTCGAAAAGTAGAAATCGTGACAATTCTAGACTGGTTCTGTGTTGTTTTTTCAATTTTGGTTGTTGTTCTTTGGTACCACACATTGGGTCGTTTTGACTAATTCGTAATTTATTATTCAACAACTGAACAGTCGCTCTGTCGTCAATATTAAGTTTATAGTCTTTGTGTAAAGCTCTATATGTTTTTTTTTCAGTTGTGGAATATTCTATCTTCTTATATTGTTGTATTTTTTGGTTTCTTCATTTGAATTGAATGACATTTCTGTCCCAATTTAGCGACTAAACCTAGAATCGCCATTTCAGTGGGTGAGTCCAGTGTGGCATGTTTTCGTGTCCGTTTTGTTTTTAACCTCTTAACCATCTCAAAGTTGTCTTTAGTTACAGATCGAAATGAAAATTTTATTTAAGTAACTATAAGCGAAATATTTCTCGGTTTAAATCTCTATTTTGTCTAAAATGAGACACTAAAAGCTTCCTAAAATTAGTTCAGGCTGTGTTCTTCAAAGCGCCCGAACAATACTTCACGGGCGAAAAACTTGGGCCATTTTCTCTTGATAATTTTAAGTGTGCTTGAAAGTTTCCGGAAACATTTTTTGGGTAATTTTTGTCAGTAAACTGTTTGATGCCAATTCGCAGTTTCCTCAGCGGTTCACATGATTTCTCTCGTTATTTTTCACCTTTGGCGAATAACTGCACAACTAAAATTTACTGTACTTACGAGCCAGTAAGCATGAAAGAGAGCTGTGGAGCTCCGCTTTTAGGCCTGGCTAAATCCATATATTATTGGTCTGCGGTGTTCGAAGAAATCACTCTTTGATGTTTATGGTCCCTATCTATATTAATTAGAGGTTTATAGAGTCGGTTGTTGTACTTGTTTTCCGTTCAGGAAGTCAAGTCAATTCTGAAATCGCGACGCGTTTCTTTCGGGAGGTCACCATTTTCGGGATTCATTAACAACCGTACAATTTCATCGTTAATTCGGTTATGTGTTAAACTATCACCCATTGCGAGAAATTGCACTAACGAGGAAAAAATAAGAAAAGGAATCTGTTTGATGCTTTCCGACTTGTTTCCGAGATCATGCAAACTGAATGTATGTTAAAATGACATTTTTAATGAGTAATAGTTTATGGGCAGTCACTACCCTTTCGAAGGTAGATTTCTGTCTTAGAAATTTATACATTGTATTCACAATTTTATATACATTTTCTCAACATACAAATGGATTATTAAATCTGTCGGCGTTCAATAAAACCCCTATATCAAACGAGTAGACAAAAAATACGCAGGGAATTAATATAATTGACGCCAATAATGGTAGCTGGACTACAGACTTGGGAAAGGAAGAAACATTGTTTTTCAAATTCTTTCCTTTCGCGTAGACGCACACTTGTTGCAGAAGTCAAAAAAAAAACCAAACTGTTTTTGAAAAAAGAAACACAAAACAAAACAAAACAAAACAAACAAACAAAAACAAAAAGAAAATCACAAACACTTTTCTTCCGCGACAAAATATAAATGTTACAGTGTGCGCGAAACGGAAACATTCGAAATTCCTCACATGGGCACAACATGGTCTCCATAAATTGTTTGTGGAGGCCTTATGCTTCACAATTCAGAATGTTTTAATTTCATGTCATATCCTTTGACCATTCTGACCCTATAAAAGATGAACGTGCTGCAAAATGTTTCCCCGATTCTGCGTTTTCTGACACGGACGCCAAAGCTGCTTCCGAAAAGCGTACTCGCTTCTAGGTTTTTTTAATGTTGTTTCTATAGTAAATGCGTGCGCGAGCAAACGGAGAAATGTTTTGGGAAAGGACGCTTTCTAAAAAATTCGCCCGTTTGCAGGCAGGGCTTTTAAACACTTTACGTCTGCATATTCAATCAGTGATCGTGGAAAGAAGACTTCGGTATGGCTGCAATTCAGTGGTGGAAGTTACAAAAAACATATGCATGAAAAAGTTCAGTAGATCTCTGCATCAAGGCCAACATGTTAAAAACGGCAACCTTGATATTACGAATTAACTTTCATCCAGTCACTTTTCCCGTATAAAGACCCTTTTCACCGGGTCACCCCTTTCATAAGGTTCAGTTTTTTTTCTGGCTCTTTGGTTGTCAGATTAATAGGTTTCACTCTATTTAAGTCAGTGGCAATTCTTGCTCCTGTTGTTCCTGTGGAATCCGGCGTTTCTTCTTCTCTACTTTTAAGAGCAAATGGCGGAATTGGTGTTTCAAACGTACTGCCATCTGCACGCTCAAATCGGAATTTGCCCCTGGAAGAAATAATACAAACACTGTAAGCCCTTTTATCCTTTTTGTCCCCTATTTCTGACTGGGGCAAATTTCGTCCCAAAGTCGTTTGTTGATTTACGCCGAACCTTACGTTGTTTCGCTTTTTACCTGAAGTTGACTCGCCCAGGACCTGTTCTTTTCCACGACGGAGAACAACTAAACTTCGGAGCGAAACAACTTCGAGCGCGGAGCGAAACAACCTCAGATTTGGAACGAATCAACTAAGAGGAAAACGCCAACTTTAGCAGGAAACAACTTTGTATGGAAATTTGGTTGGCACAGGGAATTTTTGAAGAGCGCATTTTGACCGGAAAATGATCTTGCTTTCCAGGCTGCATGACTATGGGTGTTGGTATGAAAGCTACTGTGCATCCACTTAAGTCAAGGGTTTTTAGAGCTCAGCGGGTGTTTCACTAATATGCTTTCTATTACAATTTTATTGTATCTAATTTTATTGTATCTTCCTGACACCTGCTTAACCTGCTCGCAACCTGCATATACCGGAATAACAGGGTTTTTTTCCTTATTACTCACCACATGTTTCCGCTCGGTGCTTGTAATGACACGTAACTGCTGTATTGGAAAGCTGGTTGCTGTGGTGACAGAACAGGCTCCTGGGGATCAAAACAGAGAACATGGCGGCTGATGTATCAGTTGTTAGAAGTTGTCAGATGACTCAATATCACACTGAATATCTCGTGGTAGTGTTGTCAGAATGTGTAAAGTTTAGGGGTAAGTTGCATAAAATCTAACGTTAGGCGTAACTGCTAACGTCAGACGGTAACACGATGACTTTGACTGTAGTGAACGTCTGACGTTGGAGGTTACGCCGGACGTTAAGTTTTATGCAACTCACCCCAGATCTCCTTGTGAAAGATCGAAGCACTTTGTATGTTGATAAAGAAAGTAGGCGAATTTTACCCTCGGTGAAGGAATAAGAAACATGGAATACTCAGTTATTTCTTATTTCAGATTCCCTTGCTTGTTCATCATTTGCAGGAGAATTAAGCATAAGAACAATTTCGAGATTCTTTTATTGACCTTACGTGCCCAACCACACCCCTCCCCCTGACAGTCTCTAGTGTGCCAGACAGACTGAAGATTCTCCAGTGTCTCTCCCGCGGCAGGTACTGTCTCCGGACCAAGATTTTCAATTCTAATACAGTAACGCCACTGGAACGGTAAACAGAGAATGTGAATTGAACTCTTTTCTTTTGTACACGAATAAGCTAGCTATTAATTTGCAACACAGTTAAGCCTGGTTCTCAAATGCCGCGGAACTATCTGCAACCTAGCCGCCGGTACTGCCTGGGATACTGTTCCAATATGAGAAAATACGCCGCCGGCAACAACAACCATCGCAGGCCTTTACCGCCGACGTGCCTGCGAAGTTAAACTCAAGTCAAAACAACCATGAAGCTTAATACATGTAGGCCGGTTGCAAGCCATCCCGATTGTAATCCGCCCCCCCCCCCCCAACCTGACTGCTTACATGCCCAACTGGCAGTTAGTCTCAACTTACTGCTTACCAGCTTATACTAAAACGTTTCCTTCCCCGCCTCAATTCCCGTTAGAAGCCCTTTTCCCCTATTTATAAGCCCTACCAAAACCCTTAAGAACTTGTATAAGTCCATGGCTTACAACCGGCATTACGGCGTATTTTGGAAACGTGATGATGAATATGTGAATAAAATCACACACTTAAATTGCAGATATTGAATTAATTAAAAAAAAAGAGATCATCGCATTATCGCAGTTAGGGGCAACACAGTTTGAATGTATGGGGAACACGCCTTTACCATCCAGAATGACGGACATAGTTTTCCTGATTTCCTAACCACGGCGCTTCACTCTAGCTGGCCTTTGGTCGGCAGAGGAGCTCTCTATCATACTATAAGAAATTCAGTGTTGATTAGTGTCGAATATCCTTGGAAATAGAATGGATACATACCCAGTAGTCCTGCGATGGAAGAGTATTCTGATAACGCAAAAGAAAATAACCCCATTACTTATCTGACAAATGAATGCCCAAAGCATTTAGTACAAAGTTTCAACCTTTGAGGAGGTGCTTTTTCAGAGAGGGTATTCAATCTTAACGAGGAAATTATTTTTGTGTGTTTAGTTTGGAATTAAATTCAACATATTTTGAATGAATGCCCAAAGCATTTAGTACAAACTTTGACCTTTGAGGAGGTGTTTATTCAGAGAGGGCATTTAATCTTGATGAGGAAATTATTTTTGTGAGTTTAGTTTGGAATTGAATTCAACATATTTTACTGCAATTCAAACCACACTGTATGGTTGGTTCATTTGCTGCTGTTGCTTGCTCGTTTTAACCCTAGCCCCAAAAATAGTGATCAGCATCAAATTTCTCCTCATCATACCAGTGCATTATAACACATACAGGTCATGAGAATTTAGCAAATGATCCCCAAAGATGAACTGTCTCGATGTTTAAACAGGTTCTCCCAATTGTTAATCAATGAAAACAATGGAGACCAGTAAAGAGAATTTGTATAATGATGTTGGGACTTTAAGTGTTAAGGCTGCTCATTTGGTCACATTGCTTTCTTCCGCGAGCTTCGTTTATTCACTAACTCATAAATAACCATACCGATCATAACATCCAAAGAACAAGTATACTAACACCCCGACGAGATAAGTATCCCTTGAGTTTTAATAATTATTAACGATAGCATACAACTGATGTTTGATTGAAATTTGGAGTACACCTGTACACGTACCTTTGTTCCCACGTAGAATGGCATGACAGTGATCCTCATGTTAGAAGTTGTTTCTCTGTGTACATCTGTTAATTCAAGCCATTTGTGGTTCTTTTCCTGCCATGACTGGCGTGCTTCCCGAGGGGCAAACGGTGGTACTATAACAGGAAGATGTAAAGAAACAAAGTAAGTTTGACTAGTTACAGCTAAAAAAGTCTGAAAATACTACGAAAACACGTTGTTTTGCATACACTTAGTCAAAGATGCAAACTGTTTTTTTTCAAAAGAAGGGATTGTCACTTCGTTTCCAGACCTTGCAAACCTAGCAGACCTTGCAAAGTTATACTGTCTCACAGATGGTATAAATCGTCCTGCTAAATGCCACTGACAGCAAATCAGTGTGTGATGTCAGCTGCCATACAAATTGTTGATTATCAATATTAATCTACTGTTAAGTAGCATTCTCCCAGTCATTTAAAAAAGCACCTTCTATCTCTTGTGTTTTAACAAGAAATGCCTGCTCTGAAAATAATCCTTTTCCTTCCCAATTTCTCATGACCTCTGTTCACACCTGTTTGAGGGTGTCTTTGGTACCAATTAGCAGATCAGAACACAAGCAACTGCTACCTGTATGCTGAGCAGACATTCCAGAAGAAGGAAAATTTGAGGAGGGCAAGGATTGTCTGCGCAGGGAATAACTATTCTAACAGCACAATCTCTCATAATGTCAAGCAGAATTAATCGATGAAAACATACCTGCCAACCTTACAAAATCAGAAATAGGGTCCACCCCCCCCCCCCCCTCAACCCAGTCCTGGGGTAGTGCCCTGCCCCCAGCACTGAGCAGCGTCCAGGACGCTCCAGGGTTTTTCCATTAGAAATTAAAAATTTTGCCATTAAAAAAACATTGCCTGTACTGTTCTGTTTTAGCATTAGAATTCTCAGGTGTTGTTTAGTGGTCTCAAGAAATACATGTATTGCACAAAACAATGGGATTTAGAAGAGTCAAGACCAATCTTTAGCAACCCAGATCCAAAATTTTATAAAAGAAAATGTCTTTTTTTTCCTCCTGAAAATTGGAATGTCCCGATTTTTTTAGGTTTTGAAACTCAAAAATCAGGACAATTCCGATTAAGTCAGGACGGTCGGCAGGTATGTGAAAACAATGGCACATCAATACCGAATGACATCACTGAGTAATTGATGAGTAATCATCAGGTAACAAACTTCTTATTCATCAATGTACATGTAAGAATTATTGATGGATTATTTATCTCAGATTGTCATGATTAGTAACTGACATTGACTAATCAACTAGTTCATCTTGGGGTCACTAATGACTTTATAAATACACATTTGTTATTCCAAACTGTTTCAAAACAAAGAAACTATAAATTTAACATGAATTTTTATACCTCTCCCTGGCTTGGGATACAGGAATCTGTCAAAGAGTTCGTGGTGGATTGGACGAGAAAATGCATCTGAAATCATGTAAGGAAGAAGGTCTTCTTGAGAAATGTAATCCAGACCTAAAACAAAATTGATATAGTCTATAAATATAAGCTAACATGAACCAAAAATAATTGAATTACATGTCACTGTTTATACTTCCCACCCCCTATAAGCAATAACCACGATAAAGGCTGTAACCTTTGTCACAAATACTGTAAAAAGAGAGTATGAGTGCACTTGTTTTCCAAAACGCTTGTTCAAAATGGGAGTTGCAACCCCTTTTTATATCAATGACACAGCCATCATGTGCCCTAAAGTGACAAATTAAATTCAGGGTTTAACTTGAAGGAGTTTCAAGGGCCCTAAACCTAAGTCATTCAGGACTTGACCACCACAAAAATGTATTTTTTGTTGCACAAATTATTACTGTCATTGTATACATCCTCCCTTCCAACTAACAAGGTTTTCCAGGAGTACTAAGAAAAAACAACTTTGTGGGAGTTTTCCAAGATTCTTGCAAGAAATTTTAAATTTCTAGGAATCCCAAGGCCCATTTTGCAGCGTTGTTATTGATTTAAAACAGCCGTTAACAACAAACTGTTGACAATAGACTCGACATTATCTCACAGATGATAAACAAGACTGACACTGTAAATGGTAAGTAAGTAAAGTCTTTATTTAACTAGGGTAGCACTAAAATAGCATAAAAAATACTAACAAACCAGTGGCCCTCTAAAATTATTTGCAATAAAATATAAAAATACACTAGAATACGAATATTAAAACTATGGATAAACTATGAGACAATATAAGGAATAACAATACAAGAAATACAAGATAAAATATTAGAAAGGTAAAAAGGGTAAAAAGTGTAACTGAATTACAGAATAAAATGATTTAAAAGCTGCTGTTCTTTAAAAATTCTCTTCCAAAGAGAGTTCCTAAAAGATTTAACTGAGATAGTTTTCGCACAGATAGCGGTACATGTGTAAGCTGTTCCAGGCTTGACAGGCAGTCACGGTAAATGTTCTTCCTCCTTCAGTTTGTTGTTTGACAGCTGGGCGAACAATATTAAAGTTGGCATATCTAGTCTGACGTGAATGAATCTCGCTAGTAAGCTTAAGTAAGCTTTTCAGATAGGTGGGTACATGCTCCTGTAAACCCTTGTACAACTGTATATAATACAGCACTTAGTTAGTTTAGCCTGTTCGGAAAATGGTATCCAGTTAAGTTTATTGAACAGTTTTGACAGAGTTCGCTTGGCGATTGGCATCTAGAATTACTCTGGCAGCCCTTTTCTGCAGCTTTAGAACACGTATGAGGGTATGTTTATCACAGCTAGTCCAAACCACGCTCACAGGAGCCATAATTACCGGTATCATAAGTTGGTGAGGTCTGATCGTGCAGGTGAATGTAGTCCTCAAACAGTCCTTCTCAGGACTACACTTACCTGGATGATCATTAGCAATACAACAACAAGAAAAACAAGAGATCGTTCTGAGGGTATAACATAATGAACAGCTTCCTGATTATAAGTTTACATGTATAAGGAAGTCTGGGAATAATGTGTGGTTCCAGAAAATATCTATACCCACCCCACAGATGGTCACTGAAAATTCCAAAGGGGTTGCGAGAGGGGGGGGGGGGGGGGGGAGTCTCAAAAGCCAAAATTTTTAAAGGAAAATATGAACCTAAACTGGAATTTTCAGAGGGGTGGGGTAGTGGGGGGCTTCAAAACAAAAAGAAATCAATGGGGGAGGACTGGTATGGATATTCTCTGGAACAACACAATGTTAAAATAATTTGCTTGCCTGGAATAGAATACAGTGCATTGACACTTTCATATCCAACAAAATGTAACAATGTCTGGCTGAGCTCTCTGAAATACAGATTGAAAATACAGCACTTGGAACCCTGTTACAGTGCAACTAAGAAAACCATGAACACTACAATTATTTCTGGAAGTTTTGCTGTGTTGGGAAAGAAAACCAATCAGATTTGAGATGAATAAACCACACACCATAACAGTAATAATTGTTTGTTTTTGCGGCTTATGGTTAATTTTTCGTGTAGTTATATTGTTTGTCTGATTGGTTGCAGCACAGTGGTTATTCCACAAATAATTCTTACTTTTTGTGGCTTTCTTAGTTGCACTGTAATCCAGCTGGCCACAGGGCCATCAAATGTTGGTTGTATTTATAAGGGCATGGTCAAACTAACAATAATAATAATTATCATTTACCAAAGTGTTCACAAACAGAACCAAGATTAAGTGGGGCTAACAACGTTTTAAAACAGTTGAAACGAAGTCATTAAGCAGCATTTCCCAACAATTTTCTTTATATATTGTTTAATTTGAAATGGAGAGAATCAATAAAGTGCGCCTGTTTTTTCCTCCAATGCAAACATGAATTTCACCCACCCCTTAACCTATTGACTCCTACGCCGACCAAAACCGGCCGTGCCGCGCGCATGTTCCGCGTGGAGGACGCTTTATCCCCTACCTCCCCTACTAGGTCCTGTCAATTGTTTAGGAGACATATAAACCAATCAGAAACTGTCTTCTGCACATATATTTATGAGTTTTAGGGGGTAGGGGGAAGGCGGCTTGTTAACCGACCGCATGGAGTTTGCAAATGAAGATAATGGCGGTGTGCGCGGATCGGTCCTAGATTTTCAAGAGGTATTTTTCTGCCCTGAAAATTAAGATAGTTCACTTTTGAAGTTCAAAATGGAAAGAAATCATCCTAAAGAATAACTAAACTTCAAAAGAGGACATGGAGGCCTTTAAAGCGACGAAAAGCCGTTTCACGTTGAGATTCCTTTGATTTGCAAGAGACAACCTAAAGTTTGCTCAAAAATTTAAACCGAACTGCGGACTTCAAATCGATTTTACAAGACCTGGAAAAACACTACAGTACGGTAAATGTTGTTTTTGAATGTTGATTTGCTTTTTAAAAATTGTTTAACTGATTGTTTGCTCCAGGTTCGTATAATTTTTGTAATTTTGTTTGCAAAGCCTTGCAATGTCCGATCAAGCCATCGCCATAGACACAGCTGTAGTGTCTGCAAAAATTACATACGAGTGTTCACGCACGCAAGAAAATCGAAAGTTTTTTGCTCCTACATTGTAGAAGGCAATGTATTGGTTATCTGAATAAAATTTTTGGCTAGAAAAGCCTGTAGTCGACTATTGTCTTTTTAATCGATAGTTGGGTTCAGGAAGCAGTATTTTGTAGACACTGACTAATTTGTATAACGGGGTTGAAATTCGAGATGCGAGTGGCTTTCGTCACCGTGCAGAAAATTTCAGCAATTTTCATCTTCAAGGTTGTTTTCTGGCTAATAAATGATATGCAACCATAGCTTTTAACTTCAGAATAGAGTTATTTGACTATTCCAGTGTAAAAAGAAGTTAATTTGGGAATGCTACAATGTTTAGTTCTCTACTGCGCATTTAGGTATCTTTTTCTACTCTTGACAAATTTTAATTTATGCAGAACACGCAAAAACAAGCAGGCGTCAATGGGTTAAAATACATACATACATACATACATACATACATACATACATACATACATACATACATACATACATACATACATACATACATACATACATACATACATACATACATAAACGTATTGAAGTGTCAGGGGTATTTGGCTATGGATAGCCAATTGGGGACACTAGAGTGAACAATGAAATAACCCCATGGAATTCCATGAAACTCTGTGCAATTCGATAGAAAATTTTCCATGGAATTCTGTCTAGTATTGGGACATGAAATTCCATGGAATTCCATGAAATCATTTCCATGGAATTCTATGGAGTTCCACAGAAACTAAATTCCATGGAATTCTGTCTGGTATTGGGACATGGAATTCCATGGAATTCTACGAAAACATAATTTATGAAATCTATGGAGTTCCACAAAAGCTCAACTCCATGGAATTCTGTCTAGTATTGGGACTTCAAAGTCCATGAAAAAGTATCCATGGAATTCCATCGAAAACTACATGACTGTAGTCATTAAGGAACTTAGGACTACCAGTATACAAATCTTTTTACAACCTTTAATCTCTACAGAATTGGATAAGGATTTTATAACATATTAAATTTGTACTGTCAATAATAAAAGAATGCTTGAAGCTTGAAGCCTACACTTTATAACACTTATTTGACAAGCATACATTCAAGTGAACAAATTATTGTAAAATACACCTTATTCCAACATGGCGGAAAATACATTCTTCTTTTGTCTCCATGTTAATTGGCCCTTGTTGCCTCGTTTTAAGCCAAATATTCCTGTGAATTCTGCAGATGGGATCGAGGCAACAAGGGCCAATTAACAATTAGACAAAAGAGTAATGTATTTCCGCCATTTTGGAATAAGGTCTATTACAGTATGTCAAAAATCTTATGCAAATACTGAATGACATTCTCAGTGTACACAAATTTTAACCTCTTACTAACTGAACGCGAGGGCCGTACTGGGGAATATTGGCCCGAGGTCGTGGCAGTACGGACTGAGCGCAGCGAGGTCCGTACAAAAACGACCGAGGGCCAATATTCCCCAGTACGGTCCCGAGCAAGTGAAGTTAGTAAGTGGTTTATTATATGGCATCATTTTCCGTACGAAACAACACTTCCGGTAGTTCATTCAAGTCAATTTCCAGCACGGTGTAAAGGAAAGAAGCCAGCGAATTTAACAGGCTTTCGAATCAGTTTGATGATCGTTGCTGTCGATCGGCAGAAACTTGCGTGGCTCTTGAATGAAAACTGCTCTGCTTCTATTATATGTGTCAGTTTTTCGTCGTCCTGTACAACACAAGAAAGTTTCATTTGAAAATACTTCTTCGTTATGGGCAGAGACAATTCGGGAAAAAGAAGAATAATGAAAAGGCCGCGATAAAACCTGCTCACACACGTACTTCTCAAACTCTGGAAATTGTGGCAGCGTGTTAGTCATTGTGAACAAAGGAACACTCGAACCTAAAAAAAAACACTGGAAATTATCTCTCCATCAAATACTGCAAGTTGTTTGCTTCAGTGGCTTTAAAGAGAACTTTGTGGATGCTGAGAGCAAATTTTAGTCGCACCTAACAAAGTTGTTTTAGCGCGAGCTACAGCAAGAGCGGACTTGTGAACACGCTAAAATTATTTTCAAGGATGTGCACTTCAAGAGCAAAAATCTCGCTGAGGAATCAAGGTACACTGTTAGTTTAATGCATGTACGTGTAGCTTTAATTTGTTTTTGTGGAAAGCGCTGACTGAAGCGATGGCGAATATTAAACTAGACAGGAACGTGATCGTTTGCTTTCAATTTATAGTTGCCGGTGAAAGCCGTTTGCTAGTTGTTTTGCAGTTTTCATTCTTTTTCGCTGTGAGGTTTTCTTGTGAGAAACGTACTCTTTTGTTAATGCTGAATTTTAATAATTATTGTTTAAGTTTTGGCCTATTTACTCGGGTCTTTACAGCTTACAGTCTATAGCCGTACAAAAAAACAATAAATACACACAGTCACTGAAGAACGTTGGCCCAGTCGGTAAACTTAATTGAAGAGCGCTTTTTCTAAGCAGACGTGTTTACCTCGTTCATTTGTTTTGTACCAGCTCCAAACCTTTTCTTTTTTATCTTCTTGCGTTTTCACAGTTTGAATTTTGCTGTAGCATTAGCACGAAAAAAAAATATCCAAAACGGACCGTTTCCATGGTAATGGTCCGTACTGTAAAATCCCGACCGAAGACTAACCAATCAGAACACTCGATTTGGACTGAAGAATTGCTTGCCATATAATAAAAGTTATTATTTGACATTTTCAGAGGCAGAAGAATTGCATTCTGTGTAGTTCATGCCCAGCAAGAAAAAGGAAAATTCCCTTTTCACAAGTGAAGGGGCAGATCTGCCTGTACCGTTTTTATAATGCGCCGATCAATTCGAAAGTTCAACATCCCCCCCCCGGGCAACCCCCGGGCATGTGAACTTTTGAAGATTGGCTTGTTCAAATTCCCTCCCCTCGGGACAAAAAAGCCGTTCAAATGCCCCAGCAATTAGTACTGGACTACCTCTCCTCAAAGACAAACTTCGTCTCAAATCAAACACTTTACGCGCCTTTCAGAGAGAGATATGCCGTAATGACACCTTCAAACGTCTTTTAAAGACCCTTTTGAAATAGTTATTCACTAACAAAGGCGAAATTATATCTTGTTAATCCGTCAAACCCTGCAAAAACCGAAAAAACTCACGGCGTATTATGTCAGAACAAGAGATATATCCGGTTCAAATTCCCCACCCTTCCAACGCAATGTTCAAATTCCCCCCTCCCAGGGCACGATGCACAGTCAAATGCCCGGGGTATGCCCGGGGGGGGGGGGATGTTGAAGTTTCGAATTGATCGGCGCATAAGCTATAATATTGTTCTTAAAATAGTGTCTCTGAAAGAGAAGAATATGTTCACTCAATATTGTTGCGTCAATCTTCAAATTGTATAAACTCTTCATGTTTAAATACAACCGATTTATGGCAATCCCGAGACTGCAGACTGTATATAAACAATAATTACAGCCATAAAAATATTAATGTCAAACAACTGAAAACGCAAAAATGATACAGGCATACCTTGATCGATTAACTCCACTTGATCGATTTGCTCCGCTAACCGTTTGTATCCCATAGGTTACATCAACTGAGGCTATTCACTTAACTTCAGAGGTGATTTAAATTCTAATTTGCCATGGAGTTACAACCTTTATGTTACGAAACGTTCACATTTCCAAAGTAAGCAGAAGTAAATAGTAAAGCGAACAATCGTTGCTCCAGTGTTGCTCACAACTTCGAATTCATCTGTTCATTTTCATCCAAAAAACCACATGCAAGGCGCCAAAACATAGACTAATCCAAAAGCTAGAACTGTCCATCTTTGTTTCAACCTAAAAGATACTTTTGGACCTCAAACCACACACAGATGCTTGCTAAACGAATGTTGTAACCGCCTCTTCAAAATGGCGCCTGTACTAATAATACAAAGGTCACATGACTCAAATGACAACTGCTGGCCACTGAATGCAGGCGCATTGGTTTGAGATCTTGTCATTCATACATATTTAGCTGATCACAAGTCTTCAGGAAGCTATCCTCTCAATAATTATACCCTGACATATAAAGATAAATCGGCCTTCTTTGAATGATTTGTGTTGATAATTCACTCTGATTTTCATTAAATAATTGTGTCACATTCCATGAAACTCAGTATTTAAAGCTCCCATGGAGTGTCCACGCAAGTCCATGAGGCTTCCATGGAACTCCATAGAACTCCATGGAGTGTCCATGGAATCCTACAGAATTCCATGGAGCTCACGTAGAAATGCATGGGGCTTCCATGGAATTACATAGAATTCCACAGAAGTCCATGGAATTCCAGGGAATTCCGTGAAGTTCCATGGAATTCCATGGAACTCCACGGAATTCCATGGGGTTATTTTACACCGGTAATAAATAAAAAAACGGGTAAAATAGAAAACGGGTAAAATTTTCCAGCCCGCTTAAATTAGTGTTCGCCGACGGCTCTTATCACGGTTCCGAGAAGCTGACAAACATATAGACTGGGTTCCGAAAAGACACCTGCCTTTCGTTTCAACAGGTCGGCAAAGCTCAAACCGAATATCCTCAAAAATGTTGTTTGTTGTACTTGGTAGTTCTTTATTCCGTTCGAAGAACTGAATTTTCAACAACCTTTTTCCCTTTAGATTTCACGTTCTTCCCCCACCGTTAATTCAGCCGCCGTCAATTGCCAAGATGTCAAACTTTTGCGTACCGCCTAATAAGCCAGCACTTCCTGACATCAATTAGTGTCACATGCACAGGCTTCACGAGAACCTGGGTCAGTTTTCAACCCTGGCATTCATGGCCGGAGACAAACTTGGACCAATTCCAGATTGCTTGTCTTATGAAGGTAAAACTGCTTAGCAATAAAATAAAGTGAGAAAGAAAAATGGTTGTACATGAAACTGTAGATAAAACTTCAGAGTGGAAACCACAGACTCAGCATCCTCTGTTTGCGTGATGCCCTGTTCAGTTACAATGGCTGTATCGGTTTTTTTTCAATCTAATTTGGGGCCTTCAAAACTAATCAATATTGAAATAAAATCTCTCAAATTACTGCCAGATTGTTTGACTTGTTGTTCTGTCTTTACTTTCGCGATGTGAGTATTTTCAAAATAACGGTTATAATTATAAATATCACTTTCGCGAGCCTCAAGTCGCGAAAGTAAACACACACGAACAAAGTAAAAGAACAAGGCGGTGATTTTCAGAGTTTTTATGTAATTTTGATCAGTTTTGAAAGACCTAAATTGCTTCTTAGGTTTTGCTAGTTTGATTAGTAGTTTGATTGGTTTTATGCTTACGTCGAGTCCGTTTCACAGTTTTGATTAATTTTACCATGTACAGAATCCATATTTTGAGCCAAAATGTTTTATTTCCCTTTTTTCTTTGTTAGGCTATCATGAAGATGGCTTTCATATAGTCACCATAAATTCCGAAGAATATATCAGAAGATGTTGAAAGCATGGGTGCTGAGTAAGTCTACTTTAATTGTTTTAATTTTGCCAAGAAGTCATCAGTCACATTTTCATATGCTCAGAACTTCATCTATTAGACCCACTTTCTAAGCCTCCCCTGAATACAAAGGCCTGTTAAATTACCGATTAGGTCGTTGGGATTCCGTCTCCGATCCGAAGCACGCTTCAACTTCCCGATAAAGTTTGCGAATCCGCGTTTTTAACTTTTGCAACCAAAAAAGTACAACTGATAAATCCCGGCTAGCTATCAAGAAAAGATAAAGGAATTAAGATAAAGCGGGGAAATTTGAGAAACGGGTGCCTGAAATCTATCCCCAACCCGCCTTGATTTACTTTTCCGGATAAGCAAATCTTATTCCTGCGTCTATTTTTTTTTCATTTTGTCTTTGACTGTACGCAGCTGTATCCTTGACGCAGTACGAAATCTGACGGCTGGCGAGAGATTCATTATTATCTACAGAAGCAAGAATGGCGGCCCGGCGTACCTGCCCGATGTCACCATGTATCCACATGCCATGTTTCATGACCTCGCTACGCAGGAAGTCAGTCAAAAGTATTATTGCAGTTGCCATTTGAGTGTAAGGAAGTGAGGTTTTGAGACAAATTGCTTTTGCGTTTCACATTCCAATTCTATACTCATTCGTAATCCCAATCCTAATGGAATACCAATTCTAATTTCAAATTCAATTTCAGTTTCACCTTCAACTGCAATTGCGTTTTCAATTCCAATTCTAATCTCAATCCCGATCCCGATCCTCAGTTTCAAAACCAATTCTAATTTCCGATCAATTTTGAATTTCAGTTTCATCTTCAAATGAAGTTGGGTATTCAGTTCCAATTCTCTTCTCAATCCCGATCCCAATCCTAATCCAATACCAATTGTAATCTCAAATTCAATTTCAGTTTCATCTTCAACTGCAATTGCGCTTCCTAATCCTAATCTAAAACCAATTCTAACTTCAATTTCAATTTTGAATTTCCGTTTCAGATTCAGTTTTAACTTCAACTCCAACCTCAGTTTCAATCCTAATTCCATATAAAGTAAAGAGCGTTTGGTGGATGGAGTCTTAAAAAGTTACCGCATAAGATGAATCACAACCCTTACTTTTTTACAACATTGTTATTTTTCTTGTCTATCACACAGGTTCGGCCCTCAGTTGCTGAAAATCGTAGTATTCAAGCCTTCCTGGTATGTGCTATGGTGCCTCGATTCTCAGGCACGCACTGGCCGGCAATTCTTCAGGTAAGATATTTAAATCGAACCCCCAACTAAGTAGATTTTTGTCCAATCAAGGAGATATTGCATGAGAAAACCTGTTCAAATTCCTTTGTGCAATCTTGACGAAAGACGCCTAAAATTATCTTTTCATGCCACCAGTTATTCGAAGTATTTTAAGTGTGCTATTTGTGCCCAACTTAAGCTCCGGTTTAGTGCAGATGTTTCACAGAAGATCTGTTTCAGCCCTAAAATGGCAAATTAGCCCCTGAGGCCCCTAAAGCTGATCAGCCCACTGTGGGGCTATTTCAGCCACAACTGGGACAGAAATAACCCATTGTAAGCCGAAACAGCCGCCCACCGTGGGACACGATTTGGCCCTTTGGTGCCGGCCCAGCCCCTGTAAATAGGGCCATTATGGCCTTAAAATAGAGAGTCAAGTTAGTCCCAAAAATGGCACTGAAAGGTCCCCATTTTGGGGGCTGAAACAGATCTTCTGAATTTACAGTGCATAGAGATGTTTGTGTATACATATCATGGCAGACCTGCCTCTTTGGGGCCGGGCACGAATATGGAAGCTATGCGGGCTCGATTTATTTTAGGCGCTTACCATCACAGTTTGCATAAACAGAAAGCAGTCTTAATTTTAGCTCATACACAACTCACCCCAGTATTTATATTTTCTTTTCTTTTTTACTTGCAGCGAGACTGCGATGGGTAAGCTTAACTTTGCCTGCGACGTTTCTGAATTTGCGAAATTAACAGGTACGTAAAAACAATAATTACACTGATTGCGAATATGAGCGATTTCATCGGATAGATTGTAGCCCTCTCGTGTGGTAAACAATCTCATTTTGTTTCCAAGCATTATCACATGTCACATTTCCTCTTATGTTCACCAGCAGGAATTAGTGAATGTCTGAAAACTAAAAAAGCTTGAAAATCAAATCGCTATCGAATTGAAGTTTTTGACCTCTTTAGGAATGTCTGCGATTGTTGTTCCAGCTTAGTTTAAACTAATGCGGTATTTTTTTTCAGCATTATTTTGTATCAGTAGAAAGTAAAGGTTTAGGAGTTGATCCCCACACTGAAACGTTAGAATCACACTGTACAGAAAAATACAGTAGTAAGGTAAAGTACTCAACGGTTGAATACCTATGATTTGAATGGCCACACTTTAGGATTTAATCCAGAAATCAAACGTTAGAACCAAGGGAAATAATTTTGTCTTATTCTTTTTTCTTTCAGGTTTTCCTGGAGAAATTAAGCTTCACTAAATTACTTTCTTCTGTGTAATTAATTATTGTAAAGGCTGCCAGTTTCTCTTGTTATCCTTTCTGCCTTAAAAATAACAGAGCACTCCAGTTTGTCTGTACATAGTCTTGTGTTTTACCTTATGCGTCACTGAATCTTGACACTCAAACATAATCAAATTCAAACAATAAAATTTCATTTTTAAGGACATCATGAAAATTTCTACATAAATCCTTAAGTTAAATTTCGAGTTTTTGAGATCTTTTGATAATGCCATAAAACTATACACTCCTCCTGGGGTTAATTTTCTTTTTACGACCACTTCAAGATGGCGGCCAATTTACGTCTTTACAAGGAAAAAAAAAATTAAAAATTTTCACATCATTTTGTTTCGATTATTCGAACCCCTTTCTATGCTATGTCTCTAAATTTACACTTTATCGAAAAATTAACGCCTCGAAGTAGAGTTTTTAATGTGCATGTTGTAGAATCTTGGTATTATGAGAACACGGATCGTTTTCCTATATTATTAGAAATCCAAATATACTCATGAACTGTGACATATTACTGAGGCCAAAGAGTAGAAAAGTTGTAAATTTTAAATGCTAGACGCTCTTTGACCCTACAAAGGTAAAATGTTGTTTAAGGTATTAAAAAATTCAAATGTTCGCCAACTTGAAGTGCGCGTCAAAAGAAAAGTAGCCCTTCTTGGCCCATCGACATAAGCTCTGGAAGGACATATGTAAATTGTATATATTTGAGATGACAATGTTTGTATCTGGAAGAGGAATTCCATATGGAAGTGACCGGGGCGCTTTTTTGTCTGAAATTTTGAAAGGAAACCTTACTCTCTTTTTATGGGAGTGATTTGAATAAGAGGTACCAGTTCTAACAAGTAGTGAGTTTTCGAGTCATTTTTAAATCTTTTACCTCAGTAGGAGACACTAGACCGTTCGCGGTGATAAGTTTAGATCTGAACACCCTAAGTGGTAGCAATCCACGAATTTTTACCCCTAAACGATGCAATAAGTACCTCCGTCACTTGCATACGGGACCCCTCATTCGGCAATTTTGTCATTTGCAATTTCAGTTTGTAAATATTTAAGACAATTTAATGTAGTATAATTAAACTCTTTGTATATTAAAGTATAAAAGAAACTATTTATGAAGTTATTGTACCTTACTGTTTGAAAATTATTTTTTTCGGTCTTTAACTGAAATGATATTATCTTCTCATATTTCTATATCTCTTAAGAAACACAGTACATGTCATTTTTTCTCATAAATAAAATCGATTTGTGCTAAACGCAAGATTACGGTATGGGACATAAGTAATATATCTTTGATGTGAAATCAGTAATCAGTTAACGCAATTGATGCTACATTTTGACCATTAGGCACTTTGGAATTATCAAATTATTTATTTTCACAATTTGTTTTTGTGTTCGTATTGTTGGACTTTTAAACAAATTTATTTTGTGCTAAAATAGATCTTGTGTTTTGTCCTAGAACTGGCCCCAGTTTTTAAACGGCCGAACAACTTAATCCACTTGGCTATTTGCTAGTCCGTGTTTAACATGTACTCCAAAATATTTTACGGAATTTTCCAGCGGACAAGGTTATCCAGCGTTTGAACAACTGGGGCTGGAGAAACCACATATGTTTTCCTATTTGAGTGGCCCAACTCAACGAAATGAGCGACTTGGACGAAAGACGGGAACGAAAACCAGTTTTTATGTGGCTTCGAGCCACACATTGTCAGCACGCGCGTTTTCAGTTCCTATATTTATTTATCTATTTATTTATTTATTTATTTATTTATTTATTTGTCTGGATACGGCTTTGCCACATTCGCAAAGAATGAAGTCACTTGTCACCCAAGAAGTGAAGAAACTGAGAGTATGCAAGACATGACTCTCAAGATCGGCTATTCCCGGAGCTATTCTAGTCTGGTTTCAAACTTAACAGAATTAATTTTGTTGACAAATCACGCCTTCTACTAGATTTCAAACGATTTTGTGAGCGCAAACATATTTGTCGGTGGAAAAAATTTTGAAATAGAAAACCACAAAATTCAATTTGTGTCCGTTGCACTTGTGAGGAAGACGTAAGAATCGTGTCCCATTGCTACGCAAACGTCCCGGGGGGGGGGGGGACGGGAAAACGTTTGGCCAGTTAGTGATTCTGCTACAATAGCATCTGCCGATTGAGATCGCTTAGAACGAGGAAGACGCCTTAATTTTAAATGAGCTGTTTAGTTGACCTCTCGGTTCAGACTGAAAAGAAAAAGAAGTCCGAACGTATCGCTACAAACAGTTTAACGTAGACACGACGCATTACGTACGTCTTTCTCGACCAAATTCTGAGAAATCAGAAGTGATTCAAACCGTGCTCACGAGCACGCTTATCCCAAAAAGTTCAAGTTCGCTTTATTAACTGCGTAATAATGTTAATTTTCAACTGTCCTCAGAGGTTTTACAGTTCACGCTTCCATCCAGAGTCCAAGGTAAGACTATCTAATCTTCTTTTTGTTTTGTCACAATTTGAAGCCACACCTGTACGCATAAGCGTACCGTTTATTAAGAATCCTCTTCTAGTTCATTCGTGATTTCATTACAAAAGTAAGAGGAACCTCCTGAGTCCAGTGAGGACCAATCAGGTTAAACTTCAATAAGAGAGTTCAGAAGAAAAGCTAGCTTGGAGTGCATGAGGGGGTCAGGCCAAACAAGAGAAAATTAAAACTCCTGATCCCATTTGCCTCGCCCCTTGAAAACAAAAAGAGACGAGAACTCGGTAAATTCTTGCCTTTCTTTTGAGTTCAGTCATGCGTTTCGTCAACACTGTGGCCGTCTCAAAGAGTTTGAGTCTGCTCAAGTTTTCCTTAGAATCTATGACAGTTCTTATCTCTTCGTTTAGGCAACTACAGTGGAGCCTCGATTTAAGGAAGTGCCAAGGGACTGGGGTAATTGGCTAGTTATATCGAGGGCTCCTTATATCGAGATTCTTTTCCTTACATTACACTATTACTGGGCTGATAAGTATCTTACGTGATACCGAGGACTTCGCGATATAGAGGTTCGTTAAATCGAGGTTCCACCGAAACCACATACGCTCTCATCCACTCCCATGCGCTCTCAGCGAGTTAAAATTCTCGTCAACTCTCTTGCTTTACCACTAATCCACATACGCTTTTATCGTTTCTCGTGTGCTCTCAGTAAACTTTAACTCTCGTCAGCCCACCCTCCTTTCTAACCACTAACTCTTTGCACTCTCTCACTTACGCTCATGCCCTTTCAGTGAGTTGACATGAACTCTCGCCAACTCTTGGTGAGAGACGTTTAACCGCCAATTCTCGAGAGCCTATATAAAGGCCTTTATACTGACTACTAGTCGTAAAGATGAAAACAAGTGAACAACGAATCGAAGAATAACAATTTTTCACCCATCAATTTATCTTTATTTGCCTCCCAGTATTTGCTCCCCCCCCAACCCACCCCAAATTTATGTAATTTACAATGATGCATCTCTTATGGAGATGCATTCCTTATTCTACTTATCAATAAAAATTACATCAATACAAATTACACAATTAAATAGCATAAAATTCCATCAATAGCGCACGATATAATTGCCTTGAAAAGCAGTCACATAAAATCTTGAAAGCGAATTAACTAAGTATGTTCAGTGGTATTTCTAACTGACATTGACAGCTACATCAGTTTTAAAAGCTAAAAAATAAGAAAATGTTTTGTCACTAAAAGAGAAAAGTTGTAGTAATGATATAAGAATTTAAAATTTGGAACATCTGTGTCTGATTATTCAATCAAAGGTCAAAAAAGCACTGGCTAAGAGTTCTATTACAATCCTATTACAGTTTTCATATTATATTTCCCTTTAAATAATTAGTTTGAAAAAACCCTTGCCACAAAAAAATTCACTGGTTAAGGATTTCGTTGGATATAGAACTACACTTCAGTGATCTCAAAATGGATGAAAAAACAAAGAAAAAAAATCAGTGAGTTTGATAACACGAAATTGACATTTTCTCCATTTCTTCCATTCCCGCAGAAGTATCTACGATAACGCTTTGCAACGATTGCGAAAACAGGAAAAATAGTATTTCATTTCCAAAATAGTATAAACTGATTGAAACCAACATGAATCTGTTTTGTATGGCAACCTTTTTAGAAAGTTAAATTCAACATAGCTACGTTTATCAGTTACAGATCGAACAAAGATTGCCAGCGGGTACTGGATTCTAAACTGCTAAATAAGGTAACATTCACAGACCGTATTCCTCGAATAATAGCCCATAGAGATTATTCTTTTCATGTGATTAAAAATTATTTTACAAGAGGCTGAAACCTGGGAATCATGTCACCAATAGATTGTATCTGATTTTCGGACTGAGCGTAGCGTATGGCTATTTACGTGCGCAAATAGCATTTGACTGTCCTTTTAATAATTGTTCCATTTTTAATTGACTTTTTAAATAATTGCCTCTAAAACATTGAAAAATTTACCTCGAAAGACCTGGTTTTTATGAGTAGATTATCTGTGATTGTCTGGGTGAGTGTAGCCCAACAAAGGACAGCTGGAGACAAGACAACCTGTGCGGAAGTCATCATCAGAATCAAGTGAATACTGCACCGTTAGTTAATGGTGGCAAGCCTCTGGTTATTGTCGTGATTGGTCAATTAAGTCGCGATCTTATTGGTCGACTGCCACTAAAGCCACGATGTTATTGGCTGTGACGTGAAGAATCTAAAACATGAGTGGTCCGTTTCGATTCTTCTTTTATTTTACCGTACTACACTCAGTTTTTATTTTATAAGAACCTTTTTATAAGTACGCTAAACCTGCATGGATTTGCCAGAATGTTAAGATCTAAGAACCCTGCCAAGGCTGAAATTGACATAAGAACGGTTTTTTGTACATACATTTTTCAGTCAATAATTGGTGTATACTGCTTCCGGAATCTGTAACACATTTTAGGGTTCCATGTCTGCTGTTCATACGCAAGAGAGTTGTAACACAAATTAATATTCTAGAAAACAAAACGGGAACTGAAACAGGTGTTGCTTCTACATTGTATACTAGGCAATGAAATAAACGAAAACGCATTAGGTTTGTTTCACTCCTTCGATAGAATTACCGTCAATTGTTACCATTTCCATGGAAATTTCCAAAAGACAGGAAAAAAAATCCCGTCGAAGTTAAGTTCTGTCGTGCGTCTATCGTCTTAGGGACAGGAAAAATATTCCCGTCCCAGTTAACGTCTGTCGTGCGTGTGGCGTCTTAGGGACAGGAAAAATATGCCCGTCCCAGTTAACGTCTGTCGTGCGTGTGGCGTCTTAGGGACAGGAAAAATATTGCCGTCCCAGTTAACGTCTGTCGTGCGTGTGGCGTCTTAGGGACAGGAAAAATATTCCCGTCACAGTTAACGTCTGTCGTGCGGATGGCGTCTTAGGGACAGGAAAAATAATCCCGTCCCATTTAACGTCTGTCGTGCGCGTGGCGTCTTAGGGACAGGAAAAATATTCCCGCCCCAGTTAACGTCTGTCGTGCGGATGGCGTCTTAAGCTGTCTTAGGGACAGGAAAAATAATCCCGTCCCAGTTAACGTCTGTCGTGCGTGTGGCGTCTTAGGGACAGGAAAAATATTCCCGTCCCATTTAACGTCTGTCATGCGCGTGGCGTCTTAGGGACAGGAAAAATATTCCCGCCCCAGTTAACGTCTGTCGTGCGGATGGCGTCTTAAGCTGTCTTAGGGACAGGAAAAATAATCCCGTCCCAGTTAACGTCTGTCGTGCGTGTGGCGTCTTAGGGACAGGAAAAATATTCCCGTCCCAGTTAATGTCTATGGTGCGTGTGGCGTCTTAGGGAGAGGAAAAATATGCCCGTCCCAGATAACGTCTGTCGTCCATGTGGCGTCTTAGGGACAGGAAAAATATTCCCCTCCCAGTTAACGTCTGTCGTGTGTGTGGCGTCTTAGGGACAGGAAAAATATGCCCGTCCCAGTTAACGTCTGTCGTGCGTGTGGCGTCTTAGGGACAGGAAAAATATTCCCGTCCCAGTTAACGTCTGTCGTGCGTGTGGCGTCTTAGGGACAGGAAAAATATTCCCGTCACAGTTAACGTCTGTCGTGCGGATGGCGTCTTAGGGACAGGAAAAATAATCCCGTCCCATTTAACGTCTGTCGTGCGCGTGGCGTCTTAGGGACAGGAAAAATATTCCCGCCCCAGTTAACGTCTGTCGTGCGGATGGCGTCTTAAGCTGTCTTAGGGACAGGAAAAATAATCCCGTCCCAGTTAACGTCTGTCGTGCGTGTGGCGTCTTAGGGACTGGAAACATATTCCCGTCCCAGATAACGTCCGTCGTGTGTTGTTTGTGGTTTTAAGTATGTTGGAATTCCTGTCTTTAGCGTCTGTCGCGTGTCCTGACCCTTAGACGACACAAATCTCAGGAACTCCTGGAGCTTCTGACCGTTGTGTGTCGTCTAGGGGACGGACCCAGTTAGCGTCTGTCTTGTTTTGTTTGAGGGACAGGAAAAAATCTTCCTGTCCCAGTTTGTTTCTGTCTTGTGTTGTATAGTGTTTCAGTATGTTGGAGTTGTGTCGTCTTAGGGACAGAAAAAATGTTCCTCTCTCTGTTAGCGTCCGTTTTGTGCCGAAGCCAACAGCTACGTGCGCCTTTCAAAAGAATCATTGAAAAAATCAACAAGAGTAACATTTAACTGACTGAAGGAAATTAAAAAAATTGAGCAATGATATAAGGATAGATATTACAATACCAAAAGACGGTTCGAAACGCACCACTCACATTTTAGAGTGTTCACGTCTCAGCCAATAACATCATCGCTTCACAGACAAACGACCAACATCATCGCGATTAAATTGACCAATTGGGTCAATAAACGGAGACTTTGGTACACTATTCACTTGATTCTGGTGATGACTTCCGCATAGGTTGTTGTGTCACCAACAACCCTCTGCGGACTACACTCATCCGGACGATCATAGACAATGTACTTATACAAGAGAACTAATCATTTAAGGTAAAACTTTGAATGTTTTAGTGGCCGTTATTTTAAAAAGTCAGCAAAAGGGGAACGATTTCTCGAGGGTCATTTTAATGCTATAAACGCACGTAAGGCCCTTACGTACGGAAAAAATACAAAAATTTTAAAAATTACTTTGCAATAGAAAATATAACCTTACGCGAGGAAATATGGTCTTTTACGACCAAAAGGAATAAACTGGACATTTTGGAAATTTTGCAAATTACTAAACGTAGTTGGTAAGACAGAATTAAGTCTAAAATAAGTAAAATAATGTTCTTTACATGAGCAAAATAGGCTGACTTTAAATATACTAAATTAATATCTGGCCTTGATTTCCCCAGGAAATCCTGCAACAAATAAAAGATAAATTAGATCGGTGATATAACGCTGTTATGAAACCCTCATGCATCGTTAAGGGACGTGGGAAAATCGCAAGGAAAAAGGTCGATTATGTCATGCGATCTTTCTTTGTATCAAATTCTCTTGTTGTTTGGCTTGGAGAAATGAGAAGAAAATTTCTTTTGAACTTGAGATTTATACTGCGTTCACACTAAGCCAAAACGGAAAGTTAATTAAGTCTGATGACAAATGAAGCAATCATGTCTTTAGGGACTGGTTATAATTTATAGGGGGGGGGGGGACTATTGCAATTGGGGGCAGACCATGTTCAAAGTCTCCTGACCCTCCCCTTTGTGAGGCACATTTTTTGCTAACCTCTCGGCTAACCGGGTTTGCTTTGTACAGAGCTTTGTATAACAAAGCTCCGTAAGATGCATGCGTTGTGTGCCCCCCCTTTTTCCCCGCTTAAAAATTATTGACCCTCCCCCTCTAAACAATGACCGGTCCCTTACCACATAAAGTATTAACACCAGGCGGTGCACGAAAACCACCCTCAGATTTCCTACCGAAAATTGCACAATTTTTGTCAGCATGCTACCAGATAAAACCCCAAAAAGAACAAAATGCAACAGCAAGTTCTCGCTACATTTTCGGTTTAGGTGTAGAGTTTTTTGGCGCCCTTTATACACCAGGCACACGCTTGAACGGACACTTGACGAGAACAATGAAGTTAAAAACTTGGCCTAAAATGTGTTCAGCGCTATTGAGAACGCAGCTTTTATCAGTCGAGAATACTGATATTTGTTAGAATTAGCGAAGTTCTTGATATTAACATTTAAACTGAGATTGTAAACTATTGTTACCGGTCAGTCTTCCAAATTCCATGATGTCTTCAACGAACTTTAACTTTTCTAATGATTCGGCGCTGAAAAAAATTGTATATATTACTTAGTGGCTGCTGAGTTGTTGTGTTAAAGTTCGGACATACAAGCAAAGTCTTTTTTCCCCACTGTGGTACAAGGGTTGATGGAACCCCCTTGAGTTTTCGTCATGTTGCAATATTTCGGAAAGATTTCACCTTTAGTAGAAAGCCTGTGTGCTCTACAAGATGAGGTTTACATTATGGGTTGCGGCTCTGCCGGGAGCCTGTGACGTCATCCAAGGTGGCCGCCATGTTGGCCGCCATCTTGAATTGCACCCAAATTAGAAATGGTCAAAAAACGAAAGAAATTCAAAATTTTTGTTGCTGGACATGTCGAATATGACGTAATTAAACATTTAGCTGCTTTTTGTCAACATTTTGTGCTTTTTTCATCTAACAAAGGGTAAGCAACAGGCAATTTTCTTCAAAAATGGCGTGACACCCGCCACTTATATATCGTGATATATCGTGTCCATATCAACCCATTCCTACTAAACTTGTGTCAAAATGTGTCTAAGAGATATGCACACAGCTACTGAAAACGGCAGGTGTAAAGGATAATTCCTCTTGGAAAAATTCAAGAAAAACCTTATGGGTGGAGGGAGTGGCCCCGTTGTACGCCCAAGGGTTAAAAGCGCTACGTAATTGAAATTTTTGTGTGTGTCAACTCCCTGCCAAAATTAAAACAAAGTAATTTACTCGTACACAAAATGCGCTAGAAAACAAAGACGAATATGTCGAATTAACCTTAGCTATTTACCAATGTACAAACGAAGAATTAACTTGAAAAAATTGGGCTGCAATTTATTTCCATCCTTGCCATCCGTAAACAAAGAACTCATAATTATTTGTAGTTTTAGAAAATTAATAGAAAAAAACTGAACCATCATATCTGGCTTCATGTGATTCCAATGTGTGTTGTGTTTTCCCCTTTTAAGTAATTCTAGAAATTAGTGTCGTAGCCCCTAGCCTGCGAGCAAGCTCACTTAGTGTGTAATTCGCGCGTGTATCTTGGCGGCGGAAGTCGGCGAGTGAAGCCGCGAGAAAAATGGGGCGAGGTAAAGTGAGCCTGCACGAAAGCCATTGAATTTTGAATTCGCGGCTTCACTCGCCGACTTCCGCCGCCAAGATACTCGCACGAATTACCTGATTACACACTAAGTGAGCCTGCTCGCAGGCTATGTAGCCCCTTAAAACGGGAGGCTGTTGTTAACCTCTGGTCTGATATGACTTGCCGGTCGGTCTCAAATTTATCTGTTCATTTCCTCTTGGTTCAGGGTGGCACACGGGGTTACGCGTGACGCGTGATTTGAGCAAAGATTAGCGCGTGACACGTGAAATAGGAGACGTCTGCACGTAGGCTACGTGAAAGCAGCTCAAATATTGCCGTGATCCGTGATTCGAAATTCAGGACATTAATCCCTAAGAGAGACTCCTCGTTCGCATTTTAAAAGACTGATTTTGTGTGAAGAACGCCTTCTCGTGACTCATTTCATGCGTTTGAGGCCCTTTTTCCATATTTATAGCTCCGCTAAAAGACTGTGTATTGAAAACTAAAGGCAAAGCAAATTAATTAGTCACTTAGGGATAAGTCTTTTTTGCAATCTTGTATGTTAAATACGTGAATTGTGAAGTGCTCCAAAAAACATAGGTGATACGTAAAATGAATGAAAATAGGCTCGTGATTCGTGATCAGGATCCCCCTCTACCACCCTGTCAGTTAGGATCGGAAAGTTGGAACTTTTAGCCATCGGAGTAGACGTCTCGCTGATCGTGGATTGATCTGGGCGAGAAATTCAAAACTGGCTCGCCAGCCATAAAAATGCGCTGCAATTTGGAGTATTAAAGGGGTTATGTCACACTTTTTCAGTATCTTTTTAATAAGCTACAAAGTGTCTTTGCATCAATTGAATTCCAAAAATAATGGTCTAGCATTGTTATTAAACATGATTAAAGACTGTCTTACGGCACTGAAATTGTTTCCTGTCGTTTGTCGCTACCGATGGCAAGGATGGAAATGGCATGGGTTGAAACTTGAAAAAATTGGCCCAAATTTTTCAAGTTTTCATGCGATTTCTTCAAAAATCACCCCAAAAACTATTGTGGTCAGCTTTCCCTGACAAAATTCATTTGATATCTTCTTCACAGTTTACAATAGCATTTTGCGTAAGAGAAAAGGCACTTAAAATGATTTTAGCACAGAATTGACCTCACCTAAAATAGCAAAATCCTCGTGACGTAGACTCTTTGGTCGGCCGGAGGTGTTATCGATGAAAATAAGGTTCATGACAATAGGTGCGGTTACACGGGGATCTTTTACCGTGGTAAAAGACCCCTTTACCACGAGAAACTGCATTTAGCAAGTGTGACCGACATTTCCCGAGATACATTTCCCGTGTTAAACATCCATGGATACGTCAAAAAGATCACACGAAGCGCCCATGACATTTGACGTGGTAAGTTACAATGGTGTTTTGATGCCCAAGGTACAAGAGCCAATCACGATACTCGGTTTGACATCAACACGTAACCGCAGAGTGACATCATATTTTTACCTTGGTAAATCACAACTCACGTGTGACCGCACGGTATACTGAAACCCAAGTGTGATGCACCGCGGGATGAGCTACCATGGGAAATCAGTGCCATTTACCGTGGGGTGTAACCGCACCTAATATCTTAAATATCTTGCGTTATCTTACTGTCGACATGGTAAGAATGACGGTGGCATAAGGCGACGAACAAATTGAGGTTTGTTTGCAATACTCACCTAAACAAAGGATGCTCTGCTTTCTCCAACGAATATTTAATAAACCAAGAAGGATTCAGAAATACTATACGCAGAAGTTGATCACCAAACCTATGAGAAATATCGTTTAAGTTGGAAGACGATATACAAAAAAATCGACCAGAATTTAGTTTACAATTTTGGCAGGGCGCTAAATTTATTGTCATTAAATGATCGTGAATTTGGAGGATATGAATTTTTCCTTTCACCATAAAACCGCTTAAAAAGAACTAAAGTAATACGTTTTGAGGAGTGTATAAAGTTTGATTTTACGTACAGTTTCTGAAGAGGCCTCCCTGCCTGATTTTTAAAACTCGTTCCCAGCCCTTTACTCGTTTTGAAAGTGGCCAATAGCCCTTTTTACAGTTTTCTAATTTGCGTTACAATGTATTTGAACGTGGATGTGAGGCAATTTTACAGTTTTTGCCCGAAATTGCCTCACAGTACCGTTAAAATACATTGTAATGCAAATGAAAAAAGTTAACTGCTTAACTGTGAAAGCCACAATCGGCTTGTTGAATTGAAATCGCTAGATTGCACAGGTACTTTACCCTTACCCCTCGGGTGGGGTACTACCATATATAAGTTATATAGGCATGTGCCGCGCAAAAGGGTATGGTTTTTGAGATTCTCAGTCCGTAAATTGGGTATCCATTTTGCCCCTTTTTGGAATTGGGATCCCGGTGTGATAAGTTTCCTTAAATTTTGTGTATTATTGTATGCTTTATGCTAAACTTCTCATGTTACAGAGAAAAATAATGAAAAACTAAAACTTTTCGAAGCTACGCGTCTTCACGAGTTAAAAACGACTTGTTTACAAAATTCTTAGTTACCGTTTTTTTCTTGAATTAGGTGTCATTTTTCGGGTTTGGGCCGGAAAAAAAGTATGAATTTTCGATTTTCTGATTTTCTGAGTTGACTGGAGTATCCCCCCCCCCACCGGAACTTAACCATGAAAACACAGGCCTTCTGCAATATTATTGGCCGTTTTTATGCTAGAGACGTTAAAGTCCTCTAGACGTGTATAACGTCTCAGACGTTAATGTCGTCTGGTATAAAAACGGGACGTATTAAAGTAGACGGACAAGTAGAAAAAAAACCAAGATTTTCTAAGAAAAGGACTGGGTTCTATTCTCGGAAAACACTAGACGCGACTAAACTCGGCGGTAGATCAAATAAAGTGTGCAAAACAACAAATCCGTCTGCATGTAAACATGGCAGAGACTTTGCTTAACTGCTTCGCAGCTTCCGAAGGCTTGTTTCTCGACGTCCTCGAAAAATAAAAGACATGGAAACGCAAATGTTTTTTAAAAAGGCTAAATCAGTCAAGGAAACGGTTATTGGAAGAAGCACTCGGCTTGTGCGTCGTGGCCAACAAGAGAGAAAGGAACGAAAGAAGTGGAGATGAACAGAGGGATTCTTCGTGGTGGAGAAACGGCTAACTAAATTGGAACGATAAAGCGCTTTAGGGCTAAATTCGTCCCAGTTAAGGTCGTCTCGTTTTTATACTAGACGACTTTAACGTCTCAGACGTTAAAGTCGTCTGTTAAGTGCGACGTTCAGTCGCACTTAACAGAAGACGTTAATACCGTCAGACGTTATAGTCGTCTGACTTATATTCCGTTTTTATACTAGACGTTAATGTCGTCTCGAGACGATAATAACGTCTTAGACGATATTAACATCTCTTGCATAAAAACGGCCATTGTGTGCATACTTACCGGGAACATAAGCTGTTAATAAGGCTCTCCTCACATGCACTTGTGTGTGGGAGATAAGCGGTTTTTCCTGCAGTGTTTCGGTAGACTATTAATACGTCTTCCTCGCCTATGATCTCAGCTATGGCATTTTGGATAGCACTGTAAGAAGAAGAGTGAAATAAATAAATAAACAAATAAAGAAATAATAAATAAATAAATGATTTAAAAGATTAGCGAATAAATGAAGATATGAAAATAAATATAAAAAATATTTTAATAATGAATAAATAACTGAAAGACTGAATAACTAAATATATAAATATATAAATATATAAATAAATATAAATATATATAAACTAGGTAAATAAATATATAAATAAATAAATTCCTTTCCCATTCCCTTAAGTTTTGGAATAGCAATAGCTAGACATTTTTTAACTTACAGAATGTTTGCTTCGCTCTCCTCGTACTTATCAGAGTTAATTTCGAAAAGGTGATAGCCATGGTCGTGGTAACCTAATGAAGCAAACGAAACCATTAAAAGATAACCCTTTAGAAAACAAACGCGCTTTCACAAGGAGAGAAAAAAATTATAATAAACGTGAGCGTGTTTACCTTCATAATGAAGGAACCCAGGCAAAGCAGGGAGAGGAAGCTTGAGAATTTCAGGAAGGGCTGCAATAGGAAAACATTATGTCAGTATTACTTTTGGTTTCATGGAAGAAGTACGTACTTTTGCAATTTTACATGATTTTAGAGGCTTTCACATAAAAAAAAAGGGAAAATGGTTTTCCTTTATTATCATTTTTTTCATACAATGAACTTTATTTAGAAAAACAAAAACTACAGCGAAATTGCAGTGAATAGCTAACGGTTACACTGAATAGCAAAAAAAGCCTTAAACAAGTTATACTAAAAGGAAAAAAAGAGAGGAAAGGGAAATAAAGAATAAACGAGTGCAACAAATTTTTTGATTAATTACATCAAAAGATGGGATACATACAGCAGTATTGAGATTAATAATTGAGAAAAGGGAGGTTGAAACATCTTCACACTATCGTACTTCTTAATGCGTGGGTTTTTTCCCAGAAGAGAGATAAATTGATTTAGTTTGCAGGGCTCAGAGTGCAAAATGCTAAATGTAAGCAGTATTTTAAACTGAGCTTTAAGACAATTTGATGTCATCCCGAAAGACTTTTCTAGTGGATTTGGAGAACGAGCGCAGCGATATTTCTCATTAAAACTCCACTGAAAAATATTTGAGAGAAAGGACAGTTAACAAAGATATGGGTAATCGAGTCATGTTCTTTACAGTGCAAGCAGTTATTTACATTTTCTTCTTCTGTGATCAGTTTGAATTCAAAATCTATTAGCTTGTTCTCTCGGCATACTTTCCCTATAAGGTCAAATTTAGACTTCCATTTTATATTTTCTACATTTAACTCTTTTCCACATAATTTTAGCCCTGAGGCTTTTACTGTGGCTACATTGATGTACAGCCAAAAGTAGTCTCCGGATTTCATTTTGAAAAGATCGATATTTAACAAGGAAGATGACTGAAAGATCACATTTTCGTCTCTAAATCTATGTCTTATGCTAAGAGATCTGGCTTTTTGTAGTAGTTGTTTCGGAATTGCCGAGATAACCTGTAGATAGCTGAGACAGTTAGATGTAATGGTGAATTTTGTTTGAAATCAGTCCTGCAAAAATTCCCCCATATGAAGGTAAATTATCATTGAGGAGAAGCTCTGCGGGAATGACTGCAATAGCTAGGAAAACATAATGTCCGTTTTACTTTTGCTTTCATGGAAGAAGTGTATACTTCTCTAATTTTAGAGGCTTTCACTTAAACTGAAAAAAGAGAGAAAAAATGGTTCACCTTGATCAACTGCAACATTTTGTTCGGGAATGGCTGCAATAAAAAAAATCCTGTCAGTTCGCGTTGATACACAAGGCAATTTTTCATGCCACTTGTAATCTGAATGAAACGGTAAACGACAACTTTTTGAGAGACGATCTAGAATACACGCGCGTTACACACGGTAACGTATCTCGCAACGTTTCAAAAAACAGTTTCCTGCAAATTGAAACGCAATTGTTCGTTATATTCTCTACACTTAACTCTTTCCCCCCATTCTTTAGCCCTGAGGCTTTTCTACTGTGGCTGCGTTGATGTATAGGTAACAGTATTCTTTGCGGGAATGACTTCTATTGGAAAAATTATGTCCGTTTTACTTTTGCATTCATGAAAGAAATATGTACTTCTGCAATTTAGAGGCTTTCAGTTAATGAAAAAAGAGAGCAAAAAGGTTTACCTTCATCTGGTATGTCTAGTGCAATTTTTGCGGGAATGGCTGCAATACAAAAACATTCTGTCAGTTTAAAGGCGTTGTTACACAAGGCAATTTTTCCTGCGACTTGCAATGAAACGGAAGACGACGGCTTTCCGAGACACGTTCTAGAACGTACGAACAATCGTCAACACTGAACAACATTGCACTTCTTTTTTGGGGGGGAGGAGAAGGGGGTACTTTTGTACGTTTCTGTTAAGTTCTTAGGTGTTCTTGGAGTGAAAAAGATAACAGTACGTTGTCTTTACTTTCAAAACGAACAAAAGACATGACTCTTATGAATACCCAATGTTATTAGCTTTACCTGTAGATGAGAGTTTCTCTCCAGCCATGAATGACAGAATTGAGAACTGGGGCAGATTTTCATATAGCTTTGTCATCTTTCCCTCCTGGTTTTCGAAATGTGGATGGCGTTTGATTTGGTGATACGCGGGAGATGTCACTAGTTTTGACAATATCCCTCTTGAACTGAGCTATAGGGAAAAGAAAAAAACACAGAAAAGAGAAATGTCAATCATTGTTTTTAAGATCGTCGCCTACTTATACCTTCCAAAAAATCTTTAAAAGAGTGTAAATATTTCAAGACATTCAAGTCAGGTTTTGGAACTGAGGAGCTCTTAACTGATTGTAGTACTCTGGTCCGTTTCAACAGAGGCAATCAGAACTCGAAACAAATACATGAAACAAATGGAAGCAGTTATTTTAGCCCGAGAAGGCCGATGTGCAAGTAACTAGCGGCGAGCGGAGATTACCGGAGAAGCCTTTTTCTAGCACTCTCTCCAGTCCCTTTCTTTCTTCCGTTTTTTTGCCATGATTTGCATCATTTATACCTTTTCACGCCCCCTTAAGATCTGAGGAAATTAGGACGACTGTGGTCTACATGTAGACCATTTCTAATTGAACAATAGAGTTCTTCTGTCGAAGGCACTATCGTCTGAAAGGTTGTCCGAGGAAATTTGATGTTCACAACAAATATTATCCCGAGAACGTAGTTCGAGGGCTTATATGAAGTTTGAACATCAAATTTTCGACAGAACCTCTCACACACTGGGCCTGAAACAGAAGGACTCTATTGGTTTAATGGTCCAATGCTAAATTTTGAGCGAAAATTGCCTAAAACGGGCTCTATACACAGATA
This sequence comes from Siderastrea radians, assembly GCA_964017195.1. Lineage (NCBI taxonomy): Eukaryota > Metazoa > Cnidaria > Anthozoa > Scleractinia > Rhizangiidae > Siderastrea > Siderastrea radians. Next base: position 5,793,648 of record OZ024897.1, on the reverse strand, counting down.
GGTGCCAACTGACGGGAGACAGTATCGTGTCACGTGATCGATCTCGACCAATGGGAGCACACCAAAATTTAGCGTTGTACTATAAACAAACGATAGTCTGCAATTTATGATGCATCTTATATAATTCGAACGTGTTAAAAAAAATCATACACAACGCACGCGCACGATTAATATAAAAAATAATCGTACAGAGATGAAAACTTATAAATCTTGATTACTTCAAGTTCAAGTTTGTTTAGAAACATGTAAAATCTTTTCATTTTTGTGACTTTTCTTGAAAAACTAGTGCATATATAAAGAAGAAGCCATCAAGAGTTTTCAAGTCTGTTCCCAGCCGTTGAATAACATGCATTGCGAGTGCGCGAGCGTCAGCATTTACTCGTCCCTAGAGCCTGCGCGCGTGAAAGGTCAGCAAATTTCGCGTGGTGGAATATTCTTGAGGTAAATTAGAATTAGTGTCTCTGCGCTTGAAATAGAAAATGGGGGAAAAATCCTCATACGTTTCGAGACTGCTGTCTCTTCTTCAGTTAAACAGTAACGCGCGTCGGTTAATTTTGAAAGTCAAAAATGTATCTACGACACGCGCGCGCGCTAAAAAGTAACAATCAGAGAAATGCAAAGTCAATGTTCATTCCATTTGGTTGTAAGGTCTTGTGACGGAAGATCAATCTTGCTTCCATGCTGCGTCGTACCATCGTTGTCCTGAACCCCGCACAGATTACGGACACTAGCATATCGTCCATACTGTGTCCTGGAGACGAGAAATGTTTCCCAACAGGGAGGTCAGTATCCGCGCCAACTGATCGTATGTGCTCACGGAATCTGTCGCCGAGGCGTCTCCCAGTTTCCCCGATGTAGAGCTTGGCACATTTGCGGTATGAAAGGACGTAAATCAAATTACTGGTCGTGCAAGTGAACTTGTCCTCGAATCTGAGTTGACCGCCCGGGGTGTCGAGGGTCTGCGAAGGGTTGGTATGGGTGTTGGTAATATTTGCCATTGAAGGAGAAGGTATTAAGGGTAAGGACGAGCTCGGCGAGGCGCACGAGGGTATGGGTAGGTGGTTGCAGCTCAGTACGTTTGTTGAGGAAGTGTGTGAGCGCCAGTAAGCCATCGTTATTGGGTATAACGGTATATAATGACTTGATGTCCATGGTGAACACGTAATTGTGGGTGCCGGAAAAACGAAACGAGTGGGCAATGTCAAGCATGTGATTCGTGTCTTTGACGTAGCTCGGAAGGTTTTCTACGAGGGGCTTGGTAATCATATCGAGGTAAGTGGCTAGGAGTTCAGTAGGACAGTTACAAGCTGGTACTATAGGTCTGCCTGGGTTCCCTGGTTAATAAATCTTGGGAAGTAGGTAGAATTTTGAAATGCGGGGGTGGTCAACAATTAAATTGGTGGCTGATGGTGGAAGCTGGCGTTTAGAAATGGCGTCATGGACGACCTCAGCAACTTTATTATTATGGTCCATGGTAAAATCACGATCTAGCTTTTGATAAAAGGCTGAGTCTGACAACTGTCTTTCAGCTTCCTGGATGTAAAGGTCACGTGCCCAGACTACAACAGCCCCGCCTTTGTCGGCTGGTTTGACTACAACGTCGTTGCGTTGACGCAGAGAGAAAAGGGCTTCTTTTTCTTGTGGGGATAGGTTTGTTTTAGTGACCCGCTGTTTGAAGTCGAGCATTTTGATTTCGCGGCGGCATTTGGAGATGTAATAGTCTAATGCTGCAAATTTTCCAGGAGGTGGTGTCCAGTTGGAAGGTGAAGGTTTTAGGGTCTTGAAAGGGTCCTCACACTGATTTGATGGTTGACTTGGGGGGGGGGGGGGGTGGCGTTTGATGGATCCGAACTAAAATGCGCCTTCAGACGGAGACGGCGGAAAAACTTTTCGCAGTCTGCTTTTGCTGTGTATTCGTCACTGTGGGCTCTAGTTGGGATATATGAAAGACCCTTGCTAAGAAGACATCGTTCTTGTTCAGTTAGCTCAAGGTTTTCAGGGATAGTAACAACGAGTCTGGTAGAAGGGGTGGTGGGTATCTGGGAAACGCGCTGTGTTGACTGTCTTAATTTACTAAGTTTATCAGCCTTGCCAGCAGATAAAAAAGCGTATAGGTCTGAGTTGAGCTGATGGACAATCGTGCTAATTTCGCGATAGTCTGGGTCATTGCATGTGGATCTCAGTTCGTTGCGGATATCGTTAATAGCGATAGTTAATGATTCACATCGACGTTGCATGGATACGATGGTTATACGCATGAGACAACGAGAGAAGTGCTTTCTAACAATATCTACTTGCCTCTTGTATTGAGTAAAGTTTCCTTGTTGAAGGTTCGATGCGTGAAAATTGCTGCGAAAACCATGAGGTATTAGTCCATGGCGTAGACATCTGCTTAGGAAACCAATGTGGCTGGAAAAGCGTGTTTTGTCAAATGTTTTGTCTGCAAGGTGAAGGGCCCGCTGCTTAGATGTCTCATGGTAGCGGCTGACTTAATTTTTTCGCGTGGTGGATACGCGCGCGTCAATATCGTACTCAGAGTCCCCTGGCTTTCTGGTCAGCGGGCGGTCACCAGGAGAGTCTCTCCTGGCGACCGTCCGCTGACCAAACAACCAGGAGGGTCTCTCCTGGCGACCGCCCGCTGACCAAACAGCTAGAGGACACTGGGTACGAGATTGCGCACGCGGTTTGTTTGCTCGCGCTTGACGATATAATGAAAAAAATAGTGTCTGTGAAAAGACAATATTTTAGTAAGATACTTGGATACCCGTAATCCCTTGCAGACGCCCTTTAATTACGTCATCATTACCCGATACTTACTTGCGCGCTTTAAAATAAAATCAGTAAAATGAATCCAGATTTTTTTTGCACACAAATTGAACTTACTTAACTAACGCGCAAGCAAAATGACTCCTCAGGTTTTGTGACACCTCGCGAAGGCTAAGAACGTTTTGTCTGACATGTCTTTAAAGTTTTGCAAAACGAAAACCGTAGATTTTACAGTTCCATTTCACGTGCGAAAATTTCAACTTGAAAAAGAAATGGAGCAAAACGCGAGAATTTTCTACGCACATAGTTTTGAAAAATAATCATACATTTCCAAACCCTGCTTACCTGTTTCTTCGCGTAAAAGGTCTTTCTCGCTCGCTTTCGGCTGAAGGCTAACCCCATGGTGAAAACACTTGAGCAATTTTTTGCAGACTGTTCGGAAGGCAAGTCACTGACTAGGAAAGTGCGAAGTTGTGTTTGTTTGTGTTAGCAACGCAGTTGAACTATTGTTAAATCATAGCGCGCGCTTCTTAAAGAAAAGGCGGTGATTGGTGGAGACAATCGAACACATGTCAATCAAGTGACCGCTGTCCAATCCCGATGTTCTTATGCGCGATAATCATTCTGCATTGTTAATTGAAGGAGCTGTTGTTATCGGATTTGATGTTTTGTACAAATTTAGCTTCAAATTGCGAAGGTAACGAGATCAAGGGTTACTGCCGGTCAGATTTTGCAAGCTTTTTCTATCTCTAATTTCGGGAGGTCATTGAGGTGATTCCCTGGTTTTACACTGCGCATAACAATGCGACATCAAAGATGGCACTTTTTGTGAAAAAAGCCTGCCTTTCCCACGATAAAAAAGGGCGATTCCGCTCTATTAAAGAAATAAATTGCAAAAAAAGGATGAGTTGGGTTTTGGTAACGTATAAAAAAAATGAGTGGTAGGCGAGTTGTTGTGCTTTACCAGCTCCCTAAATCACTCGATAGTGGATGTAATACGTGTGCTGAGCCTCTGAAATTGTCAAGCATGATTACGGATAAAACGCTCTCAGGACTAGGATCCTTCCTCTATATTACCTGCTGTGATCCAGATTGTGGCGAAATTAATGCCTGCCACACAAACAAAACTGAGCGAGTGACTGACACTTCGCGTGGACAACCGAACTTTGACTTAAACACAAACGCGGCAGCAAATCCTGATAGTTTTTACTTAATTTGCGTCAGGATAGTGATGAAATACATTTCATTTGCTCCATTCCAATGTGCGTGGCACTCCATGGACCCCATTTTGAAACTTGTGCCAGTCCTCGCTCGGATATTGAATTGGATGAAAATTGCGCTGTGAACTTTGTAAACCCCACTGCAAAATCGAGCTCGGTGATCCCCATTTAAATTAACAGAGCTGTCACCATAGGCGACCGCCGGTGAATAAATCGGACTGTTTTTTTGGTCACTTGCCATAGTCATCCGGTTTTGGCTCGGTCTGCACAGTCTTCGGAAACTTCCGGTTTTCTTTTAGCGGTTGCCTTAAACTTCCGGTTTCGATCATGTCGTCATACAATCGTGACGTCAGGATTACGTCACGCAAGGTAAACAAACTTAAGCATGTCACATTACAATAACAACGTTACTATTTGTGTGTCAACGTTCCCTATTTATATGACACAGGCAAACCGCAGGCAAAAATCTATGATCAGATTTTGCACAGTTTAAAGAAATCCTAAGAAAAAAAGCCATTTAGGTAAGACGACCGCACATCAAGCTACCGTCTTCATCGTGGACTTTTTGGAAAATTGAAGCTTAAAATTGAAGCTTTTCGGACATATTTTGTACGACACAGATGACTATACATATGTATTTTAAAGTCAACTTATGGATGAAATATCAACCTGCAGTTGAAATATTGAGCATAATGGCTTCGCGCGGTTATTGCCTGATCGCGGTTATTACTGTATTCGTCAGCAGTTTAATAACAAATTTATAATAAATTTATTTCAAGAGAGGATAATGTTGTGGGTGGCAAATATCAATCTACGGGATTTTCAAATGCGCATTACAACCAGTTTAAAATTAATAAAAATGTAAATACTGAACAATTTACAATGTAAATAAATGTCTTATCTGCAAAGAGTAACATATTCTCAAAGTACATATATCTATAATTGATAGATATAAGTACTAATTGTAATAATTGGCTCTACAATCTCTCTGTAATAATTGGCTCTCTACAAACGGGTCATTTTCCGGACAACTGGAAGGACGCCTTGGTCTTCCCTCTGCTGAAAAAACTTGGAGCTGAATTCATTTTCGAGAACACCAGTGAGCAATTTACCATTCATCTCAAAGCTTACTGAGAAAGCCGCTTTCACTCAGATTCATGGTTACATGACTGCTAATAACTTGTACCCCCCCCCCCTTACAGTCCTCGTATAGAAAGCACGGATGATATTATACTGAACATGAACAAGCAGCACGCAATAAAAACTCTACAAACAGGGAGAACAGTTTACCAGTAAAACGATTGCAATTTTAGCACCTACATGTCTTGTTGCATATTTGCGCCAACTTTCATTACAAATCTATGGCAGATTCTTTTTCCAGGGAATCACGTTAATATAAAACATTTTTGGATAGGAACGCTGAAAACGGTGACATCAAAGAGAATATCGATTGATCAGTTTCGAGCTGCGAATGTTTGTTTTTCTATTCCAAAGTTCCTGACAGAGCGTTTGTCTCTATTTGCAATATCAGTGTATCAATCAAATTGCTTCCCTTCCTTTGCTGTTTTGTTTGTGTTCTTCGCTACTCATTTCAAGGCATTTAATACTTTCTTTCGTCTCCTGTTGATTTATCCAATTCTTGTAACTTTGAGTTTCCAATTTTAAATTTTGCATTGTGAATTGCCAATCAAGTGTGAAATAAAATAATTGTTTTTAATTAGTATTATTATAAAGCCAGCTTATTACTAGTGTGTCAAACGGAGAATGTTACAGAGCTACCACTGATGAATTTTTGTGCTTAAACCTCGACTTAGCAATGATGTATTTGGTCAACAAATAAGCAAAAATCTGAAAACGCTCTTAGCATTTCCATATCTCTCGAATTTTATCAGAAACACAGACTTTGAAATACTTTTGACAGGCAATTATCTCTTCTTTTGGACTTCAAAATTATGGCAGAATTTCTATTATATTTGATTTAAGAGTTGAGTATTAAGTACTTTGAATCATTAAGTGCTTTAAAAATCGTGTATACAGTGCAGCCTAACGAAGTTGATGATCCAAGCCCAGTTTTGCCCAGTGGTGGATAAATTCCGGATACGCAATGGCACATCACACATTTATGTTTTCTAACGCACGTTGATTTGCGGCTTGTTCTTAGATAAAAATATTTCTTAAGACAAAGCTACATTCCACATGTGTACAACACTGGGCAATTTACGTAATACATGAATATGAATATATGAAATAATCATATTTTTTTTTCAGGTTTCTTCTTTTCAACTGCTTAAGTTGAAACACCTTCACTGTGATGATCTTCATATAATTTTACGGCGGTAATATAGTTTTTTAAGTACCCCCTCTCTTACTCTTTTATGCTGTTAACTAATATTAAAACATGGTATTGTTGTTTCGTTTCAAGATTGGAAATGTCTTGCCCAGACTGGTAATGTTAAGGTTCACTGTCCGTGAACTTTGCAATTGAAAGGTTGGTAAATATGAAGTCTATTCTCCAGACAAAGAGCCTTTTATGGAAACGCAGCGGGGAATTTGTACAATATTATAATGATAACCGACTGTTTAGCGCCAAAGGAGCACAACATTCCTAAGTCAAAAAGAACTTCAGTTACTTTTAGCTTGTTCTGCTAAATTTTCCGACTGAATCGGACGTGCAAGGAAAATTGTTTCAGTCATCAATCACTTACAAAAGGGATTGGTTCGGTCATCGCCTTCGTCTCCTCATCTCTACACTTGCCGGATGATCTAAGCATTTCAACGGTGTGCCATGGCTGACGAAAACGCCTCCTTGCTGAAAGTGAAATTCAGCGACGCAGAGAGTTGGAATAACTCTTCCCGTAAAACCAAAGTCGCTGCAATCAGTGTAACAGTGACTTTGTTACTCGGAGCAGTGGTTTCTTTGGTTGTGGTTTTCTCGCTGGAGAAAGCGACGCCAAATGCTCGTTTGGTTGAAGTCAATTTGAAAGAAGGCGAAACACTGACATATCAAGTGGATCAGGACATAGAAGTACATGTGGGAGAAATACAGAAGGGTATGTTTGTTTAAAACACTTTTAATTTTGTCTTAATATACATTTGTTGTCCTCACCAAGAGAATATGTTTTTTGTTTCTCCTATCCTTACCGTCCTTACCGAATTCCGAATGAAAGATATGGCCAGACTTACGGGGACCCCATGAAGGAAAGGTATCACCGGTATGAATTCGATTTATGTTTCCAATATTATTCCAAGACTTTATTAAAAACGAATAAAGTAATGGAATTTTATTGGTTGTGATTAAAACTCTTTGGGAGCGGAACAAATATGAAAGCAGGAACTTCATTTTCCAATTATTGTTGTCATTGATTTTCTTAAAACCCTAAAGGCAAAACCCGTTATTTTTCCATATTACGAAAACCACCTAGTGATAATTACAGTAGTATGTGGATGTATGGGTATCGTTTATTACACAACTTCAAAATTGATAACAGTAATATATGTGCGTCTCTTATGATTGCAAATCAAGAAGCCTTTCGTTGATGTTGGGATATTTCTGGACGTTTTCAGTAAAGCGTTCGCCGATATTTAACAATTATTCTAAGAGGGTGCGCTGGAGATCGAATGATAGAGAATCATATCAATGAGGTGCGTAAAACAGCTGGAAAGCGAGCCTACTCAGGTAGTAACTAATAAATGTATTGTATTCATTCGTGCAATCTTTGGTGCGATTAGTCCTATTTTTCAGGAATCTTTCGAGGGGCTCGGGTTAACATCTATAATTCGATACAATTACGTTTAGTGATAGGGACTTTTTGCGATCTTTACTGTAAGTACAAGAGCTTACGATATTAGCTAGATAAGCAACATACTCCAATGTTTTACACTGAGCTGAATAATTAGGTAAGGAATCCGTATCGGTCTCATTTATCTCATTTATTGCCTAGATACCGTGACGTCAGCTACTGCCGTTAATGGGCTAATCAAAGGTCGATTGGCTTTTGAAACAAAGAGCATTTGTCTTAATGATTGACAAACTTGGAATAACAAAAAGAATGTTTGTGAACAAATATCTTCTCTAAGTATATTTCCATAAATATTGTACGTTATCAGATAACGGTCACTTCGATCAAAAGTCATCATGGGCCTTAAAAAAATTGCGAAATCCCAAATAATAAAATTAGATGCTTGACGATTTTTTTCATTACTATTTCTTTAGCACTTCTATTATAACACTTAAAATACAATTAAAGTAACCTCCATCAGACCCTCCGGCCCTTGTCTACTATCAATGTGATCTGCAGTAACTGACACGTACTGAAAGTATATTGAAACTTGGAAAAGAGCTATAGATTTTAAAACTGTTTTGATAACAGTGGATGCAAAGAATATTAAAATTACAGTTATCTTCTCTGCAAGAACGATTAAGAGAGAGAATATTTGTTAACAGGTATCTTTCCCCGTATTGCTGTTAGTGTATACCCATGGAAGTTAAAACTGTCTGTCTTTTGTTCATTCCAGGTAGCATCCGCGCGATAGTTGGCATCCGGGTTCTTAACAAGACGTCAGAGGAGTACTGGTTCCTAATGAAATTCAACCTGTCCCACGTGCGTGGAAATGTGGACATTAAAGGCGTCCAAATAATGACAGACTACTTCCTTGTTCGACTCCAGCTTCATTCAAGGTTAATATTGTTATTAATTTTTTTGAGTATGTTTACTCTTAGCTATAGCATTTAGTTTTCAGGTTTGGAAAAGCGTATAATTGATTCCCTTAAACGTGGAGAAGTTTTGCACCACGACTATAGCATATAAGGCTCGATAACCAGCCGCTTTTCGGGAGGAAAACCGGACCCGAGTGAGCGGCGGAAATCGAGCCTTATTGCATATTTGAGTGGTTATTTCACTAAAGTGGGATGTAGCCCACCCAACTGATCAAAACTGATCACATTGAAGAGGGGGAGGAAGGTAGGGAAGGAGGAGGGATTCTGTCAAGCCCGTCCCTCTTAGGCGGTGGTGCCGGGGCACATGGGCGTAATGACCCGCAGGTTTGCTCTGGAAGTTTAGTCGGATCTATTTCTTTTGCAATCCTACTGTGATGCTGCAGGCTTTTCAACTTCATTCCCCAAGATAAAAAAGTGCTTTCCTTTTGATATTTCTCTTCTGATTCTATATTGTCAGAACACCAAACTACGGGGCAGGCGAGTCAGTTGAAGTCTCTGGGAATAATTCCACGGATGAAGAACAATTGCGACTCGTATTCAGCATCCTCCAACAGCTACTCCCAACTGTGAAACGCGACCTGTATGTAAAGGTGGATGGACAAAAAGGGGCTGACTCAAAACCCGAAGAATCTCCTTTGCTTCCTGGCTCCGTGAAAATGAACAGAGAAGCAAACACTTCAGATAAGGACGCAGTTTTCATCAAAAATCATTTCAATCACTTAGATTTCGCAAACATGTCATCAGAAATCGATTTGCACATGAAATATTCTGATTTTGCGTCCATTAATAAGAGTAATGGAATGATCTCAGAGAGTCATGCTCATTTTTGGGGACAGTTACCTTTGGGAGAGCTGATTCACAGTAAAGGTGGTTTTGACGTTACGATGATGAAAATAACTTTAAAAACCCACGTCTCACTCATTGAAACCGACTACTTCGGGTACGCCGAATCTGAAGCGGATAAGTTCCACCTTTTTGTAAAGCTCGTTGTTCCAAAAACTGCAGCTATTTTGTCTGTCGAGGAAGACCCTGTGTCATTGTCCAGCCAACAAAATAACTCAACAAACTCGTCCTTAGTCCCTCTGAGCCGGGTCCGAAGAGGAAACAGCGTGGTTGCTCAAGTTTGGCAAAAGGCCGGGCCCACTAAACTAAGTATCGATCTCCCAGTGACATTGTTTCAGAAGAAAGTTCTTGGAATCAAAATAAAGGGAACTGCTCACGCTTCGGTGAAAGATGAAAAAGGGTTGCAAATAGAAGTCGAAGGCAAGCTTGCTATAGGAAGTAAAAGCTTCACCGTGTTTAATAAGACGTACAAACAAAACCAATTGGAGGAAGGAAAAGAAATTCATGAAGGGAGTCAGTGGAAAATAAAAATAGTAAGTTACTGCTTTTCATTTCCTATTCAGCTTGGGGAAGGGATACGGCAGGTGGGGGAGGGGGTGGTTGGAGATTTTTTACCCCGTCAAACGTTTCAAGCTTCAAAAGTATCTAAGCGATAGTTATAACCACAGGACTTTCACACTCTATCTAAAATTCCTGTGGGGTATGAAATTTAATTATCCATTGAACCTCACATTTCCACCACAATAATTTTGACAGACATTTGTTTATATACATTTCATACGCTGACGAGCTCCAATAAGAGCGAAACAACGTTGTCCGTATCTGCCTTCTAGTCATGAGCGCTTATCATGCCGGGTCTTGTTGACTGTGGTGTTGTGTTAAGAACTGCGTTGCCTTCGGGTAATACTTTTTTTACGTCGTTGATCAGTCCTTGCAGGATACAGTTTACATTTCAGTGTTGAGTATTTGTGAGTGAATTTTAGCGGTTTTCTGATGTGAAAGGTGGTGCACCGTGTTAAGGAATCATGGTGCCACGTAGAAACCATTTTCAACGTAGTAGTTACTGATACCCCTGGAATTCAATCATTTACTATAATGTGGAAAAGTGTCTATGTGATTCTGTGAATACTCACTCATTTTCATTCTATTTTCAGCCCATTTCTGTTCCTGTATTCTTCTTAAAACTTGGAGTGGATTTCAGCTTAACAATCAGAGTCGAGTACAAGCTGAGCTTTCCTCCTGAAGGGAACTCGTTGATTCCACCCAAGTTAGCCGTACAGGTATAAAACTCGAAATCTGGTTTACTAATTTAGAATAAACACATTTTACTTTACTAATACAACACTTAACCCACGCATCCAAGAAAAAGCCGTCCAAGAAACTCTCTTATTGCTTCCCAAATTGTGGGTATTGGTTGGGCGTTCGGTTAAGACGCTTAAGGACGTTCGCGCGAAAATCGTCTACAAAACAGATTTTTTTCATACTTTGCTACAGTCAGATGATGAGTTACCTTTGTCAGAAATGCAAAAAAATTGGGGGTCACCGACTTTGTTTTCGAAATAAAGCGCATGAAAAACTACCCTAATTTTAAAAAATTGGTCCTTGTAACTCAACATGGCCTCAGTGGTTGTTAGTTGAAAAGAAAATAAAAACGATTCGCTCTCGGCCCACTTTCTCAGTCAAATTTCATATAAGTGAATCTGTCAAGTAAGTTACTTGAATCGATGTCATCCTTTCAGTTAAATTCAACTTTTAAGGTGGGCTTTGCCAACATTGTGCAGCTAAAATCATAGCGAAATTCGATGATGGGTGGGCAGAAAAGTTGGAAAAAAAATGAAACTTCACAACACAGATTTTCTTCAGTTTTTCACAAAACCTAGAAAATCGATAAAGAAAGTGGTCTATCAAAAGAAAATCTGGGGCCACCGAACATATAAGAGAGTTAAACCCGTGCATAGATATTAAAATGCCCACTAGTGCTTTATATCTCTACATTTCTTCAACAGCGCGCGCGCTCAATGCAGAAACAATTAGTGCGAACGTCCTTAAAAGAAGTCCTCCTGCTTGTTTTCTGTATGCAAGAAATAAATTAAATCTAAAATTACAAGAAAGCAAAATTTAATTATAGCGGATTATAAAGAATACTCATTTGTCTTTTTGGCGGAAGGCGAAAAGTTCAAGTTGCGAAATCTTTTTTCTCGGACTTTATCTTTGTCGCGTTCTCCTCTGTGAACTCGGTCGGCACAACGCTTGAGTTCGCAGCATTTCATCCCAGTCCCGACACCAAATATAGCAGAGCTAGTGCCTTCTGGTTTTTTCTGTCCACAACCATGGTTTTTGCGGCGGTCCTAACACATTTTCCCTGGAAAAACACTTCGTGTTTATCTCGATCGAGTTGCGATCAATAAACAAGTATTACAATTAACGCGAATTTAGGTGACGTGTTAGTTTAGCTCAACGGATATATCGCGCGATCTTTCGTGCGTTGCTCTGACGCGAACGGTTCGTATTCGATTCTCAGAGGGGAAAATAAATTTTGTCTTTTTAATATAATGACTTCAATGAGAGTATTTTCAGAACCTTATAAAGAGCAGCGAAAAAAAAAGTGGAGCTCCGCTTTTACTCTTGGATTAATTGATATATTATAAATGTTTTAAGATCTTTAGCATTCTCCATAGTGTAGGGGTGGAGTAAGCTTGAATGATGAATGCAGCTTTAGCAATGGCCTCAAAAATCCGCACAAGGAGGCACCACAGAGAATCGAAAACAACAACTTTCAAGGGGACCCTTAAAATGTTTGCAGGAAAGAAGGATCTTAGGAATTTATGTCTTCAAAACCTGAAGCTTTGTGGAACAATCAAACAATAGATGGCAACTGATCAAACTGGCAATGTCACTCACAATAGACGGACTAAAAAGCAGACATACAAAAGACGGACAAAACGTCCCAAAACTGTCCAATGACGTCACAGCCAATAACACAAGAAATTCATATATCAGGGACATAAATACCACACCCTACAGCATCTACTTGACCTTAAAGATGACTTATGTTCAGGCAGTTATCGATATGACAGTCATTGTTACCAACAACAATCCTTCAGTTATAGGTCCGCTGTTAGCCGGGCAATCGCAGCGGTCGTGTACTGAACAAATAGCTTGTAGTTAATTTGTCCTTTGAGTGGACAAACGAAACATCTGCGTCCACGTCTTAGGAAACAAAATGTTATTCCGAGGTTTTAGTCTAAACTTTCTGCCACCTGGAATGTGAATGTCACAAGAGGACACGATAAATTTTATTACCAGAGTTGTTTATCTAAGATTCAAAGCGTGTTCTTCCATTTAAAAATGATCGTATTTTTTTGTCAGATTGAGCCCTTTGCCGGAGTGACAGCAAGTATTGAAGGATACATTTCTGCCCACATCATTCGAGCTGGCGCCTACGGAGATGGCACATTAATGCGAATTGGTCTCCCTCTGACACTGTCCTACTGTGAAGGCAAGTGGTGTCTGACCCTGAATGCTCGCCTGACTGCATTGGAGTTGAGTGCTGGAATTTTCTATCAGTGGCGAAAATTTAGCTGGAGGAGACTGTTTTACTGGGTTGAGAAGAAGAAACTGTATGAGTTCGAAACACGGGCTGCCATAAACGAGTCCTGGACGTTGTCTGAAAAATGCACCAGCCACACCAGCTAAAACAACTGCGCCGACTAAAGAAACTACTGAAGAAACCACTAGAGAAACTACACCGACTAAAGTAACGACTAGATAAACAACATCGACTGAAGAAACCACACCGACTGAAGAAACTACCAGAGAAACCAAACCGACTGAAACTAAACCGACTGAAGAAACTAAAGCGACGGAAGAAACTATACCGACTGAAGAAACTATACCGACTAAAAAAACTACCAGAGAAACCAAACCGACTAACTGAAACTAAACCGACTATAGAAACTAAAGCGACGGAAGAAACTATACCGACTGAAGAAACTATTCCGACTAAAAAAACTACCAGAGAAACCAAACCGACTGAAGAAACTACTAGAGAAACTAAACCGACTGAAAAAACTGCTAGCGAAACTAATCCGTCTAATGCAACTACACCGACCAAAGAGACAACCAGAGAAACCAAACCAACTGGAGAAACTACACCGACTATTGCAACTACGCCGACTGAAAAAAATCACCACAGAACCTTCACCATGGCTAACTGTACAAGTTTCTCAGACTATTTCAAATATTCTGGATTAACTATCACTATGTCTGATTCATTAAGGGCAATAATAACCGACCCAAACGACATCGGCAAAACTATGGCAATTGTAAAATATAGCTCAAAAAGAAATTGGCGCTTTTGAAGGGCTGTTAGAGGTCAGTATTATAATTCTGACGGTGGCCTGATACATTATTTGCCAACGCTGACATGTGTGCTATGGAAATAATCATCTTTATTAGCAATTAACATGGTTTTAAAGGGCACTTAGAGACACCATACCTGGACACTTCAATTATGATAATCTTTTTCGGACTGTTTCGAGCTTGGTCCCTCTTCCGTTAACTGCAACACTGTACTGTTTCAATTTTAAGCCATGACATACATGTAGACTGGAAAGGTTGTTTTTTTTTACATTTTTAAAATTCCTTCATTTTGAGAAATATCCGGGATACCTGAAAGAAATGCTTAGTCTGCGCTCCAGCACCTATTCTCTTTGAGAGGCAGTCGGATATTTTGTCCGTCCCTAACTTAGGGACGGACAAAGGTGAATACGACATCGTATGGCCTTTCGATTCTTTTAGTTACTTAGCGGCCAAATGCTGGAATGCACTCCCCGATAGTTATAGGACCTCTGTAGACTTCAGTCATTTCTGTAAATTAATTACGTCTTATAATAGTATTTTATAAATTGTCATTTTAGGAATCCTTCTAATTTGTTTTGTATTTTTTTTGTTTGTTTAGTTATTAGTTCAGTTTTCGCTCGGGGATATTTCCATGCTTCTCTTAAATTCGAGTGAAAATATAGTTTGTTGTTGTTGTTGCTGGACTTCACAGAATCACATAGACTTCGTACAACCACTTGAGACGGTTAAAATACACGTCCTTTGTAATAAGAAAACTTCAGATATGTTCCAGCCCGCAATGAAGGCTTTCTTTTGCAGGCTAAAAAGAAAAAAAAGAATTAACCCTTTGATCCAAAATCCACATGCACGTTTTCTTTACTGGCCTACATACTTGCTGTGATACTAGTTGAGAGAATCTGTTTAAATATGAAGACAATTCATATTAGGTGATCATTTTCCTCATTCTCATAAACTGTATGTTTGATCATGCAGTCACGTGGTAAGGAGATGGTCATCAAGGGTCTCTATTGGGGCTTAAAGGCGGGGTTATTTCGTGTGTATGCCATCTTGGATTATCCATGATTTATAGGATGGAGGTCACTTTCTACTTGCCCGATAATTGTAATACATTCTTGGAATGAAGACTTTTACAGCTCATCATGAAAAGAAAAAGACCTGAAGGATTGCTTTAATCTCGGTGGCGCATATAGAACAAATTGGAGAGCTTGGAGGCAAGAAATTCTTGTTCGAGGACACACTTGTTTTTTCAAAGCTAAGGAGATCTGGAAAGAGCCCGGTGACTTTCGTTTAGATTTTCAAGTACTTACGGTAATTTTCTTGAAATGTTTGAAAAACTTGTTTAAAATAGCTGTGAAATTACCTTGTAATTCCCGTTTGCTTCACTCGAGGGGAAAATTGAATGGTTTTTGCTTTCCTTGGTAAACAAGAGCTTCTTATGTGAATGAAATTTCATGTTAGTGAAGTTTTTGTTGTCCCTTCTTTTGTGTTTATTCATTCAAGCAATTTTGATGAGCAATCTGATAACCTTGAACAACTTGACTTTAACGCAACCTCGATCCAAACGCAAAGTAGGAACGTAACGGATTTTAAGTTTTATTAATGTGAACTACTATGTACATAGTTATGTTTTAATTTCTAGCTAGAAACACGACCCCACAAGCAAGCCTTTTGCTTTAAACCAGTATCGTGCATAAATAAAGCATGTTGCTGTTGTTGTTGTTAGCTTATGTAGGCTTAAGCTTAATCTCCTTTTGAAGTTTAGTGCGTGATTTTCGTTATTTTTCTTAAATTCTTTTTCCGCATCGAGTGTATTTTATTCGAAAAGTGGAAATAAAGACTATTCTAGACTGGTTCTGTGTTGCTTTTTTCAATCTAGGTTGTTGTTCCTCGGCACCGCACATTGGGTTGTTTTGACTAATTCGTAATTTATTACTCAACAACTGAAGAGTCGCGCTGTCGTCAACATTGAGTTTATAGTCTGTGTAAAGCTCTATACGTTTTTTGTTTCAGTTGTGGAATATTCTATCTTATTATATTACATTTTTTAGTTTCTCCATTTGAATTGAATGACATTTCTGTCCCAATTTAGCCACTAAACCTAGAATCGCCGCTTCAGTGGGTGAGTCCAGTGTAGCATGTTTTCGTGTTCGTTTTGTTTTTAACCTAGCCATCTCCGCGCTCTGTTTTTGTCAGTAAACTGTTTGATGCCAAATCGCAGTTTCCTCAGCGGTTCGCATGATTTCTCTTGTTGTTTTTCACCTTGTGGCGAATAACTGCACAACTAAAATTTACTGTAAATACGGGCCAGCAAGCATGAATGAGAGGTGTGGAGCTCCGCTTTTAGGCCTAGCTAAATCTGTATATTATTGGTATGCGGTGTTCGCTCTTTGATGTTTGTGGTCTCTACGTATATTAATTAGAGGTTTATGGAGTCGGTTGTTGTACTTGTTTTCCGTTCAGAAGTCAAGTCAATTCTGAAATCGCGACGCATTTCTTTCGGGAGGTCACCATTTTCAGGATTCATTAACCGTACAATTTCATCGTTAATTCGGTAATGTGTTAAACTATCACCCATTGCGAGAAATTGCACTAACGAGGAAAAAATATAATAAGAAAAGGAATCTGTTTGGATGCTTTCCGACTTGTTTCCAAGATCATGCAAACTGAATGTAAGTATGTTAAAATGACATTTTTAATGAGTAATAGTTTATGGGCAGTCACTACCCTTTCAAAGATAGGTTTTCTGTCTTAGAAATTTATACATTGTATTCACAATTTATATACATTTTCTCAACATACAAATGGATTATTAAATCTGTCGGCGTTCAATAAAGCCCCTATATCAAACGAGTCGACAAAATACGCAGGGAATTAATATAATTGACGTCAACAGTACCAATAATGGTAGCTGGACTACAGACTTGCGGAAAGGAAGAAACATTGTTAGGAAACATTGTTTTTCAAATTCTTTCCTTTCGCGTAGAAAACATTCGAAATTCCTCACATGGGCACAACATGGTCTCCATAAATTGTTTGTGGAGGCCTTATGCTTCACAATTCAGAATGTTTTAATTCCATGTCATATCCTTTGACCATTCTGACCCTATAAAAGATGAGCCTGCTGCAAAATGTTTCCCCGATTCTGCGATTTCTGACACGGACGCCAAAGCTGCTTCCGAAAAGCGTACTCGCTTCTAGGTTTTTTTAAATATGTTGTTTCTATAGTAAATGCGTGCGGAGCAAACGGAGAAATGTTTTGGGAAAGGACGCTTTCTAAAAAATTCGCCCGTTTGCAGGCGGAGCAAACGGAGAAATGTTTTGGGAAAGGATGCTTTCTAAAAAATTCGCCCGTTTGCAGGCAGGGCTTTTAAACACTTTACGTCTGCATATTCAATCAGTGATTGTGGAAAGAAGACTTCGGTATGGCTGCAATGCAGTGGTGGAAGTTACAAAAAACATATGCATGAAAAAGTTCAGTAGATCTCTGCATCAAGGCAAACACGTTAAAAACGGCAACCTTGATATTACGAATTAACTTTCATCCAGTCACTTTTCTCGTATAAAGACCCTATTCACCGGGTCACCCCGTTCATAAGGTTCAGTTTTTTTTCTGGCTCTGTGGTTGTCAGATTAATAGGTCTCACTGTATTTAAGTCAGTGGCAATTCTTGTTCCTGTTGTTCCTGTGGAATCCGGCGTTTCTTCTTCTCTACTTTCAAGAGCAAATGGCGGAAATGAGGTTCACATGTACTGCCATCTGCACGCTCAAATCGAAATTTGCCCGGGGAAGAAATAATACAAACACTGTAAGCCCTTTTATCCTTTTTGTCCCCTATTTCTGACTGAGGCAAATTGCGGTGATTTCGTCCCAAAGTCGTTTGTTGATTTACGCAGAACCTTACGTTGTTTCGCCTTTTACCTGAAGTTGACTCGCCCAGGACCTGTTCTTTTCCACGATGGAGAACAACTAAACTTCGGAGCGAAACAACTTCGAGCGCGGAGCGAAACAACCTAAGATTTGAAACGAATGAACTAAGAGGAAAACGCCAACTATAGCAGGAACAACTTTGTATGGAAATTTGGTTGGCACAGGGAATTTTTGAAGAGCACATTTTGACCGCAAAATGATCTTGCTTTCCAGGCTGCATGACTATGGGTGTTGGTATGAAAGCTACTGTGCATCCACTTAAGTCAAGGGTTTTAGAGCTCAGCGGGTGTTTCACTCTGCTTTCTATTACAATTTTATTGTATCTTCCTGACACCTGCTTAACATGCTCTTGCAGCTTGCATATACCGGAATAACAGGTTTTTTCCTTTTTACTCCCCACATGTTTCCGCTGGGTGCTTGTAATGACACGTGACTGCTGTATTGGAAAGCTGGTTGCTGTGGTGACAGAACAGTCTCCTAAGGATCAAAACAGACAACATGGCGGCAGGTGTATCGGTTGTTAGAAGTTGTCAGATTACTCAATATCACATTGAATATCTCGTGGCAGCGTAATCAGAATGTGTTAAGTTCAGGGGTAAGTTGCATAAAATCTAACGTTAGGCGTAACTGCTAACGTCACATGTTGAAACAGTGACTTTGACTAGAGTGAACGTCTGACGTTAGAAGTTACGCTGGATGTTACGTTATAGGCAACTCTTCCCAGATCTCCTTGTGTGATGATAAAAAAAGAAAGATTCATAGTAAATTTTAAGCTCGGTGAAGAAATAATAAAGATGAAATATCCAGTTTGTCGCGGGCGTGGGACAGAGAATAAATCTGAGTCCCCGGTGGGAATCAAACTCATGACCTTCCGTACACCGGTTGGACGCTCTAACTACTGAGATACTGGGAGACCTGTGGTGAGCAAGGTCATATTTACCAGGTTCATTAGGACGCGCGCTTTGCATGCCGCTAGGATTAGTAATGTCAAAGGCGCACTGTGTGATGATAAAGGCAGACGGTAAATTTTACACTCGGTGGAGAAAAAAGAAAGATGATTTAGGGGACCAGGGATGGCGCTCGCCTCCCACCAATGTGGCCCACGTTCGATTCCCGGTCCCGGTGTCCTATGTGGGTTGAGTTTGTTGTTGATTCTGGAGCGCACGAACACGTTTAAACGAACTTCAGAGCTCCTAAATGTTTCGTGGGAAAATAAATCACACAATCACACAGAAGGAATACTCAGTTATTTCTTGTTTCAGATTCCCTTGCTTGTTCCTCATTTGCAGGAGAATTTAGCATAAGAACAATTTCGAGATTCTTTTATTGACCTTACCTGCCCAACCACACCCCTCCCCCTGACAGTCTCTAGTGTACCAGACGGACTGAAGATTCTCCAGTGTCTCTCCCGCAGCTGTACTGTCTCCGGACCAAGATTTTCAATTCAAATGCAGTAACGCCACTGGAACGGTAAACAGAAAAATGTGACTAAAATTTAGTTTGGTTTACGCCAGACAATGCGTCCAGCCGTCTGTACCTTAAGAGTACGCGATCTGCGGGGTGGCCCTACTGTTTGCAGGTTTATTTGTTATTGCGTTACGTTTCGTATTTCATTCAAGCTGATCTTTGATTCGTATTGCTTGTGCGAGTATTGATGCGAATTAAACTCTTTTCTTTTGTACACGAATAAGCTAGGTATTAACTTGCAACACACTTAAGCAATGACTGACAATTCCAACCAGTCTTTTCCCCGCAAATGGCCCTAAACCTCACAGAAAAACAAAAATGTAGTTTAAAAGGCCAGTTGTAAGCCATCCCGATTGTAATCCCTCTCTCTCTCTCCCCAACCCCCACTGCTTACATGTCCATCTACCTGTTAGTCTCAACTTACTTGTTACCAGCTTATTCTGAAATTTTTTATGTACTCTTTGTACCCCCCCCCCCACCCCCCATCCCCGTTAGAAGCCCTTTCACCTGATTTATAAGCCCAATAATAATAATAATAATAAAAACTTTATTTAACGAGGGTAGCACGAAATAGTGCGAAGCACTAATAAACTTGTGGCCCTCCTTAGCCCAACCAAAACCCTTAAGAACTTCTGTAAACCCACGGCTTCCAACCGGCATAAACTCACATAAAAGTTACTTAAACTGCAGATATTGAATTAATAAAAAAAATGATTATCGCATTATCGCGGTAATGTACCCAACTTTACGTTATGCAATCACAGAAACATTTTTCAAGGCTCAAAGGTGGTACAACCTCTGCTTTTGTTGATTCAT
The DNA here is from genome assembly GCA_964017195.1 of Siderastrea radians. Lineage (NCBI taxonomy): Eukaryota > Metazoa > Cnidaria > Anthozoa > Scleractinia > Rhizangiidae > Siderastrea > Siderastrea radians. Next base: position 5,773,530 of record OZ024897.1, on the reverse strand, counting down.
TCATTCCTTTTCTTTACTGTATGCACAATACATAATAAAAAGAGCTACATATGTGCAAACATACAATGCTGTACAGTTGAATGGGGCAACACAGTTTGAATGTAAGGGCTACACGCCTTTACCATCCAGAATTCTCAGAATAATGAAAGCACCTATTGGTGAAGTGAGCTCACTGCTAAAATATAATAATAATATTACTACTACTACTACTACTACCACTAATAATAATAATAGAATGACGGGCACAGATTTCCTGATTTCATAACCACAGTGCTTCACTCTAGCTGGCCTTTAGTCGGCAGAGGAGCTCTCTATATATCATACTATAAGAAATTCAGTGTTGATCAGTGTAGAATATCCTTGGAAATAGAATGGATACATACCCAGTAGTCCTGTGATGGAAGAGTGTTCTGATAACGCAAAAGAAAACAACCCCATTACTTATCTGACAAATGAATGCCCAAAGCATTTAGCACAAACTTTGCACCTTTGAGGTGCTTATTCATAGAGGGCATTTAATCTTGATGAGGAAATTATTTTTGTGAGTTTAGTTTGAAATTGAATTTAACATATTTTACTGCAATTCACACTTTAATTAAAGCACAGTAGAACCACACTGTTTGGTTGGTTCATTCGCTGCTGCTGTCATTTGTTTGTTTTAACCCTTTAAGCCCCAGTAGTGATCAGCATCAAATTTCTCCTCATCATACCAGTGTACTATAACACATACAGGTGATGAGAATTTAGCAAATGATCAAAGATGAACTGTCTTGATGTTTAAACAGGTTCTCCCAATTGGTAATCAATAAAAACAATGGAGACCAGTAAGGAGAATTTGTATAATGATGTTTGGGCTTTAAGGGTTAAGGCCGCTCATTCGGTCACGTTGTTTTCATCCTCAAGCTTTGTTTATTCACTAACTCATAAATAACCATACCGATCATAACATCCGAAGAACAAGTATACTAACACCCCGACGAGATAAGCATCCCTTGAGTTTTAATAATTATTAACGATAGCATACAACTGATGATTGACTGAAATTTGGAGTACACTTGTACATGTACCTTTGTTCCCATGTGGAATGGCATGACAGTGATCCTTATGTTAGAAGTTGTTTCTCTGTGTACATCTGTTAATTCAAGCCATTTGTGGTTCTTTTCCTGCCATGACTGGAGTGCTTCCCGAGGGGCAAACAGTGGTACTATAACAGGAAGATGTAAAGAAAAAAGTAAGCTTGACTAGGTACAGCTAAAAAAGTCTGAAAATACTACGAAAACACGTTGTTTTGCATTCGCTTAGTCAAAGATGCAAACTGTTTTTTTCAAAAGAAGGGATTGTCACTTCGTTTCCAGACCTTGGAAACCTAGCAGACCTTGCAAAGTTATACTGTCTCAAAGATGGTATAAATCGTCCTGCTAACTGCCACAGCAAATCAGTGTGTGATGTCAGCTGCCGTACAAATTGTTGATTAGCAATGCTAATTAATCTACTGTTAAGTAGCACTCTCCCAGTCATTTAAAAAAGCACCTTCTATCTCTTGCGTTTTAACAAGAAATGCCTGCTCTGAAAATGATCCTTTTCCTTCCCAATTTCTCATGACCTGTGTTCACATCTGTTTGAGGGTGTCTTTGGTACCAATTAGCAGGTCAGAACAGAAGCAACTGCTATGCTGAGCAGACATTCCAGAAGAAGGAAAATGCCTGTACTGTTCTGTTTTAGCATTAGAATTCTCAGGTGTTGTGTTTAATGGCCTCAAGAAATACATGTATTGCACAAAACAATGGGATTTAGAAGAGTCAAGACCAATCTTTAGCAACCCAGATCCAAAATTTTATAAAAGAGAATGTCTGTTTTTTTCCTCCTGAAAATTGGAATGTCCAGATTTTTTTAGGTTTTGAAACTCAAAAGTCAGGACAATTCCGATTAAGTCAGGACGGTTGGCAGGTATGTGAAAACAATGGCACATCAATACTGAATGACATCACTGAGTAATCGATGAGTAATCATCAGGTAACAAACTTCTTATTCATCAATGTAATAATTATTGATGGATTATTAATCGCAGATTGTCATGATTAGTAACTGATATTGACTAATCAACTAGTTCATCTTGGGGTCACTAATGACTTTAAAGGATCCTAGTCAGGCACGTCTTTGTTATTGTTTTGATCTGAAATTTGCGATCAGATTACTCGTCGAACGTGACAAAACGTCAACAGTTCAACTGGTAAAAATATAAACTGTAGCCTGAACCTGAAATTTCTTGACTTGTTTTTGATTTTAGTGCCAGTAAAAGGGCAAGCTTTCGATTATTTTCAGCGCATTTTGGGAGCTGTCCAAAAACCTAGAACCCAAAGAATGTTTGTGTTCGTAAGCCGGCCAGCCTCCCAGTCCGCTTACCCAAAAGCAAACTGTATTTAGCGAGCGCTCGCGGAATATGATTTACAAGCGAATCTAGAATCATAAAGGTTTGGAATCGTGTTTAATTGGGTATTCTTGACTTTCCCATTGCCATAAAACACAAAAGGCGAATGCACGGAGGGCAGAAATGTTTCCAAAACTCACTAGATCACGCCGCTGTGACCACCACTCTGAGCCGCATTTAGTTTTAATTAGCGCAAGATAAAGCGAGAACATTTCACATTCCTTTCAAAGAGAAGAAACTCTTTTGTTAATAGCTTTTATTTTCTTTGCTATCATCGCGCAGGATGGATATTCATTTCAATTTTCAAAATACAGGAATTGCCATGAAAACAAAACGTACTGCAGCTAGCTAAGGTGTCGACTGCGGCTAACAGATCTGATTTACAAAGTTTCTGTTCACAAACCATTCTTTCTCCTCCTTTTCTACAATTCCAGGGATTAATTTATGGAAAAAATCGAAGTGTTGTTCTCAGGCATCGAAGGCTTTGAAGGTTTCGCTTTAGCGTCGCTACCAGCACTGCAGAGCGAGTCCCGTCGTCACATTTAGAAGACCAAAACATTTCAGCCCGTGAAGAACGCGCACCGTAATGAAGTAAAATGTCAGCGAATAAGCTTGACCAGCATTTCAATCCACTGGATATCTTTTGCTTGACTAGTGCAATAACCAAGAAGGTCCTTGAATAATGATTTCTTTCAGAAGCTTGACTGTTTTGGTACTGCCACGCGAAGGAGAACGTAAACCGC